>OX465173.1:6615892-7215892 GCA_949987655.1 Polymixis flavicincta | reverse complement strand
TTAAATACCAAGATTGGAGCGAAGAGCCCGCGTTGAGGCGGTGGAATTAAAGTGCGGGGTTAGTCTGTATATACACTAGCGCGGCTGCTGGATCACGAGGGGTCGCAGCCGTTTGTCCCTGTTCGGATAGAATTGGAACATGAGCTTTTCTTTTTTGGGGAGACGATCGTACGCACCGATTCCGCTCTCGTAAGAACGAGCGTGCCACAAAGCCTGTGGCGGCATGGGAGCGTGCGCAAACGGCGCCATATGCGGCGGGAATGGGCCAGGGTGGGCGTGAGCAACGCTGTAACGCTTGCTGGGCACTGGAGCCTCCTTCAGAGTCAGACGCTCGGTCATCGCCGGTAAAACTTTCGCGCCATTAGTCTTCACAAAGTTTGGCACGCGCGCTCGCAGACCACAGTAGTACGGATCATCTGAAAATAAAAAATATCGGAATCACATTACACGTTAACAAGCACCAATTGACGTGTTAGTACCTCGAAACGAGCCTTTACATAACATGGTTATCGTTCACCTATTCCTATGTCAGAAACTGCGAACACATTCGCCTATAAAACGGAATGCATGCACGCTCCGTCCCATGTTCCGCATCCTACGCCTGGCTCGTTCCAAATACCGACAATTCAAATATCAAGGATACGCCGAAATGCCAGCCGGCGGTTGCAACACCGAAGCATTGTCTGTTTATAACCTCTGCACTGATCTCTTCTTATGAATGGAAAGCAAGTGCTCTCAAATTAAAACGTGCGAATGTGATCTATAAACGTCATATCTGATCAGCCGTATCGGATGTGGAATGCATCAACGTGATTCGACATTGACAGTCAGGAATCCGTGAACGGCAAACGGAGTTACCAATGTATCAGATGTTGCGCGAAATTAATTTGCATAAAGCTTCCAAATTTGAAATCATATGTCTACGTCCTTTTATGTTAAAGCTTAACTGTCTAAAGTGTATTCAAACGTAAACTGTGCTCATATTTCAAAAGCGACTTCGCTCTTTGTCGGGTCGATATAACTCTTAATATTTTAAATAGTATCTACTCCTTTTAAGACGGTGCTTGTGGTGTTTGAGTAAGTGTCCCCTTGTAATCTGTGATGTATGGCCATGCTCTTGATACACTACCTAGGTACTCCTTGCCTGTCTTTTTGTGAACAAAGAGTTTCTTAGAAACACAAAATTCCACTTTGGAGGCGCTATTTCTTTAGCGACTAAAAGCGTACTGTTAAGAATATACATAAAGAATTAACTTTCTGTTATGCATATATCTTGTCTTTTTTTTAATATTATTTTTAATAGCTTAATGTAACTATAGAGACAAAGATAAATAAAAAGCGATCCATGATAGTTTGCAAACTGTCTGTGTGTGTACACGTACAGAATGTATTGACAACCATATCAGTAATCTCTTCAAGAACAGCCCCTGTATATCAGTTTTTATCCAAAACCCATCAATAAACATAATTCATTTCAGTTCGTTGTGCCCATAACCTTAAGTTCATATTCCATATTTTATAAATATTGCTTTAAATCACTATGTGGATGTGCGTGGACATGGGTTTATAAATGATGATCCGGCTAGAGATGTTGATATAAAGGTTCACACTTGCAAGTACTTGCAACGTTGCTGTATAAATTGCGAGTCGCATTCATAAATCCATTGCATTGTCAACTGTACCGTGTTCAAATGGACAGCTGTGGTCGCAAAAGACGGTGATTGCTTGACTAATATCACTAGTGGTAAATAATATCTTCGTGATTGGACGTTGTGAAATGTAATAGAAAGTTTTGTAATTTACTCGCGGTGTGGTAATGAATTGATAAAAGTGATGTTAACTCGAATTATGTAAAATGCAATTTCTAGTAAATTCGTGACATGTAGTAGCCAAATGGACACTTAGGTATACCTGATGATGACGCAAAGGAATTTAGATCATATATTGATTGCTTGCCTTGGCAGGATGAGAGCTATTATGGATGAATATGGGCTTATATGGGGTAGATTCAGATGATTTTTTGAGTAATTTTAATGCATTTATCCTAGTGAATAATTTCATAATTAACATAAAAAGTTATATCACGTACAGGATTGGTTTGTGGATAGTTTAGTGATAATATAAGCAGAACTAGTAAAAAATCAAAGAATAATAGAGCACCAAGACCAAATCCTAACACAGACAGAAAAAAGGACAAACATTTGTCGGCAAAAAATCATTAAGTAGCCGCACTCTGCTATCAGTTGAACCTATTTGTCCATTACTGAGGAATTATGACCAAAGTAATGACCAAACTCGGCAGGCTACCCACAGGTCGCTCTCAATGTAGGCGCCTGCACCTCTGCCTTTTAAATACTGTTATTACCCATTCAGCAAGACAGAACATCGTGATACTACCTAGAGAATTTTTATTGTCCAAGCAATTAATGCTGACATTTTTCTGTTTTTTTTTTTCTTGATCGCCTTTGTTTCAAGAATGGGAAAGTTAATTGAAGTCCGGTAAGTTATGAACGGCCCTAGTGAACGTAATTAGACTCTTGTAACGTAATGGACAGATTTAGTGGACTTAAAATAGTTTGGAGCTGAAGTAAAAGTAGGATCGTAGCAATCTACGATCCTACTTGTGTCTTGATAGATTTCGTCGTTTGTTCTATTATTTGTTGTTAAACAGTGTCGGTTTATTTTACCTCTTTTATGCAATTGCTTCTATTCCTTAATATTTGCAATCAATATCTGTTTATATTCATTGGACTTGTTCGACTCATAACAGAAGGTATGGTAGCACTCACCGTATTTCTTGTTGTCTTTTCCCTTATCTGATTTGCCTCTCGGGAACTGTGTTGGCATGCGTCCATCGTGTCCTTCTATGTCGTCATAATCAGGCTGCGAAACAAATAATGACAATATTGAATAAAACTACACAATCAGGCTTGTGCCGTATATCTTCTTACTAAGGTTATATTTTTTGAAAACGAAAACCCATTTTACATATTTACATTTGTATACAGTTTATAAGCTTGTGGCTAAGTAAAAATAGCTGAACGGGTCAATCGATCAGGTTAAGCTACGCTTGCCGCGGTTGTTCCGTGGATGGGTGACCATCTTTACATACCAAGACCCCTCCGTGCCTCGGAAAGCATATAAAGACGTTAGTCCCGGCTGTCATTTGTGGGTCTTTGACAGTCGTTACGGATCGTCAGAAGCCCGAAAGTCTGACAACCAGTCTTACCAAGGGGATCGTTTACCCAGTAACTGGATAGTGGAGGTCAGATAAGCAGTTGCTCCATGTAAAATACTGTATTCAGCTGCATCCAGTCAGACTCGCAGCCGACCCCAACATAGTGGGAAAAAGGCTAGGCAGATGATGATGAGTACACGTTACATCAATTAGGTCACGACCCCACGAACTAGGACATCCTGTATGACAGGGTTCGAGGTTTCTCCAGTTACAAGATGATGATACAGTGTATAAGTGCGCTAGCTGCGTGAAATAATTTTGAATTAGATATTCTAAAACGTTTCTGACGACAAGAAAGGTAGATAGCGCCTAGGGGAACACCCAGAATGCAATTACATATGTCCACTAAACAACACAACTTGCGCCTAAGAACATGTAAAAGCAAGTAATTCACGTATAAAACACGAAGCAAAAATCAGATGCAATAATATGAACGTGTGGGCGCCGTACAATCTTTTGCCTTGTAACGAACCAAAGATGGCATCAAAAAACAACGAATCGTGATAAATAAAACTCATAGGAACAGGATCTTATCAAATAAAGGTTATGGAAACCACCCTGGCAAGACATATCGGTTCACGCAGTATATTTTCTTAATAAACACCTAGCAGGCATGGAGCTGAAGCCTAACAGACACACAAAGGACATTGTTCATTTGTATGGTGTCAGAAGCAGACTAGGTAAACCAATATAAGAGTAAAAGCCGACGCGACTGTACTATGTAGTCGCTATCATTTATCTTCGGAGTCGATGAGATGTGAGATACGTCAGGGTTATCTTTCCCGCTGGGCCGACCATTGTCCACTCCACACAGTTGCGATAGCGTATGTCCACAATTATCTGACAACAAGTCGGAACCGACAGGCGTTAATCGGATTGAACTTTCGCCTCCCTCGATGTTTATATCTTTACAATTGTTATGATTTGGGACTGTATTTACGAAATGATGGATGAATACGTTTTGTTGAGGAAGAAAGAATTATTGACGTGAATAGATAAGTACATGACAGCCACCTTACAACCCTAGATTATAATTTGATGTATGAGTTACATGGTAATAATATTGGTTACCTTTTTGTATTGTATGAAACAAATGATGTTTGAAATGATTCCAAGAATTTGTTGGTTTTGCTTGGAGCAATGGTGGCAAGCAATTTTTATACCATTTGATTCGCATTACACCGAATTCCATAAGCAATCTATTATAGACTCAATCAAATGATAAATGTGATCTTTTGTGTTACAGAAAAAGCCAATTTGTTGGTGACGGAAAAATAAATGACTTGCTTTTAGAATAAACAAGTAAATGCTAAAATTGACAATGAGGCTAATGTTTTGGACCCAAATAAGGAAGGTTGTTAAATCGATATTTTTCTAAATCCAGAAGATATTTAATAGCACTTATTAAAAGAAAGGATTAAGATGATGGGGATTTTAGCCGTTTTTTAAGTACTTTTTGTCCTTTTACGTGCACTTGATTGTAATTATTTTGGAATATTTTCGAGAATGTAAGATATTAAGCTGACATAAGATCTTGATTTGGTCTTGATTGATAAAGTCGTATTAAGGAACGGGGCATATTTCTCATGTGACTTATTTGCCGATTAGAGTCGTCATCCATTATTTATACGGAGACATTTTTGCATTTCAATTTGCATAAATCGTATCTTTATCACTAAGTTGACTTTGGGCGCCTTTATACTCTTTAGATTTTTTTCAAATGTGCATTAAGAGTTAACAAAGATTAATGGTATTCAATTTGGTTGGATAATTTCTTATCGGAATTTTGGAATTTACAAACATGATATTGTGTATACTACCAAATACTATGGTTTACTTCATGCGAAATTGTGTACTCTAAATTTAGGAAACGTTATTTATTTATAATATCACAACAACAGCACTGTCACTTATATTGCAAATTAATTAACATTTAAAATCGGCATTTCAGTAACTGTGCAAATAACAGGTATGCAAGACATAATGAAAATTAGAGACAAGAAAAAAAAAGAAAAGTGTGTTCAGTCAACCTAAACCCAGAACAGTCCAAAAACTGAACAATTTGAGCTATATAGGCGTGCATTGTTTGCACTGTTTATACAGGGAACGACTGTATGAAACGAAACTCATAGAGAATACTATACTATGGAAAAGTAATAACGTCATAAAAATCATAACAAACTATTCCAGCGATTACAAGTAATTTTTTTTTGACTTTTACAACAATTATTGTTAAAACATTTTGTCACGGCCAACACTTGGAGACGACGGAAATGTACAAATTGCTCTTAAACAAAAAAAAAGTCAAAATAACATCTAAAAGAACCCGAATAATCAGCGACATAAAATATACAAAGATCACCAGCGCAGACGCAGGCGGTAAGATGTTTATTATAAGACGAGATGTAATAAAAATTACATGTAAATTATCGTAATAAAAATAGCCATGCCATCTCCAAAGTACCCTTGATGCACAAACTTAACAATGAAAAAATAATTCGTAATATAATTTTCACTTCAGAAATTACTTTGTCGATGCGCAACCGCATCTTACCTTTTTATATCAAAATGGAACTTGAGGATTCAAGTTTATTATTATTCAATCATGAAACTGTAGGCCTTGTAAATCATATCTTATTAAATTATTTCACGAAGGCATAAAGTTTTAAAATAAGCCATTGGAAATGGAATTACATACACGTGTCCTTGCTACCGGCTTTTGTAGTGACTTCGCGTTTTATTTTGTTTTTTTCAATTGCTGAATAAGGATCAGTTTCTCGACGAATATTATCGTAAAGTTCATGTGACAAATGGTCAACTTTGGATTGGCTGTTGATAAATCATTCAATCAATCACAGAAGCGCACATTTGACAACTTGTCATATTCATTTTGCGATAACTTTCGTCGAGAAACTGGCCCATTACTTCAATTATACCATCGACTTGATTAAACACATTGTGCTCATCATAGCTACCCATATAAGAACACTGCTGAACATATAGCTTACAAGAAAACTGCAATAAGCGATCATAAAAGGATATTGCTTTACTACGCTCCACAGGCATTAATAATCGAAGTAGGTATGTTATTTATACCAGACAAAAGGCCATTGCTGTTTACATCAAAGACGCCTTTTACAGTATTGTTTATCTACGAACTGTTGCAAAGCTTTACTTGTGGTAACCAAGTCTACAAACTGAATGTGAATGTGTGCGTGAAGACGAGTAGCGTCAGAACATACACATACACACATACACAGACTTCTGAGAGAGTAGCCGAGATGAGAATGTTAAGAGGAATGTGTGGTGTTACACGAATGGATAGAATTTTTAAAATGAGTACATGAGAGGAAGCCTGAAAGCGGCACCGATAACCGAAAAGTTGTGTGGAAATCGGTTGTCATGGTTTGGGCATGTGATACGGAGGAATGAGGAAAATGTCGTGAGGAAAGTTTTGAGTATGAATATCGATGGCTATAAGAGTAGGGGGAGACCAAAGAAACGATAGATGGACTGTGTAGATGATGATATGGTTAGAAAGGGTGTGATTACGGAGATGACGACTAATAGAGAAGTGTGGAACAAAAAGACTTGTTGCGCCGACCACAAATAAATAGGGATAAGGGCCGGAGAATGATGATGACACAGACTTCTGACTTCGCCCGTACCACAGTACCGAGAGTTCCTGCGTTTACACATGCATTCACAGTATTTTTGTAGACTTGTTTACCACAAGTGACAGGCGTGTCAAGTCGTGAGATAAAAATACTGTAACATCGTTTGGTATTGTTTGTTTGTCATGCATATCAGTTTGTTCCTTTTTCAGTTCTGAAACTTCAAAAAGTGACAATTTAAACATGCAAGGTGCAAAGGCATGCAAAAGGTCACCAAAATCGATAACTCACTTTGTATCCACGTACCTTGGGAATATCAGCAGGGCCATAGCCATTCTCCCTGGGTGGTAGCTTCGGAGGCTTTTCTCCTCTCCTCTGTCCCATTTGCATCATCAGCTGTTCCCTGGTGGCGGCTACCACTCCGTGTCCGTTGTTGTTATTTATTCCGTTGTGTCCATTGATACCATTAATACCGTTGTGTCCATTTATTCCGTAGCCTCCAGAACTACCGCTGGATCCTGAACCGTTGACGTTGGAGCTGGCGATGCTGTATGGGTCTTCATCTGGGATTGGAATGCGAGGTCGGTTCTTGATATCCAGCAGTCTTTGAACTGTTGACAAAGAATGGTTTGGTTAGAAAGTGTTGATGAAATAAATGGGATTGACTTATGGGACTATTTGAACGCAGCGTCATTAGGGTACCAAATTTTGTAAATTTTTACATGTCAAAGTTCAGTGTTTTTTATCAATGTTATATTTATCTATAAGGATTTTAGGTATTGGGTAATGAATGGGCAAATAATAGTCCTTTTAAATGTAATATTAAATTTATACAAATCGTATATCACCGACCTGGGTTTTAGCTCGTCAAAGGTTAACCAATCCTCATCTCCAATATTAATGAAGCAATATAAATTCTATTGAAACGTTTGAAATATTGTATAATAACAAATTTCCTAAAGATTATCTAACAGTTTGAACACACAACAATTGGAAACATTTAGCGACGCTTGCGCAACGCGAATGTAACTTCGTGATGTTCAGATCGGATGGCAATCACTCCTCTTCACGACTTGAAACAACCTACGGTTATTAATGAGACGTTAAAGGTCTGGTGTCTTCATTCTACTTCAGTTCACCATTATTCGTACCTTCGTCTCTAATCATAAAAATAAACGAAACGTCCACGATTAACCAACTCGACTATTACACCGCAAGGTTGAATGCATAATCTGCGAACAATAAATGTAAATTCATGCGAATATTGGCTCTTTTAGTTGCGAAATATTAAAGTGTCTATAAAATTTATTGCATGAGCGACGGTGCGGCACAAAAGAGGAATAGTGACAACTGCATCTATCATTCTGTGGTGTTGAATTGTCTATGTACTAAATGTTTGTTTACACTCCAGACACGTCAAATCATAATGAATGATCGAGCGGAAATGATTTGAAATAACTTGCGTCCACTCAGACGCCATATTAGGCAATTATATTATAATGTTATTCCTAATTGTGCCCTTTCATTACGATGATTATACAGCTTTAGACCACTTACTCACCCTGTTATTACGATAATCTAACTAGGCATTAAACATTATTGTTAAATTGAAATCTAAAAGCTTTTACAGATAGCAATTACAGCAATTTTGATAAGGAAGTAGAGGTTCTTTTTTTTAAAGCATTTCATAGATTGCTAGCGCTGACTCGGTTAAGATGTTGTGGAAACGATAAACCTTTGTTTCGCACATAATCTTAGTTTAAAAGATATACCTGTGTCTGGAAATACCGTAGACGCCATGTCGCAACGGGATTAGAATCCAGATTAGTTCAGCCAATGAGGTGAATGCTAATAGCCGAGGTACATACACCAACTGTTTTTAAATGCTGAGAAAATTATGTGTGTCTATGTTTAAAAATAATTTTATATTCGGTTTGCTGTTTGTGGCATGCGATGTGAGTCAAGAGCGTCTGACCATAGCTCCAATTTGAGTAGAATTGTATAGTCTTGATCAGATTATGGTAAGATAAGACCTTTTCCTCCTGGATGGCGTCCTCTCAAAGCAGTTTCAGGATATTAAATTTCGTTTGTATTTTCTTTGATAGATACTATTTCAGGAGAAAAAATATCATTTTACTTAAAGTTTCTTTACCAAGGAGTTATCTTAATCAGTATATTGTGCAAGAAACTGAACTATATTCTGTAAGTAGAATTATATCACAACCACGTCCGTACTTCGAATTAGGGCTACTAAAATCTGTGTAATGCACAGATCACTTTCGATAAGCATGCTTCCTATTGTCATCGATTCGAGTTTTGCATAACCTCAGTCACGATTTACGTCTGTTCAAGCCTTTAATGATTCAATTGGCGCTCGTTACAAATTCAAAGTGAATTTAATGGGTTTGTGGGCAATGCTTGCATTCGTATGATACAGTTACGAACTATGAACGACGACGACCTTCGTTATGAAATCGAAATTCGAATGTGTGATGTGAACAATGAAGTACATTTGAATTTATTGGACAAGAAACATGAAAGCTACGCAGATCTTATCGTATGCAAAAGCATTGGATTGCTAGTTGCTACTCCACCAAGTATAGATTAAACGATTAACAATACATACATATTGGTTAATTATGAAAATAAAGCAAGGCACGAACACAGTAAGAATGTGCAAGTACCTTCATGACACGAAGGTTAAACTTTTGATTCTATATCGGCAAAAGCGACCAGTCCCCACGTTTAAGTGTCACGACTTCCATACAGAAAACATTAGCTACGTTACTCAATAGATTTATTTGAGTTCCTTAACAGATAAACAGTGGCTAGACCGCGAAACCACTGTAGAAAATCTATGAACGCATCTTATCCGTGGTGGAAAATCACGGGAATCTCGCGGTGCGGTTTCTTTCCCATAGCTTCACTATGATTTGTACAAAACCAATATTAGATGTTGAATTGCTGTTAACTTGCCTAGATGGGGTTAGTTAGAAATTTCCAGTATGGTTTGAGTGAAATGAGGTGCAATACATCTTGAGATCGATGTAAGATTGCATTGTTGCACAACAATAAGCAGACTACTGAGTAGTGAGGCCCTGCATATTTGATGCGGTTGCGTGCTATGGGAACTAAATCAGATTTGAAAATTATCTATATAATAATACCTCGATTCACACTTGTTGCTTATTTCAAAGGACGTGCAAATTACCCGCTGTAATTCAAATTCTACTCATATGAATAAAACAGGAGTGGAGATACCCTCACCGAGACGTTAAGATGACGCACGTCTAGTAGATATCTACCTGTATTGGTTCAGACAACATGGTGATAAATTTCCGGAAGTCTCTTTGGACAGCCAATTGTATATTAAAACTGGCCGATCACCTTGCTACAATGAAAACCGGATCACTTTTGAACAAGTCCACAGTAATTACATCAAGACTATAACTTCTGATGATCCTGGTCTTAAGGCCGTTTCCAATATCGGAACTCCGAAGCATATCATCAATTTATTTTTGGACTGCACTTTCCGCACTATTTAATTTTTTCTCTCCTACTTAAAACTTCAATAACCTCAAGGTTAATTCAACTTGGTTAAACGTTCTCAGTTGCGCGTGAGAATATTACTGTGCATTATAAGAATTTAATTTTGTATATATTCGTAAGTTAATGACAAGTGTAGAGGTCGTCCCATTGTTCCATAACACCTGAGCCTCTATCTCGGAGGTCTAAGACAAGGTAACTGTAACGTTGTCAGATCTTTGGGTGCCTCTAGTCATCGTCTACGTATGCAAACATACTCGTACGCCTATTCAATGGTAATTATTGTTAACGTTGATGACGCGTGACTGATGTTCGACAAAGGCCTTGTAACTGATGACATGGAAAGACCTAAAATAAATATTACAGCAAATGGCATTATTATCTTAAATATTAAAGATGACGGTATCGATGAGGGAGCAGGAATCACAGATGTTCAAACACTTAGAAGAGGCGTCGTACATGGAACTCCCACACAGGTTGAGATTTGAAAAATACGGTTCGCAATGCAATGTAATAATGGAATATTTTTATGTTTCGAGATAAAGAGGTGGAGTTAACTCTTCACTGGCCCCATGTGTCTCTGTCCCTGATATCGGTGTTAGGCAATTTATTCGCTATGACAAGTATTGTGTGTTTATGTCCCTTAATGCTGCTATTGCAATTTTTCTGTTGATTTTGCTTGTTTTCTCCGCTATTGTTGCGACCAGCGTAAAATCGTTTGGTACCTCTGTCAACCTTAACGATGCGACGGCTGGTAATAGATTTAGATTATTTAGGACCGTGGCCAGCAGGTTCATTTATAACTTGACTTTTATATAAAAGGAGAACATAAACACAAATGATTATGAACGTTTTATGGGCATTCGAATTAAGGTAGTGTAGGTTTAAATTATTTGTTTTAATTTCGTATTTAATTGTGAGCGTACATTTCTTTCTAAGGTTATATTCAAATTGTTTTTTTTTTACCCAATAGACCAAGTTACGTTAAGCTTGTAATTATATAAATATGCGGAACGTTGATCACGTATGTTTGTTAGACATTTAATTGGTTTTGTGACCAATTTATAAGTCGTATAGGTGCTCTGAAGTAGACGAAATCATTTCCTGCATAGTTTTTGCTGGATTTAATGAAGAACTCGTATTGATGTTGGATAGATTTTACTGATGTATATCTATGTGTGGGTCATGCGTAGTTGATTTAATTATGGGCATTCGTATGGAAGTGCTGTGTCTTTACAATTGGTATAAAAAATCAAATGTATGTTAGTAGGTTATTGGAATATAATGACTACATTACGTAAAGTGAAAAAAAATAATGATAAATGGTAGCAACCATATTAAATTACCATAAAAATACATTGTAAGGTCAAGTAAAAACATGTTAATATGATAATGACACATTTACAATCATATTTTTTTAAAGCCTTCTTAAATAAATTGACGATTCGTTTCTAGCCAAAACTACAAGGTACACTATTTATATACGAGCCCCAATATTAATGGCACATCGTTTACCACGGCTATTACTGACCTCAATACAAATATTTTCCCAAATTCGCAACCCGCCCACCTTGACCATGCTTTACTTAATGAAGCCTATATTTAAAAAAAAGAAGACAAAAACGATGCGTTGCTCATGCGCAGGTTTTTTAAGCACCGTGGCTAGCCACACTAAACAACTAAAGTGATGATATCGCAACGTTTTTAGTACGGAAGTGTTTTTATTATGAAGTTACTATTAAACATTGTGTTTCATATAAATATTTCGAGCGTATTGTTTCTGCTTATCATGTTAACGTTTGTGGTGTTAACGATTTGGGGCATCTTTTGATTGAGGTTAATAAGGGCGTAGTTTTATTGGGTGAACAAGAAGTAATAAGGGGCGTTTAATATTTATTTGATCTGCTAAGTATGGATTCTGAAAAACTGAATTACTTCTCTTTCCATTAGCTAATCGGTCCCGTATTTATCTCAGGTTCATCGCCTGCTCAACCATCACTGCTAAGCGTTGGTTTTCTACCCTCTACTTAAGTGAAAATAGCGTGACGATATGCAAAGTCTATTTTGAATATCTCCACATTAACTCGGATACAACATCTCGTAGTCATCAGTGCATAATTATATAAAAAAGTAATTGGCCTCCTATGTATGAACCGTAATGGTTCGTGGGAAACATATCCATCATTTTTATCAAACTCCATCTTTTGTTGGCAATTAGTTACCCAACCTACCACTTAAGTATGTACCTCATAACATAAGATTGGATTTTTGGGAGAGAAAATTAATAACATCTTTGTCACATCTCTTGTTACCAGTTTTTACGTAAATCGACGGCTTTTTGTGTTTGAATTTATTTATGTGTCTCGTTTTACTAATCATAAGTAGGTACCCAAGTAAATATTTTGTTTTTAAAATAAAATGTTAATCTTTGTGCTAATGTGTAAGTTATATATGTATAACACTTATCTCATGCAGAGTTCTCTTTATTATTTTCTTACATTGTTTTCTTTAACTCCCATCACTAAACTAATCATTAAGCTAACACATTGAGCGACAGCTTTTCAAAATGTTATATCATTGACATAATTATTTAATAAACTTCCTTTTTCAATGTAATTATTAATTTGATTTAACAAAACGGCCTCATCAATTCTTATCACCTTAGCATTTACAACATACTTAGTACTAAGATTATATAAGATATGATCTGCAAAGTGCAGGCTTAGAAAGTAACAGTGAACATTGTTCGGCCAAGGTCGGCAGCTGACGTGACAACCGGATTCAAGCCCTTGTCAATGTAGATACTGAACAAGCCGGTAATGATAGTGTTGATTAAATTATAAACGAAGTGGAACGAGATGATAAAGAAGAGTTCCGAAGAGTATTTAAATTAGAAGAAGCAGCGGGACGAGCTTTACTAGAAGACAATTGTAGAATACATTTTGGCACATATGTGGGAATTGCATCTATATTCCGCTAAAGATAAAGACGTCAAACGTAGCCAAGAAGTGATTATAATTAAATTCGAAGTAAAAACGTCATAACGTTGTGTTAATTTGTCTCGCTGTAATAAAATAGTTATCAAGACTTTTTCTGACCAAAATAATTTACTTTTTGCTCTCAATGTGATTCACCAAAGTGCATGTTATCGCTAATCCTAAAACCTGCATGGTTTTTGTACCTTTTTGTGCCTTCAGTATAAAATCTTTTGAGAGGTGTAAAAACCGACCACTACATTTGCATTTTATGTTCCTGCTATGGGTACCTATATCCAGAAATATTTTCACATTTGGTTTCGAATTTTATGCCAATGGAACTTTGTATTTTTGTCAAATTCCATCTCATTTTTAACTGTTAGTAGAAATGTGTGTAACTAAAGACATTTTGGTTTTTTAATAAAAAGGAATGACTCAAAGTTCGTAATAATGAGCTTGTTGCACATTAGCTTTTGAAAACAGATACAATAATTAATTGCACAGCACGTCATTATGCAAGGTCAAGGTAATTTGTGTTCACTTAACTGTACAGCTATTTTATTGGTTTTTGTTTGTCTCTATTTATAGTCTTAAGCATTTCCTAGAATACATGTACTTATTATTTTGAGTGTTCTTTTTCTATCAAACATCGTTACCGTTAACGTCATCGTCGACATTATTTTCAATAATGTGTTTCCTTTTGTATCCATATGTGTTATTTAGATCGTGTCTTCTTGTTTCGATATCAACTAAGTATTATCAGCTATTGTCATGGTAAAAATGTTAAACAACTAATCGTGGTGGCTATTCCAATGCAATTGTATAGAGAATCTAAAATCTTTACTCACCCGGTGGCAGCTTGGACTTGAGCATATCCATAGCAACGACATTGATGATGAGTACCCAGATGGGGCAGTCGAGGAGATCTGAGTCCGACTTGACGAAGGCAATAGCACTGAGGCATTGCGTCTCCAACCTCCTGCGATCAGGATATGAGCGGCGCAGCTCTCGGTTCACGTTGGATTGGAACTTCTTCATGTCGAATAACTGGAAGAGAATTAACAAAAAGGTATTAAATCTAATACAGTGGACAATAAACAGATATAAATATCTTCAGAACATGCTTTATTAGAAATGGCCACTCAAAAATGAACTTACACTGCATTTTGTTGAAATAGATAATTGTGTAAATCTACAAATTTAAATAAGTAAGTAGAATATGGATTAGGTAAAGGGGTTCACAATGGATTATAACTTCTTCATGTTGAATAACTGTAGAGAATAGAACATCAGGATATCAAAATGTAACAAAATAAATATGGCTTTTTGCAAAACACCTTAAGTGAGGGTGTAAATCCTATCTCCGTTACAAGTACAGCGGCTAAGATACCTATTGAGTTTTCTGATAAAATTAAGTATGCTCTTTAAAGAAAAGATACTAAGGCAAAAGCATTTGATAGTGTTAGATAGTTCAGTACAAATATGGACTCAGTAAACAGTAGGCACGATTTCAACACTTATATAGCGTAGTAAATAATATGATGAGATATTAAGATAAACAATTGGTAGAAAAACTATTCTGTTCAGCAAGTGTGACTCATAATAACGATAATTTCAAAGATGAGATAACACCAATCAAGTTATAACAAACAGAATTTGAGTAACAGACAGTTACAAATAACGTGTACATTTTTTATCTTAATTAACACGAGCGATGATCTAAAACAAATTGTTGGACGATCGATTGAATGCATCTAAATTAGAAGATCTTATCGAATTAATATTACATAACAAGCCTTCGTTCGATAATGAAAAGACAATCGCTCGATCAAACAAAAATTGAGCCGACGTCATGTAGGATGCCCATCTCTACAATGAAAATGTCAAGAGCGAACGCTGTTAATTAAAAATATAAATTATGTTTTCTGAAAAGAGCATACAATTTTATTCACAATTTCGTTTATGTTTGGAAGGCATCTGATGGAAAATCTACGTTCAATTTAACATCATTATTATGTAATTTTTTCTAATATTTTTCTTACTTTCCTCTTTAAATTCTTTTCTATTCTTTCAAAAATCAAAGTCACGAAACTTTAAATCCCAGCACGACGTGCTCTAAATCTATTAAGATAATCTCAAATACTCCAAAAGGTTTCCGATTCGACTGAGGAACTCCGAGAGACAAACGAAAACGCCGAGTCAGATGCATCGACGAAATTGAATGAGGCTTATAAAGTTGTTACATAACCAGTGCAAGCAGTTGTCGAGTTCCTCCGTCAGTTCGGACCAGTAGACTATATAGATGGTATCTTTAAAAACTTCGCCGACGTCATTCGTAAATCATCAGACGGTGACTCAAAAAACGTCATACAAGTACCTACCAAAAGTCAAATTGATGCATTTTAAGAATTCTAATTAAAATTGTAACATTCCATTGTTGCAACACAAGATCATCTAGTTAATTTATTCTAAGAAGAGATGAATTGTTTGGTTCAGACAAATGGTTTGGCGGGTTCTTCGGTTCTCACAAAAAGGATTGATGAAAATTAATAAGTTATTTGCTAACATGTTGTTTAACATTGCGAAGTTAATAGCATCAATAAAATAATATCGGATATAGATCATTTATTCACCAATAAAACTGCAATAGTGGTAGACATGAGCACTCAGTGGTTGCGAATAAATGACACAAGATTTCCAAGTTTATTGTACATTGGAAGTAGTTTAGATCTATTTAAAAACTGTAGTTGACACTACTGATAGTATTGTTTTAAATTAATTTAGTCACAAGGGAATTCGGTGTGGGAAATGAGCCAGATCGCACAGAAAAAATCCCAGAGACCATACAGTTTCAACACTTGCCGGTATTGTTTCGAGGAAATTGGAGTATTTTAATGAAGATGTACATTGCAGTGCAACAGTGGAACGAGTCAAAGAGTGACATATCAAGACACTTCTGTTTATATGAATTTTTTTTTTAAATATAAATTAATTTCGACCTATTTGTCTGCAATATAAAGATCTGAATTTTAAAACAGTGAATGGAACTGACCTATATTTTGCAACGATTATAGAACATATAACATTTACATGACATGCAACAAATTGCTGCTAATAATAATAGTTGGAGGTGTTATATTTCTCACAATAGTCATTAATTGAGGCATCACATTGTTTCGGCGGTGCGCTGAGCACGGACAATGCCCCACTTTCTGCGAATTCGCTTTCGTTACTCCCAAGGAAATAGAATAACATCCAAACAAATATGTGAGGCAATGACCATTCCCTCCCTTGCTTAATGGTGCTATCTTCTCTCATTGTTTGCTGCAGACTTACGTAAAACCTTGTAGGTAATGGTGTATGAATTGGTAATGAATCTTTCGGATGCTAGGAAGTGAATTTTCCATTGTCTTGTTCCACTTTTTGTACCTCTCGTGTCAGTTACGATGAAAGTACTTGTATAGCAGTTGAGCCGGCTAATTTGTGATCGGAGTTAGTTATTATTTTCACATTTGCGTTCGCTTTGTCATTAGTACCGTATTTACAAATGCCATGGCCCGTATGAGTTGAATGGTATTCTTGTTGCAAACAATCTACAATTCCACTGGTCTTACAAATATTTTAATGAAATAATCGGATAAGTGTGTGTTTCAAATGAACTATACGAATAAAGTGAGCGCCTATTTACGAAATCCTGAGTGGATTCACACTTCAAAGTACAGAATATTTCGTAATGTTGATAAAATGAAATTACGTGGCAATGTCATGGTCAGAGAGAATCGTGCTCGGCCACAATCTGTGCAGTCGTGATGCACCACAAATGACTGATGCACTAACGCAACGCGCATTAGAGTAATGCCTTGCTCTCTTAATTTTTTTTCTACGATGATTATTGTATTTAATAACGATGAACATAAGGAAATTATGGAGCCAGAAGCAGCGAAAGATGAAGTAACAGACGAACAATAGCTGCCTATTGTGTGTAACCGTGTTCGGAAAGACGTGAGTGAAAATTTTTAATCGGTAGATAGAACTTTTATACTTACAAAATGAGAGACAAAAAACCAATGTTTGAGTTACCAAACAAGTAATTTCTAGTGAAGACCGGACCGATGATCCTCTACCAAGCAATTTAGATCATTATGTGGGCAACCATGAAATTAATAGGCAAATGTTACGACATCTCATTTCATAAACGAATCCATCTTGACGGAAATAACTACTGACGCCCGTTTGGTATGTTCACAACGAACCAGTTTACCTTGCTTGCCCATAAATTAGAATTGAAAATTCATATTTCGATCGTAATAAAGACTAGAATTCTGATTTAATTTCGTTCAACGATAATTTTGTAAATAACATAGTTGGTGATTGGTGCAAGAGGAAGGATAAGCTAGCAACCTATAATTAGATGCACCTATGTACCTATTGGACTTAGAACAAATTGCAGTTGTAATTTATCAAAGCAAGACCCACTAATGATGTTATTTTATTCTGCTTTATAAAAACTAATTACGACACAAGGTTTTTATTTGGTTAAGAAGTAGGTGCTATGGCAATCGGAAATTATATTTGTTTATTTAAATAAAACTATGCTGGCATTTGTGTACCTTTTATAATTACATAGATAGCTAAATATATGTTTAAAGGAAGCAGAATAATCTGTTATCATATTTTAAACAACATTGCTTCAATTTTTAAACCTGACATTGAAGTTAACGTTTTTGTAATAAATTGTTAATCCGCGTTATTTGTAACACTTAAAATAATTACGCCTATAAAGTTTTTTACATTCGTTGATAAATGGCTTTGTTTAAATACAATAAGCGTTGCGATTTATATTTTTGTTTGTTCTTAATATTGTTAATAGCACATCTGAGTACTTTATTGGACCTACATAAATATTTGTTAAATATGTTAATCTTACAATTAGTAACAGGAAAAAATATTGTACAGGATTCCGTAGTTGTGTTATGTTACCTTCTAATAATTGGACAGATTGATTCCTTAGTTTAATTTGCTACATTTTATGATGATCAATCTTTAACATGGCCATTTATAAAGAAGCTCTTACCTTAAATATCTTCTCCTGTTCAAGTGAGTATCCAGGTAGTTTGACTATGTCCTGCCCTATTGCCGTCTCTTCGTTGCTAGTGGCCGCCGTACTCTTCACAAATACATTACTCTTGGAGTAGCGCCTGATGAGTATATTGCCGGCGTCGTCCATTTTTATTTTGACCCCCTGTTGACAAAAGAAGAAGAATTGAATGTTTAGTTTCCACGTTTTCGCAGTGGAAACACCCGGGCGTTTCCTCCCGCCCTATCCGAAACAGGAACCTCCCGAAACAACCGTGTTCGGTGAGGACCTGCGTCAGGCGGAAGGTGAGGACGCCATGCCGCCTCTCAAACCACTCCTCAAAGAGGGGACTTACCGCCGCAATCGTGGCGTGCCCAGCACTGGGTTGCGATAATCGCTCTCTCCATGTCACCATGAGATCCCGCCGAAGCTCTGTCCGCAGTGCCGCGATTTCCTGCAGCAGCGGAGTTACGCCCCGGCGTTTGGCCTCCTCGCGCCACTCCCATATTTGCGCGAGGACCTTTGCCTCCAGATCCCATGGCGGTAATCCGGCAAGGAGGCCCGCCGCCTCGCCGGAGATCGTGCGATATCCCCGGATCATCCTGATCGCCATGACCCTATGGGACGACCTCAACTTGCGAGCTGGTTGGCTCCTCAATGTAGGCGCCCACACCGGCGCCCCGTATAGGGCCATGGACCGCACGATCCCCGCGTAGAACCTCCGGCAGGAGGCGTTTGCCCCCCCTAGATTGGGCAAGAGCCGCTTCAACGCAGCCCCGGCCCGCTCCAGTCTGGGAGCCAAACGGCGGAAATGCTCCGCGAAGTTCCACCGGCTGTCGAGGACGAGTCCCAAGTACTTCATCGTCGACTCGATGCCGATGTGAACCCCTCCCACCGTTATCTGGGAACCCGTCGGTGGCGCATTCCGAGGACCATGAAACCACATGGCCTCGGACTTGTGCAATGCCACCTCGAGTCCCAGTTGCCGGATCCTATCGACGATTGTCGCAACCCCTTGTGTCGCTAAGTCGGCCGCCCGCCGCCTGGTACGACCTCCCTTGCGCCAGGACCAGCGTGTCGTCAGCGTAGCAAACTACACTGACGCCGCCAGGGAGGTCGGCGCGCAGCACCCAGTCGTACCCGATGTCCCACAGATGCGGCCCCAGGACCGATCCCTGTGGGACACCGCACGACATCTCTCGCCGGTTCCACTCTCCGAGGTGACCGGGGTAGATGACGGCCCTGTCCGTCAAATAGGCCTCGACCACACGACAGAGGTAGGTCGGCATCCGGTGATACCGGAGTGCCTCCCTTATGCAACTCCAGGGCAGGGTGTTGAAGGCATTGGCGATGTCTAATGACACCACCAAGACGACCCCACCCCGGGCCACAGCATCCCCCGTCGTGAGGGCTCGCACGCGCATGATGGCATCCACCGTGGAGCGCCCCCTGAATGTTTGATATGTTTACGTATATTTACCAACTAGATGCTAGATGTGGATGTTGTCAGTTTCATGTGAGCATATAACAGAAACCGATAATTATTTTAAAAGATACGACGGTGATCGGTATATTTGGCAAGTGAACGAATGACTACAATTATGATGTTGATAAATTAATTACTACTTTTAGCAATCAGCGCTTATGAAATTTTGTGTACATGATGAGAAATGTTCCTGTAGTACCGGACGTAAAGAATAGCACCATCCCATCTCTTCCCGTGGGTGTCGAAGAAGGTGACTCAGGGACTAACTAGGGAATGGGCAACAGCATTCTCTATGTGTTTTACCACTATACTGCGATCGTCACTTCGCCTGCCAAGTGTGGCGATTATGGCAAACCCCCCAAAAAATGACCAGCACTAAAGCACAGAACCGGTTGAAGTGGCGGGACTTAGGGGAGGCCTATGTCCAACAGTGGACGTCTCTCGGCTGAAATGATATTGAGAAATTCTCTGAACAGGCGAGACTATATTCCCACTATATCTAGCTACTACCAAATCTATGATTTCTTCAGAGTAAGTCCGATTGTTCTATTAACAACATCATCATCTATATAGATGCACATATAGACAAATCAACAAACCCATGAAAAGGACAGTCACCTCTAAAACAAACGCTGTCTTCACCCGTTACTTTATGACATCACAGTTCCTGCCCTTATCTGCCATCAACAAGGTCATTGCCTTTGCCACAGTTTTAACTTCCACCATTCATCTCATTATGATTTATGACACGACAATGGTGTTCAACAATACAATAGGTACCAATATGACCTATGACATCATAACCTCTGCTGAACCACAGCATAGAATGGCACAGAAGGTTGGTTTCAAACGACTAGCGACACCAAGCGCTCGCACACAAACGCGTGCATACGACGATGTCAAACAAATGCCAGTTGTGAGTGCGCTTGCAAACGCTGAATATGAAGCGTGTCTGTGTGTGCGTTTGTTCTCGCTTGTTGTATGGTGCTAAGTGCTAACCTTCTGTACTATTCTGTGACTGTAGTGTATAAAGTGCATGTCAAAGTATTGTTATAAATATTTGAATTAATCAGCATGCGGAAGATGGGTCATGTTGTTGGTAAAAAATATATCAAAATCAATTAGAGTTTAAACGTGTGAGAACAGATTTTTTGCAATTGATTTATTACAATGGTCTTTTTTGTAGATTTGAAAATGATTAGTGGACGATTAATAGGAATAATGTTCTTTGTTTATCCTTTTTATGCATGCATAATATCAATAATGACTTGTACACGTCGAACGATAAAGTTAATGTTAAGCAATTAGATAAAATTAATATTAGTAGCTTTTAAGATTGCATTATTGCTAGTAAACTAACCTGTAATTTTTACCTTAGTAAACGGTGACTTAAAAATAATACAAGAGAACACATGGGTACATTGGAAAATGATTCTCATAATATTTAAAGTATCTTTACTTTGAACATTCTAACAAATTGCTTGAAACGTAATAAATCTATGTGTATCAGTATTGTTCAAACGCCAGCGGAAATAAGCTTGCATATAAAAATAATTGACAGATTCTGAAAAATATACAGCAATACTTTAATGTCTTCAAATAAAATTAGACCCATGACAGGTAACCTTTACACGACCTTGTCATTTGGAAAGATACAGAAAGCGAATGTATAATACACGAACTAGCGTTACGTTTGTACTGATAGGAATCTAGTAGAATATGTAATGAGACTGAAGCTTCCTTGTCTAGTACGTTTTGTTTAATGTTATTAATGTTTTTACTCTGCTTGTTATTTCTTAAGGAATTTTGTGCATATGTTTTGTTAAGTACTGCTTCCTTGTTTGTATCTATCATAGCAGGGTTCTTTTTATTAAAGGATGTTGGCTTCACAAGTTTAATGAAGACGTCATCCTAAATTGATTACATTTTTGTCGTTTTATATTTAAAGACACAATTAAAGATGTCAGAAATGATTTGTTGCAAAAAAGTAGCGTTTTTATTTGCCTTGATTGAAATTAAATTATGTTAAGCTTGATTTTTGTGGACACCTATATTTTTTTCTTAATCGGAAATCTTAGAAATTAATTAACATCTGGCATCATTTGGGTGCAATCTTACTATATCCTCCAAATATTATAAATGTGAAAGTTAGTGTATGTTAGTGGTTTGGATATTTAGATGTTTGTTACTCAATCACGTTAAAACGGCTGAACGAATTTGGATGTAATTTGGCAAAAATATAGTTTGTTATCTGGAATAACACATAGGGTACTTTTATCCCGATAGCGTATTATCCCGTGGGATCATTTTCGACCTCCACGAGGGCGAAGCCGCCACAAGAGCTAGTTACTAATTAATTGTTCTCCTTCCTAGTCTGATCTTGCAAATCGGCTGTTTCATCCTAACTATGTACATACAAAATCACTCCCATTTCCTTATAGTCCAACACATTTACAATGAAGGAATACATTAACATTTCATTACTAACACAACCGGTAGTGGGAAGTTGCATGTGGTTTGACGAAAAGCATATAATTGTCGCGCGGTAGAACCAAATTCCTTAGGACCAGCGAGGCGTTGATAATTCATGCTTAATTAATTCAGTGGTTTTTGTGTATCGTTAATGATTTGTGAAGGAGTAACCAGGACTTAAGGTAGCAGATAAGTTGAATTTTATTTTATCGAGAATATTCTTCTCTTCTCTTATTAAACTTGTCATGTGCACCTAATTATATCCTATTAACACTACGTTTCCCCCAATCAAAAGAAACAGCTGACAAATCAGACATCTTTTTTCTTTCATTTATATTCGTCTGGTGTGTGGTTGTAACAACAATGACTGAGGTCAAAGATCAAATTTTTGCATAACTAGTGACAGGTTAATTCCACGCCGCCCACAGCACATAATAATTCGTCTCACAGTAATATGTCTGTTTTGAAATCAAGATAAACCATATCGAATCAATCTCTTCAATTCCAAATATTAGGCCGGATACCGACATATCAGTCTGACCTCACAGACACTTATTTGTTTCAAGAACATGAGTTAGATACGGGTAATAAAAGCTGCTCAGCATTTTCTCATTAAGCTCCCGGCCTTACTCACAAAAGATCACAATTGTATGTTCTATGTAATCAATCGAGCCAACAATAATCATGGTGATTATATCGGGTCCAAATTTGCTTCCAAGGTAATCCATAAAATTGGATTTATTTGAGCAAATACAATTTGAATTACTTGTGGGTCGATTTGGTTATAATGGATTATTGTAGTAGGTTGTGCCAGCTAAAGAATCTGGAATCATTTTAGCTGCTTTGTTATGTGAAATGAATGAAAGAGCCCAATGAATACAACAGTTTACACGTCTAGAGATACGCGTGATTACAATTTTTGTTTCTCTGCATCGACCTTGCTTTTGACAGCTCGATGCTGCATCTCATTTGTTTATTAGGATTTTTGTTCCTATTGTTCGGGTCATGATATTTATTTTCCATAGTTATATGTATCTACTTGTCGAATTGGATATTAAAATATTCTTCTATATCACTTCCTTACAAAGAACTATTGTTTCTGTTTGTAGTACTTTGTTGATAGTCTGTCTTTTTTTTTTCTTTATTGTTAACATGATGGGAGGATTAATGATTGACAGTAGTTTATTTTATTATTTTTGACTATGTCATGGTTTTTGTCTTGATGTTTTCATCTTGTATCCCGATTAGTAATGAAAATCATCGTCGCGGTGGGTGGCAGGAGCTGTGTTTGAGTGACTTTAATGGATGTGTTCATTCATTGCTAATGCATAACACGGCAGGTGGCGTTATCAGTCAAAGTGTGAAAAATGAAGCTCTTTTTTGTTTTCTTAATTTGAAAAATATCTCCGATATGGCACAATGGTTAATCTCGATTTGCTACTAATATTACGAGTTTGGTATATTTCATTAATTCCATAATCCAACCATCATCATTATCAATTTGAACGCTTGCTAAAAACGTCCGATTTGTTCAGCCAAACTCGTATTTTCGTTTCTGTATTTGCCTATTTGGTCGTGAACTCATCACAGTTTTTAGTGTAGGTGTCAACGCTCATCAGTTGGCGGTATATCAGTGTCATGCGTGGCTACATCATTAGTATTAGTTCTACGTGGACCTATCTGAGATCTTAGATAGTTATCTGGCTAGAATTTATATACACATTACGAGCCATTTGCCATATATGTACATGCGTGTATTTTTAAGCACAATGCTCTGTCTAAGGTAGTCACAAGAGTATATAATAGATAAGTGGATAACTTACTTGTCCTATGTGTCTTCTTACTTCTTCTGACTTTTGATCTCTGTGTGGGTTGTCAAATCCGCAAAGACCGATTCTAAAAACAAAGAGATGAAATCGTTAGGCATATAAAGATACATGAGTAAAATTTTAAATTTCGAGAGAAATGATGAAAATAATTTCCATAGACGTGTACAAATTTTTAAAATAGAATTAGGTATATAGTAAAGATGGATACATAATTTAAAAGATGCAACAAAAGCTGCTAGTACAAAATAACGTGATTTGTATGCAGCATACATGGTCTATATTTTTTGATGCGATGATTTTTGCATAGCTGGAACTTTGCCAAGCGAATTTAGAATAACGTTGAATGTGAAAAAAACAATTTTAATAAATAACATTGCATTGTTTATAGGCATTGGCAACCGCAAGCATAATTTACAAGTCTCTATACCATTATTCATAAAATTGGTTTTTACAGTGGGTGGGTTTCTAAGAATTACATTTTTACCAATGCTACTAGTGCTAGTGTACTTAGGAGTTGTTTTATTATGTCCTACTTTGTAATTTTTTCTATTAAAATTGAGGAAAAACAAAGCAAGGAATGCGTGAAAAAGTTTCACTTGATCACAATTTTAATTTTATTACCACTTACATTGTTGTGCATTACTTTAATAGTTTATTGGTCGTTTTCATGAGCCTTTGTTACGTATATAAAACTTAGCCAAATGTTCGGTTCTCATGTGTCGAATTGAATAATGACGACATAGGAATTTGTCCTTCATTTGTATTTTGTCAACGTACTATCGGAATATCGTTTTCTCAAAACCGTTCCTTGGCATTGCCCTGAGAATGTCCACATTGGTTTTTCATTGGTATTCAAGTTCGTTACCAAGGTCTGGCATTGTTTACTGATCGGGAATTTCTATTTGATTCTTTGGTTAATGTGCATATGTTGATTTCTATTCAATGGGTGAAACGATTAAGTTTGATGGTGGTTTGAACGATGGTATAGAAAACGTGTACGGTAGTTTCGCATCGAGAATTTATATTCCATTATTTCACGTGGAAAGTGAAATGGAGTCGCTGTATGGTTTTTAAGTTTATAGAAATGGTACAGTATGGTTTGGTATGTGTTGAGGAATTTCTTTCTTTAGACTGTTTACTAGCGTGTGAAATATTTTGACTTCACACTTTATCAATTAGTGTCAACCATACCAACGAAGTCATTTTATAGCACACAGGGTTCCAAGAGTTTTGTCAAATACACTATCAGTTTTCTTCTGTTTTTACTTAGAGTACCATTGCTATTTGTTACAATAGCATTTGTTTAGCAGAAAATATATTATCATTATTATGAGCTGTATTTTTTTATATTCCTATTCTTTGACATACATAGACGACGTTATGATTGAAGGAGATAATTCACTTGAACACAATGACACGGTACGCCTGTACGTGATACAACACCATATTACTTTTCAATAAACGTATATTTTCATTTGACCTTTGTTGTATAGCGTGTTTGAGAAAAGAGATGTAGGTCAAGTGTCTTTGTGGGTGATATTACCTACTATCATTTTACTAGGTTCTTTTTAATTATTATGTTTGAGAGATACAACATTATTAACATTGAAAACACTGAAGGAATGATAGCGATTAAATATACGAAGCTCAATAAGTTCGACTAAGTTTGCGTTATCATGAAATTGAGTGGTTGGCCCATACATTGAATGTAAAAATAACCTTTTCGGAGGAATTCTTTTGAAAACCTTTTATAGGCATACAGAACAATTCTGAAGTTTATGTATCTGTTTATGTATTCAACAAATGTGTCTGCTACATTTTATATTCAAATTATTTTTATAGCGAAATTTATTTCAAGGAGTGCCTTAACGAATTGAAATTTTTCAGGTAAAAGTACAATGTCTTTTAGTTAAACATATTCTGCCCAAATGTGTCATATTATTTGACGACGAGCTTTTTATTGGGAAAGACCATGTTTTTTTTTTCCATAATCTTGTGTTGAATATTAAATTGTTTAGGAACTTGGGGTAAATATTTTTCCAACATTACATTGTATTCGAATCTTCCTTCATAATAGTCAGAAAACTTACATTAGTTATATTCTGTTAGATCAAATCAAAAAATCAAATCAAGCAAATCATATTTTTGAGAGCTTCAGTTACTCCATCACACTTATTCCAATATTATTATGTTCTAGACTTTTGTAAACTCTTCTTCATGAGATACATCCTCAAGAATTACTCCTAAAAAAACTTTTAATTAATTAAATCACAATATTGAACAGATAGGTCGTCGAACCACTCTGCGCAGGAGTTGAGCTGTGAGCGGCGACCTTGGCGTGCGCAAGCGCGTGCCCCGTCACCGGCTACTGTGTCATTTCTCGCGCATGCGTGCTACTGCCGCCCTCACTTTTGATTTGATGTTTTGTATTAGCGGTTGTTGCACATCTTGGTCGTATTAATAGTGGATGTTTTAACCAGATTTTATGGTCTTAAATTTCAGACTAAGTAAGACTGGTTGTCAAACTTTCGGGCTTTTTACGATCCGACTGTCAAAGATCTACGAATGACAGCCGGGACACAAATACTTAACGTGCTTTCCGAGGCACGGAGGGGTCTTGGTATGTAAAGATCACAGAACATCATCATCAGAGTCCCATCCACGGACGAACCACGGCAAGCGTAGTTTAACCTGATTGATAGACCCATGCGGGTGTTATTTCTTAGCCACGAGCCCCCTGTTTTCTCCATTAACGAATTATTTGTTTGAAACAATTTCAATAACTTTACGCATTTCACGTCATTCTTCCATGTTTTGACATTCAACATTTACCCACTCTTTTATCAAGTAACCTATCGCATTTCTTAATTACCGTTTGTACTTTACTAAACAACTTATAATATAAGCATAATCAGCCTTTAAGCGGTCCCACTGCTGGGACACAGGCCTCCTCTCTGTGAAAAGGAGTGGGCCATAATCCACCACGCGGGCCCAGTGCGGTTTGGTAGATGTCACATGTCTTCGAATTTTTGGTTCTAAGACATGCCGGTTTCCACACGATGTTTTCCTTCACCGTTTTCAGAGCATTCGTGATGAAATAATTTACACAAAGTAAAGCGCCTGCCTGGTTTCGAACCCGCGACCTACAACTCGTAACACTGGGCCACCACTGCTCAAGTTATTGTCATACTAGCAGCGCTCCGCGGTTTCAACCGTGGGAATACGGGGATAGTGTAGCTTACCAACAGTAAAATAATTTTTCAAATCGATTCTGTAGTTTCGGAGCCTATTCAATGCAAACAAACAATCAAAATCTTTCCTCTTTATAATATTAGTATAGAAAAATGTTCTTTAATTTTGTTTACATTTCATAATACATAGATAACACTAATTCTTTCATTAAATCTCTCAACCATACTTAAAACACCCACACACAAGTTTTCTCTATTAAGGACATTCGTGACTGCAAACCAAGGCCATGTCAATTGTTTTAACGAAATACTATCTTGTGCCGATTGATACTGTTCCGTTATCTAATTCAATTATATCTTATTTCGTCATTATGTTCAGTCACGAGTGACTTGACGTTGACTTCGGAATGCTATGTTAATTATAGTGTACTTTGATTAGGGAACACAACTTGGTATGGTCAATAATGAGGCACGCATACCTGTGTCGTTGATTTCATATTTTTTATTATTTCATATGGGTATATATAGTATGACAAGTCTGACAACCAGTCTTACCAAGGGGTATCGTATTACCTAGTAACAGGCTTGTGGAGGTCAGATAGGCAGTCGCTCCATGTAAAATACTGGTATTCAGCTGCATCCGGTTAGACTGGAAGCCGACCCCAACATAGTTGGGAAAAGGCTAGGCAGATGATGATGATGGGTATATATAGTATAGGCATTCAGTCTTACCAAGGGTATAGTATTAACCAGTTTGTGGAGTACCACGTAATATACTGATATTCAGCTGCATCCGGTTAGACTAGAAGCCGACCCCAACATAGTATTGACAAAAGGCTCGGCAGATGATGATAGTAGAGGTTTTCGGAGTATTGCAGCTAATTAAAATAACTAGGCTGAAGTAAGGTCTATTATTGTTATCAATTACAAATAAGACGTAGACATAAAAACTGATAAAACTGTAGAGCGTAAGAATAAAAAACACTGTGATGTTGCTTTTAAGATTTATTTAAAAGAAGATACTTACTTCAAACATGCCAAAATAAAAGTTGACGAAAACGCAGATCGAACATTAATTTGAACACATAAACGCTGATAATGATGATGAAGGAACAGAAAAGGTATAATTTCGTGAAGCCGTGTCAAATTCGGAGGGTGTGAAAAATTGGCATCGCTTAATGTAGTTTTTGTGATAAGTGATTCAGACGGTCAGAGGATGTACTTGTCATTTAAATAAATGTAGAATAAAGGGATTTTAAAATTACAACAGAATCTCAGACAATTTTGGGACAGCAAAAAGAAATGATGTTTTTAAGAAATTAATCCCTTGAAATTACGGCTTATTACTCGCCAAAATGGGGCGAATCGTCACTTTTGAATAATATAATATTTTCAATAGGCAATTCGCACGAAGTTAACTTTTACAGGCGAATCGACAATTCAAGAAATAGGTACGTATGAGGCAATGTGCCCGTTTTGAACGAAACGTTAAGGAAACAATGAAAGTTTACTTGTTTTTGACCAGAAAAACACACCAAATGAGGAAAATATTGAAAAACTCTAAGTATAATAATTACCACAACGTATAAAAATCATCTTTATTAAAAATAAAACAAAGTGATATTTCTCGCTATTACAGCACAATAGCAGTATACAACATCATCCAGATAAACAATACAAAAACATTTTTCTGACAGTAACGGAAAACCTTTCATAGCAACAAATAGAGTTTCGCTTTGAACAATAGCTTCAGGAAAGTGACCAAGCGGCCATGTCCAGCAAGTTCATGGCTCAAGGTGCGGCGACGGAACTGAGGTTCAACGTGCACTGTGAATCTGGTGAAAAGCCATTGTTAATTCAGTGTAAGTGGAAAGTGAATCAGATGTTTCGATCGAGTAATTTTCTACTAGGATTGATTTTGGAGAAGGTGGTGGCTGAAAATACATTACCAAGACCCTATCGTATTACCCGGTGACTGGGATGTGGAGGTCAGATAGGAAGGCTCTCTATGTAAAATACTGGTGTATTGCATCCGGTTGGACTGGAAGCCGACCCCAATATGGTTGGGAAAAGAATAGATTTGTTTGATTTTGGTGACTGAAAAGACATCGACGTAGCAGTTTTTCACTGTTTGATATGGCATGATTAAGTGATTTTATCAATAAGGATGTTTGACCAAAAAGTTATAAAAAGACATTGTTACTAGAAGCAGGAAAATCGATGTTAATATTGTTCCGATTTTGTGTTCAGACTTCGATAAAAGATCAAATAAAACAATACCTACCTATTATTTGTTCCTAAGTCTGACCTTTAGGTGTTTTTTAAATGAAAACGAGTAAATAAAACAATTAACATGTTTTTTGTTTTCAATTATGGACAATCACATGTTCTTAATGGCCAATAATGTTTAAGCTTGACTTGGAAATGCAGACAACATGGACCATAATTTGCAACACCGATATGTCATCAATACCAGTAGAAGCCACGTGTGTAACAACGTGTTTGAGGTTAAAGATCACGCCAGTACTTACACCTTGATCAAAAACATAATCGATTTCATCGAAAACCTGTTTCACATCGATAAAATAGGGGAAAAGTGAAATTATACGTACAGGCAGAGACTTATTTCATGTAATAGCTGCGTCGTACGTACGTCAAGTGTTTGTAGAAGAAAGTTTGGCTGTCATTGATCAGTATACTCGATGATGAATTAATCGTAGTGTTGCGAATATGCCGTTTGTTATTAATATCGATGTTTTGTGTACACGTATAGGTATCGTAACATTAAATTGAATTTTATCGATTTATTTTCATTTATTTTAATGTGATTAGTAATAATTGTTATTGCGAAATCATTATGTTTAATCATCATCTTGAAGGATTCGATTAAAATAAGACACTTCTTCAGGTTTCTGAGAAAAGATTTTTTGAGAACCTGAAGTGTTTTATTTATGCTTCAATAAGTTAGGTCATAGTCTACGCAAAATACATAGTAACCACGCTTTTTGTCATGGCTTTACTAAACGCGGAACTGAATTGGATTTAATGCAAAAAAATATCGTGATCAATTATTTATAGAAAAGGTTTTTGGGGCTATAGATGGAGTTAGTTTTTGTGAGTAAAAACCATAGTTATCTTATCGCATTGACTATAAAATATTAGTTTTAGCCTATAACGTGTTATTACATGTACCTCAAATATAGTTTTGATTACAATCTAAGTTTATGAACATCTTTGATTAACTGACTAGACGAGCAAAAAACTGACCATTTTATATTAGATCGAACTTTAGAAGTTAATTCAAAGGGGAAATAAAATAACTACAAGAACCATCACGTTTTGCTCCACATTCATTGCTTAATTGAGTTAGTTAGTCATGGAGTTTTTAAGAAAAACAAATGTTAAAATATGTTGTCGATATCGATAAAAAATCCGCGGTAGTTACCGAAGCACTATCGTTCGCGGAAGCAACGCAGGCGCACTCTTATTGAAAGTAAAAGCTGATTGGTGGTTACCGGATTTACCTACTTATACATAGTTTACATTCAATCAGCCGCTGATATATTGCTGTTTTTAATCCTTAAGCTATTTTGCCTAAGGGAGATGTCACTTTCTATTTTGAGTATTGGTTTACAGTACATAATTTTTAAAACTCTAATGACTTTTTCGTTGTTTTATTTGAAAAAACAGTCTTTAATGTCCAGCATTTTCTAAGATTTGTAGAACCAACTTTATGTATAGTCATAAGGCAAACTCATTTAATTCATTGTCTTCCAGTCCTTGCTCTGTCATGTTACTGAGTTCGGCGCAACATATTTTCTTCTTCCACTATCCCATGTCAACCATCACATTATCATTCACTCCCTTCTCTTTCATTTCATTCCTCACACAATCCATTCATCTTTACTTTGGCCTTCTTCTACTTCTCCAATCATCAACTTTTATATTCATCACTCTTTTAGTCACGTGCTTCACTTAACAATCCAATATTTCACTCAGCATCATCATCATCAGCGTATAATATTCCCACTGCTGGGACACAGGCCTCCTCTCTTCGAGAGTGCAGGTTGGTAGATATCACAAGTCTTCGAATTTGGTTCTAGGACATGCCGGTTTCCTCACGATGTTTTCTTTCATCATTTTGAAAAAAAATGGTGATTAAATTATTTACAAAAAGTAAAGCGTCTGCGTAGGTTCGAACCCACGACCTACAACTCGTAAGTCGGGGCCAGTATCACTGAGCCACCACTGCTCCCTCTTGTGACAAAAATATCAATTCATAAAAAAAAAAAACACACGAAACAAAAAGTAAATGGTCGTGTATCCGAAACGATGTCTCTCAATCCTTGGCATTTAATTTGAGTTTAACTACTAATTAACATTTACAATACAACATAAACAATGCTAAAGCTTTAACTGTTAATAACTTTGTTTACATAGACAAAAGGTCACCTCCACTCACTTTGTGATACTTGAATCATGGGATTATCTTTGTTTAACTAAAATTATCAACAATGACGATTGATCAATCACCATAATTATTGATAAAACAGTGACTGATTAAGTATTTTGTGTTAATTGCATATCACCTTATGATGGCTGTCAGAATTTAACAAGTTTTAATTTTGAAGTGAACGTAAATGATACAATAAGTTCTTGGTGGTCTTTTGATGATGGATTTGATTTGTCAAAAATTTTAAAAGATGAAGTCCGATCGGAAGAGGCTAAGTAATTTGAAGATGATTTAAAAGTAGACAAGAATATCGCGTGAAAATCGATTTATTTCTAATCTTTGACACAAAATGAACTTAATCCTATTTCTCATGTTAGTACATATGTATGGAAAGTAAACGATTCACCATGAATGGTAATATCAATAGCTATTCTCGATTCTTGTGTAAACTCCTTGTTTGTGGCTTGTCTTATTCACGTTCCATAGAAATGGCTGAATACAACGGAGTCCCTTTCATAGTGTCCGTTGCAAAAATATGCGTTGATTTAGATGCAATATCTTCGAACAAGGATGATGTTAAATTTTATGGTCCTAAGAAGTTCTTAGGTAAAATGAATACAATGGCTGATATGCAATTATATCTAAATGAAATAGGTTTACTTTTCCATGTTTCATTATTTAGTAATGAAAATATTAGTTAAATCAGAAGCTGATAATGTATCAGTTGCGAAAAGTTTTAAGCCTTCTAAGGTCTCAAAGTTTAAAGCTGAATAAACTCCATTTTGGAGAGCGATGAACCACCTTGATCTGCAGATGATTTACGTAGGTACATCAGTGGGTGGTCTTACCCATCCTATTACAAACTTTAGTGACTAATGCAACAATAACTATTGTACTGTAGGAGTCACCTCCGAACCTAGTGGGTGCCATCGGAAGTGATAGCAAATAACATTCATTTAACTCGTCCCAACATCAATCAACCTGAAGATACTGTTTTATGACGTCATAAAAAGGTGACGATAGAAAGTCTATTAGAAATTCTAAAGATACAAAACTGTCTACATAGTCAAAGAGTGGCTGTTAACAATAGCTTTCTTCGACATAACAAGTCTAAGCAGGTTATAAAACAAATGGCCGCAGGGCCACCAAGTAATGAATATATTATCTTTGAGCAGATTTTATACCATGTCTACAAGCCATTTAAGATATATTTAGTAGGAGAAAGTATGATACTAATGTCAGTTGCTAGTAAATTAATTAAGTGCAAATTTTCAGTGATCTATTACGCCATATATTAATGCCGTGACAACTTAATCTGCTTTAATATTAATGTATTAGTGAGCCGGTTTTGGTTGAGATACATTATTTTAATAAGGTCTCTCGAAATGTAGTTGGCTACGTCTTGACCATCCGGTCTAAGGTTTAGATCAAATTATGAGTATTAATTTAACATGTTCATTAATTAGGCAACCTAGAATTAAGCAGTCAGACTATTTCTACATTAAGCCATACTTTAGCTTCTTTATATCTAAAATTCACATTAAGTTATGTGGGAAAGGCTTGCAAGTCAATAATACAAACCCATGTTATACTTTTTTATTAGGTCCCATAATTTTGCATGTTTACTCACTTCCCAACATACCACCAACGATCCATGTATTCCCATCTCACACAATGCAAATTCGATATTAGCATTCCGAACCATTCTATCGAATGCCCTCCACAAATCCACTCTTACGCATCATAAAGATGTTCGTTGTAGGTCAACATTGTCTATGGAACAACAATAGGGCTTGTGATGTGATCCATGGAAGTGTATTCGTTCTGTGCCAAGGACCGAGGTGATCGGATGCGCACCGCTCTGTCGCCTTGCCTTCGAAATCGGGTCAATTGAAGCGATCGAGATGTGCACGAATATATTCAGATGAACATTCACATTTGGATTTAAGTTGAAAGGAAAGGTTTGTTTGGTAATACAATTTGTACGTACGGTAATTTACAATGATGTAAGAATGCAACACTGTTTCCTTTATGGTAAAATTGAATTGGAGGAATCAAATCCTGTTGTTGCTTTGGATGCCTAGGGATTTCCTTATCATTTTAATACATTAGTAATAGAATTAAAAAAAAAAAAACCCTACGGTAAAACCAACAAACCTACTTACACTCATACAATAAAGTAAATATTTACACAGTTCAATGATAGCATTACAAACGAAAACGAATGTATCATGTTAGTACAACAAGAAAGCATACTAGTTTAATGAAATGAATCGAACCATTGTAGCAATTTGTTACTATTTATTTACTTCCAGTGAAAATGGATACAGAAGTCTATTCAAATAAGACTCTATCACCAACAAAAAAAGATCGAAAATTGAAAACTGTTTGTCAATAATAGGATTGTTAACAATAAACGCTTCCGTTGTGAAGCTTTCCGTATCCCGAGTATCGACAATCGATTACATATCATGCGTAAAATCAATTGATTACAGCACGAAGAATCACTTTCTTTTTATCAGTTTCATTATCTGTGGTATTAACAACGGTCTGTTTATTTTCTGCTATAGTCTTATTTAGAGCAATGTCAATAATTCTACTTTCTTTTTCTTTCATTTCATTGGTTTAAGCATCATTTAATTTTGGCCGTCTTTGTTTTGTTTTTAATTATTCTATTGGGGTATGTTCTTTAATTTATGGGACAGTTTTGGTTGGATAGTTTTGATCACTTTATCATTTCATTTATATCTAGAAAGCCAGGTTGTTATGTGTATTGCATTGGTATTGGTATGTTGATTATTTTTAATACGAAATTATGTCAGAACTTCACGCAATGATCTAAGATTATCATCATAGAACATTCCTTCATATTACTTAAGGTAATCATTATTGGTGCTAGATTTCTCGTCGTTTTGTAAGACCTACCTGATCTAGTACAAAGCTAAGTGTTCCAACCGTGCCATAGGCTATTACTAAATTACCTTGAGCTGAAGTATCTAAGCCTTCCTGTTTAAGGTTCGCCAGAGAAATACTTTTACTTCTAAGAGTACGAATCCATTGAAGTTTTATTTTACTGGAAAACGTAAAGGTTTTAGTTCTAAATATAGATGATCTTTAAAATAATTTTAATAGAGTAAATTTTGAATATAGCTACTTACTGATATAAATTCGGTAGAAACGTAAATTATATTTATTAAATTGACATATTGTCAGACAGCTTAGATGAAAGATGACAGTAAATTATTCTATGGAAAGGGACAAATTGTCATCTGACCTTGATAAGTTTGCTGTTAGAGAAAGCTTAAGTCTGTACCGCTATATTATCGTCAAGCGAAGCCAAGTTAGTTTTTCATAATATAAGCAAAAATGTGCGTCAGCGCCTATATTTAAACTTGAAACCGGTTTTACTAAAGGGAAAAGAAAAGGTTTTTTGTTAATGTTGGAAATACATACTCGTATTAGGTATGTTAGTTTTAGGGTTTTCTCAGGTGTAGGATTTTTGTTTTTTTTAACACCTTTGAGTTAACCAAGATTAGGAGTTTCGATGCGAAATGGTGAAAAATAAGTACACACGGCTACACATCAAGCTAAATATTTCCAGTATAAGCTGATCTCGCATTGTATAGGATTTCCGTACAATGCGAGATCAGCGTAAACTGAAAATGCATAGCTTGATGTGTAGCCGTGCGTACAAATGTTCGCTTTTAGTACTAAGTGCGAATTTCACCAATCAAAAAATGAACGCGATCAACGCATCTAATCAAAATAATGACACTGACAGTTCTTAAGCGTAGTTTAAGTTGTGAATACGTTTAGTTGTATTGGTGAAATTCGCCCTTAGTTATTATTCATCAATATCGTCTAGTCTGACATTAACCAACATTATTCTATGAGTAATGCCTCAATACTTCATTGTTCTTACCAAACAGGTAGTAATCTAGCATTTCATACAATTTAGTACTAAAGTTCAGAACAGGCATAATTTATAGAAACTGCACAGTTATTTATGATTTACTGGAACTTGGATTAATTTTGGGTGATCGATGGATGATAGTTGTGAAGTAAAAAGTACCTTTGCCCTTTTGGCATTATTGTCATTGTTTTCTGTTTTTATTTTTAAAATATATTTAAGGTATTTTAAATGATATTTATATATCATTTAAAAATACCTTACAACAAACGCAATTTTCTGTGTTTACAATTTCGCAGTTTTCTTTGTTTCTAAAAACAGTAATCCAGCAGCACCCTTTTAAGAGTGAGAATAAAGATCTCTGTGATATATATGTGTGTGTGTATGTGAGAGAGAAAGATGTGTGTGTGTGGCTTGTGTGTAAAATAACTTTAGAATGACTGTAAATCAATATTGGTCATAAGATAAACTTTAGTAGATCGTACAACTGTGAGTATCTTATTTATCCTAACGTTTTATTGACGTATTGCTAAGATTTTGTTTTCCTGAAGTAGATCTGTATAGGTATGTATATGTGTATTAGTAAAGCTTCATTCATTTATAATTATGACACTTAATGCTTGACCACCGAAAGAGAGGATATAAGTAATCTCATGTGGTCATATCTGATACATCATAGACGTATAGTGTGTATTTTTTTTTGGAGATCCTACATAAATGTCAATAATAGAATCTTAAGCAAATAATCCTACTAATATTAATAATGTGTAAGTTTGTATGTTTAGATACTTGGATGTTTGTTACTCAATCACGCAAAAACAGCTGAACGGATTGGTATGAAATTTGAAACACAGATAGTTTATAACCTTGATTAACATATAAGAAACGTTTTATCCCGGTAATATGGTTCTGTGGGATAATTTCTGACCTCCACGCGGGCCAAGCCGCTGGCAAAAGCTATTTGACACTTGACAGTTTATAACTATGATACCTACTGCTTGACCACCGAAAGAGAGAATCTCATATGGTCATATCTTAAGTTATGTGATCGTGTGATGTATAGTGTATTTTTTTTAAGATCCTACATAAATATCAATAGTCGAATCTTAGAGCAGATAATACCCCCTTAAAACTTAAAAGCTCTTAAGTTCTAGAAGTTAAAGCTAGAGAGGATTCCTCTGGATATTGACCCCTTGGGTTCCTCTTATGAGAAGATGAATTGACTATTCTAATCAGAGAACCAAACAACAAAGCCAGATAGTTGTCCCAAGTCGGTATTAGCATGTTTGTTACACATTGCCAAGTTCTAAGTAAGATACGATGGATTCACGCCAATTATTCATAGGTAAAGTATAAACGGCGCCATTAATCAACAGTGGCCAGGCTCCGGCCGTTACACTCGTCTTGATTTTTTTTATAAAAAACAGTTTATTAAAAAAAAAAAAAGCATGCATCCAGTCCACGCACAAAGTGAAAAATGACTTTAATTTCGGAAATCGGTGTCTTTAGTTTTGTATTTTCGTTTTTTTGGTACAAGTACAATTTTTCTTTACATAGTATAAAACAATGTCGCTTTTCGTTTGTTTGTACGCAACGTATTTTAATTCGGTTTTCATCAATAGACAGAGTGATTAAACAGGAAGGTTGATAAATGTATGTAACACCAACCTCCACGCGAGCGAGACCGATGGCAAAAGCTAGTTGGTTAAGAAAATCTATCGAATTGTGAACCTCCTCCTTTTTGTGGAGTCGGTTAGTTAAATAACGCTTGTATTTCTAAAGGGTTTGGCAGAGGTGTATCTATATGTGTAGTATACCCACATTTCGCCAGTTTTGTTTGAGTCCCATGTAAGAGGCGAGCCTATTGCCACCAACCGGGCAAAGATCCAGACTCCGGGACTTCTACTGAGACATTCCAGGTGGAAAACTCCAATAATATTGCATAACCCGGGAATCGAAACCAGGAAGTCATGCTCAACAGTAGCGCTTGCGACCAATAGGACCAACGAGGCATTAAAAGTGAGTATTTTGACTTGTTTGCGGATTACGTTGAGACATATTTATTTTATATGACGTCACTGGTGTCAGTAATATGTCATAGAAAAAATTGATTGAGAGACACAAGGTAAGATGTTTTGACACGTTCTTCCGTGATTACCGATGACAGATGACACATTGTGCCGAAATAAGATGCAAATTGAGTTTTGGAATTTGTTCAATCTCACTAGTGATCTTTTTTGTTACTAGTATTGTCGAATTGTGATTTTAGTGAAGTGGTACTATCAATTGTATCTATCATATTTTAATTTACATATATAATACCTAAATTCAAGCCTTCTTTCTATGGGGGTAGGCAGAAATTGCAGAACGCCATCTTATAATTAAAATTCATGATAATGTATGCTTCGAATCTCTACTTATTCAAGGACGTCATAATTATATTAAAAAAAAAACAGTGGTACTTCGGGAGTGCCGACAGAAATGAAAACTTGAACAGTTACATACGTGAGTATTTTATTAATCGTCAATAAAGGATTTCACATTGGGTCCTTGGGTCGTGATTGCACTTAGTAAAAAAATATAAACGAGCGATCGACTTCAGCCATAAAGGTAACAGCACAGATTTTTACGATTAAAATACAAAGGGAAGGAGAGGGATAAAAGAATTCGAATTTCCTCATGAAAGAAAGGGACTTTTCCAAAAGACATCAACGCGCGACTCATCCGTGTGCTCGTTCACACATATGTAAACAGTAGAAAATTTTTTTTCATGGAAAGCGTTCGGTGACGATGATGCGAGTTCCATGATTTTTGTTCACCCAAAAATTGCTCAACGCGCCTAAATAAAATTTCACTTCAAAAAATACCCGTCGGTCTCAGAATGCCAACAAGAGAAAACAATGATAAGACAAGATGAAAGCAACGTCCTCATTTCTGCATTCATAAACAACCAGCGATCACTCCGTCCATCAACCGTTTGACAAGCGTACCTAGTGTTAATGTCAAACTCTGATGAGACTCTTTGGCAATAATTGAGAGGCTAACTTTCAGGAAGAGCTGATCAAATACCTATCATTCTAATACTATTATAGCACAATGTGACCGAAGCGTAGTAGTCAGAGATGTCAGTACCAACTGGTGAGGTCCGCAAGGGCCGATGCCTGCCAGGGGTGCGGGTTGTTCGAAAGAGATACCGTGGCCCCTGGCACACAGGCAACTGAAGGAACACGGGTGGGTTTTAGTCAGTAAAAGTGTGACACGCCCTCCTGCTCCACCCAGAGCGGGAAAAGTTATTTGATGATTTCCCACCCAAAAAAAAAAAGCCCGTAGTAGTCCAGTCCAGTGCTCCTACTAATAATGTCTTTCAGCCCTGAGGCATAGTACACTGTTTATTATATTTTATTACTATTTTGTTTTATTACATTTCATTTACTCACAGTTAGTCTAAAATTTCACAGCAATTCTATGGAAGAGCGGAGTCTCCTAATACAGGCATTGTTTGCTTCAAAGAAGGCTCCAAACACGTCCAAATGTAATGTTTATGCTGATTGTGACACATTTTTTTTTTGTAGTCCAATTTTATAAAGAGAAGTGTAGTGTTGGTTTAAGTCACACGTCTATGCAATAGTATAACGTGTGACTTCACACTTATCGTGATGTACCTATCATAAAGCCTGTAATCCCGAGGGGCAGGCACAGATGTTCCCTAAAATTGAATTCCTTAGATAAAACATAACTTTCAGTGTCTTAACAGCAGTAGTAGGTACCTACTATTCACTATATCAACAACATTATGTACGAAAACAAGCGTTGACTTTACCGGTCGACCTTCGTCACACCTACTGAAACATTGGCACCAGGATGCCGACTGCACGACATTTTCGACTCAGATTTGCATTCATTTGCTGTGTACTAAGACGCCACTTTTTGTCACATAATTTGATATTGCTGGTTGAATTTTAAGAAGTATCTAGTTCATGTGGTTGAAACACTTTGTTAGGCTTAATTTTTTTTTTTAATTTCCCCTAAAAAACATTTAATTTGCATCATCTGCGTTCTTTTAGTTTGCAATTAAAATCATGGGTTTTAAACGTTATTGATGTTTGACTGAAGCGCCTCGCAAGCCTGGTGTAGGTAGGGAACACCAAGAACTATTCTAATACTGATGCAGCGACACAAAGTTATGACGTAAGCGAAGTACATACATGCCTGCTAGGTGCCACTCCGTTATTGACATAACTTGATAACTTTCTTACCTGTAAAAAAAGAAAAAAATGTATAAGCATGGGTAAGCAATAGTTGAAAACACAGAATTCAAATCAAAAGGACAATAATTCAAACATGCGATAAATGTTAAGTAAATTTCCATAGACGTCGTAAGTCATATTGATGAATGTATATTAGAATAGTAATATTTAACAAACTCCTTAACATAAATGCCTCAGACAAATTTGTATGCACAAATATCGGCGTTACCTCGTATACTATTTACTGCCTGATACACAAGTTACCTAAGTCCACAACATTTACTATTTGTCCTGCAATTAGTTCTTAATTTAGACTTTAACATCCCGCAATCAGCGAATTAGAGGCTTTAGAGGCAACGAACTCATAATGTTTGAGGCAAAAGGTCAAGCTGGCAATTTAGTGGGTCCGACACGATATCGTTTCGACACCGACGGCCCATCTCATGATGATTTAGATGAAATTGAATGTTGTGAAGTGAATGTAATTTAAGTGGTTAAAAATAAATAAGACTAGAGGCATAATGGTAAAATATGTTTGTAATATTAAATGTACTGAGAAGCTGTTGTAACTTGATATTATTGTAGTCCTGAACTTATTATACCACTAGCTTGTGGTCGCGGCTTCGCCTACGTGGAGGTAAAAAAATATCCCACGAAAACGTACTACCGGTATAAAAATATCTTATATGTTAATCCAGGTTAAATCTATCTGTGAGCCAAATTAAATTCAAATTCGTTCGGCTGTTTTTATGTGAAAGAGTAACAAACATCCTTCCGACTATCCATCTTCACAAACTTTCTCGTTTATAATAATAGTAGGATATAGTAGGACTAAAGTGCTGAAGAAGTGATAGAAAAAAAAAAACAGTGGCACTCCGGGAGGGCTGACAAAAGTGAAAACTTGAACAATAACGTGTGTTTTTTTAAAATCGTCAATACAGGATTTCACATTGGGTCCTTGGGTCCTGATTCCACTCGGTAAAAAATGATAAACGACCGATCGACTTCAGCCATTAAAGGTAACATCACAGATTTGTACGATAAAAATACAAAGGGAAAGAAAGGGATAAAACAATTACAATATCCTAATAAAAGAAAGGGACTTTTCCAAAAGACATCAACGCGCGACTCGTCCGTGTGCCCGTTCACCGTTCGAAAGCGTTCGGTGACGATGATGCATGTTCCATGATGTTTGTTCACCCAAAAAGTGCTCATCGCGCCTAAAAAGGTTTTCACTTCAATTAGGAAAACAAAAATTGGGAGAACTCACGCATTCTTCCCGTGGCAGAAGCCACAGAGCCCCTGCATGAAATGTTCCTTAAAGAAGGTAAGTTAGATTTGTGAATAATAATACTTTATTGCACTTGAACATTTGGTTGATATTATATTGAAATGACTGAAACAACAAAACAATACAGTGCAAAAATAAATGGTAGAGCTTCAGACTAACATCGACCTATCACGATTACCTAAATAGAACGTCAGACATCGTCTTATAAAATAAATATACGAAAACGAAGATTGTATTTAAAACTAGCTTTTGCCAGCGGCTTCGCCCGCGTGGTGGTCGAAAATTATCCTACCGGAACGTAATAACGAGATAAAATGTATCCTATGTGTTTTTCCAGGTTACAAACTATCTTTGTGTCAAATTTCATCTCAATCCGTTCAGTCGTTTTTTTGTGATCGAGTAACAAACACCCAAACATCTAAATATCCATATCCATAGAAAGATAATTTTAATAAAAATAAAAAAAAACAAAAAATCATTTATTTGGACCAAAACTTCTAGAATTTCTATAAGCCTGCCAAACTGCGTGACAGTTTGTCGGCAAGATTAGCGCTCGTTATAAACATTTGGTATCAACAATTTAATAAACATCTAAGTAAATAGTCTTACAGCTAATATAAAAGGTCGGTAAGAATACCATGCTTACAGCGCGAGCCACCGCGCCGTTCTGCCACACGCCGACGACGGCTAACACCGGTCGTGGTTGTTTTAGGTTTAGATATCTAGCAGAATTACGTGGGAAGGAGATTATGTTTTTTAATAAAATACTTAGTGTGAATTCATTTCAAAAGGTATTAAAATGATTAAAAGTAGGCAGTTACTTTGTGAAGAATATTTCTTTAATAATATTTCAATTTAATGTTTAATAGTATTCTATCAACAGGAAAATTATTTCGGTAGATGAGGATACTTAGCTCGATATTAATCAAATCTAATAATTTTGAATCAATGTCGATAAAATAAAAATAAACTATAAATTAAGCGACTACCACAGATATAAAAATTAAGATTCGTTTTTCAATTAACTTAACTAATAAATAAATGCAATTAAAGTATAAATTAATAAGTCAGCTACGCAGTCGTTAATATTTAATTTTAATTAAGTGTTGATAATTTAGGTCATGAGTACCACTAGTGTTTAGATGTGGTTCCGTTGTGAAACTGAAATTAACTGTTTTGTGATTTTCTACTAAGTGCCCAATAATTAAAAAAAAAACATTGTTGTTTTATTGAATGGTGCCATATTTTCATAAAAAAAATAATCTTCAAATTTTGTTTTACTTTTATAGTTTTTCAAAACTGAGTTTTAACTCGGTTTAATTTGGAGAGACATCACCGAAGATTTTCCACAGAACCTAACCCAACCTTTCCTCATTTTCAGTCTTCATCAGAATTATTATTAATAATATAATCCTAATGCAAATATTATTGTCAATGCAGTCTTTCAAAATTGCTACTCGCTCCGCCTCTCTAATGCATCAAGCAAGGTCGTTCAAGGCCTTAATATATTTAGAAAAGTTTACTTCTCGCCGCAGGCTGTATATGGCGTGATAATCTTGCATTTTGATATCTACAACAGCCGTTTTATGATCAAAATAAATTACCTACCCATTATGGTAACACATTACTAATTGTTGGGAGTTTCGAAATATGTTTTTGGAGTTAACTTTGACTGTCAATCAAAGTTGTACCGGCAAAGATGAAAGAGATTTAGATTTTTTAGTTCAGGTTTTATTCTTGTTGTTTGGCCTGGTTTTTACGTTTTGTTTAATAGTGCTACTTCAGTCTTGAGCAAACAGATGTTTCGTAAGCCAGATTGAGAAAGATCTTTTGCTAGAAATCAAACTCAAAGAATTTATTTCAACGAAGTACTGAAACAATTTACAGGCACTTTTAAAACGTAGATCTCTATGGAGAAGAATGGGCAAGAAACTCCAAGTTGCTTGCTTGAAGAACTTCCAACTTCTACGTGTTAGAGATAGATACAGAACAAGATTAATAAAATGAAGAAATAATTTAAAATATTAGATTTAAAATTAATAAACCCTGTCAGTTAGGAGAGGACCGGTCTCCACTGACGGCGCCCGTTCACGAACATGATGTGTGGATCACGGAAACAAATGATCCAACACTCGGACTATTCGTCCTTCCTGTCCATAACTATATTAATTTTATTAATACTATCTATATTTACTAGGGATTGACTTAGCTCGCCTTTTTCTTCTAAACTTACATCTCTATTAGCCAACATTTAAGATTTCTCTTCTTTCCTAACAATGTGTCATCGTTCACATAATCTGTCCACTTAGTCTGCCTTTTCATTATAGGAACACATAACTAAGAATAAACTTCTGTACTTGATTTATTTAGTATCCAATACTTGCTTTGAAAATCATTTAAATCAGATATTTATAGCCTTTAGCTTTAGACAAATAGCAAGACTAGCCACTTACGACACAACATAAATGTCATTTGTTTAATTTTCTGTCATAAAATGTAAATAAATGTTGAATTAGGATTTTAATTAACTAAAAGTATGTCAGGTATTTTACTATTTACATAAATTACGGCTCATGATGTCTGTTACTGCAGATTTTTGGATCCTTGATGATACCTTTTCATTGAAAGTTTTTAATCTTGACAAAGGTATTATCAAGCTGTTTGAGGTGCATCTCAGATTTCAAGAAATGATTGTATATGTAGGTAAAATAAAAACTTAAGATTATGAATTTGTTTGTGAGGTTGTGTGAATCTTTTATTTGACGATTTTAAACATTTGTTTTCGAGGTTTGTTGCAGGCTGTTCTAAATTGTATATATGTATTTTAAAGCTTATATGACATTATCGAAGTGGATCTAGGTTTCAAAGAAATCGTTAATTATCTATAACAACACAAGCTATGACCTAAAAGTCAAACTATGATTGATTGCAATCCCGAAACAATCAACTTCAAAGAACAAGGTCGAAATATAATCGAGTTCGGTAATCGATATTGTATCAATGCATAGATTGTCAGAAACAATTGTCTGCTGATGGTCTTAATTGATGTAGGTCATGCAGGAATATTTTGGATCGGAGTTATTAATAGTGTTTATAATGATAATGTTTTTAATGAGTCTGTCTTAAAAATATAGGTTAAAAACTGTACAATATTAACTTCACTTGACTCGTAATCATCATCATCATTTCAGCCGAAAGACGTCCACTGCTGGACATAACCACAGAACCGGTCGAAGTGGCAGAGCTTGGGGGAGGCCCCAAGCTCCGCCACTTCGACCGGTTCGATTGTGTATATAATAAAGAAGATTATTGTTCCTTTTACGAAATCTTAACTGTCAAAATACGTAAACAATCTGCCATTGATTTCCAAAACAGCCAATTACAATCAACACAAATCAATATTTATAAAGATTTAGTCACTATTACACAAGAGGCCGCGCGTTTCGCGTCGCGTGCGCACTTATCGCTTACACCGAGATGCGCCTGAGATCCCCAGATTACATTGTCGCTGCGTAGGGCCCACTTTCACTTCGTCATTTTCACACCGTCTCTGAACGTGTTCAGACGCGTTTGATACCATCTTTATTGCCTGTGTAACACGGAATTGCCTAGTTCTATGGGTTTTTATTTGCAGAATTAGAGCAAAGGTTAGCTTTGTAACACTTGTTGGTAAAAGTTTTTTAAGGAGATGAAAGGGAAACCGCTGTATGACACAGCAGTCTGAAGAAAAAAAATAAGAATATTCAGGTACCCCATTTCGGAAGAATCTACTAAACTCCTAAGAATTTAAATACTGTAGAAAATGTTTTTGGTTATCTTATAATTTCTAGCACTCACTTTTTCTCCAACAGACGGTGTATAAGGACTAATAAAGCTGAATTTACAAAATAAATTATTCCTGACAATAGAACAGTTAAAGTCAAATCTAAAACGCCACCAAACATAAACAATATAAATGTCACAGTTGTAGCTCATGTCAAATTCATGATGGCGGACGCAAAGCGCTACATTCACATCAAATATAGCAACGTCTAACAAAACATGTGACATTCATCTCTAAACAAGCGACTAGCAACAAGAAATACGAGTTCATGTTGAGGCAAATACACAATGTATTGCTGTTTCTATGTTGGATATCGCGATAATGGTTTTCCATAATACATATTTTGGTTTGAGGAATACAAGAGGAGAGACATATTAGGTTCCTGAATAGAATATGAATATATCAGCTAGACTATTTCAATTTGGATGGGCTTGTCTAGTTCAAAGGTTTGTGCATCTACTGCGAGATCTGTTATATTATATTCTCTGAAATAATCATTAGTTTCCACATTATTATCTTTTCGCAAAAGAAATTGTAAGAAAACTTAAAAGATGTTCTGCACCTTCCCTAACAGTTTCAATTCCTAGTCTACAACTTGTGAATCACCCTTTATACAGGAACAGAAACAAGGAACGCGCCTCCGTGGGCCGAATCAACACCACTAATCTTTTTATTAAACGACAGAAGCGACTTAAACTAACCCACGTGCGCCCGAACATCAGATATGCGCCATATTTGCATATATTGACAGTTTACATCAGCGTAGAAAAGTCAATGTACGTGTCCACACATCAAACTGATTTGTTGTTCGAATTTATACGTTAAGTACACGCAATAAGCGCTTTTTAATTTATTTTTATTCTTCGCACATTGAATTCTAAAGATACAGACATTGTTTTATTATTCTCGTGATTATCTTTGATGTGATCGGGAATCTGGTGAAACGCCTCGAATGAATCTATTGCTAAGGATTTTACCAACTGACCAATTTTATTAGCCTTATCTACATTTGTATCATCTGTAACTTTAATTGTACCTCTACTAAGTTTCGAAGGGATCGTGATATTACGTCTGGTAGCCGTAAGAAGCAATTAAGTCAGTGTCAATCAAAATATTGTGAATGTTGTTCGGTATCCTCTGCGGTGATAGATAGACATTGATGAATAGACGTAGCAGCAGTACCGTATGTATGTCCGAGTGGATAATTGGTGAGTCCGGTTTCTATTCTCAGCGATTTCACTTTAGGGAAAACTTGGAAAATCAAATCGAATTTTACTCTAATAATGGAATTAAGAATCTCATACTACTGAAATTCACTGTGATGCGAGATTCCTCCATCACATTCTTGATACGTATCACTATCGTCACTTAAAGTTCTATTAACATTAAAATGCTGTTTGTCTAGTATTATTTTTAGTTAATCGGCATTAGGCGTCAAGAAGCCAGCTCTAGCAAGTTTAAAATCTTAATTGAGTTCTTACGAGTTGTTAGAATTGGAATTGCTTGGCGGCCATTTTTATAAATTAGATCTAGCACGCGAGTGCGATTTAAGTAAGTAAAGTGGATAATTTAAATTGTTTGAGGTCGATTAATGAAAGTGAGCCTTTTCGTGTAAAAAGAGCTGGTTTCGTTTTATAGCTGCTGGAGTTAGGGATAGGAATGTTTGCTAATACTTGCAGGTGGATACAATATACTATAGGTAATCCAACTTGTCATAAGATTTAAACATGGTTTTGTTGGCGATATTAAAGATTCAGTTACTTGGAATGAGTAGAAAAAATATGCAACATATATTTATTTGTGGAATGAAATGTATATGAATGAATTTAGTATTCGTTTTTACATGACATCTGATATAAATAACCCTGTACGTTTATTACTTAAGCCTCATCTAAGAACTCTAATGTTAGCCTATAAAGAATACGAGCCAAGACCTAAATATATTAAAGATAATTATTTTAAATGAAACGAGGATTATTCAATCAGATGTTTATCTCACAGCAATGAATCTAGAACTTCCTGAATTCATTATCAGTTTGTAAACACGCAATAAAAATATAAAACCTTTTCAAGAACAATGGGTTCTATTAATCGTTTTAGAACGATCATAATCAGTTATCGATACTCTAGTTTAGGAAGATAATGCTTTAATTGATATATTTATGGTATCAATTATGTTTTTATTCATTAGTAATGTTTCTTTTATGGATCGGATGGAGTTCCTAGCAATGTTTCCCATGGGTTGGTATTTGCCGCTAATGATTTGTAGTTATCAAGGTGCCTAGGACCTGCTTGAATTAGGCAGAGGTGTACTTACAGTACACCCACATTTCGACAGTAATGTTTAAGTCCAATGCAATAGGGGCGGACCTATTGCCATCAACCGGGTACAAATCCAGACCCCGGGCTGCTACTGGGAAATTCCTGATAGAAAAACCCAGTAACACTGAGTTTGAAGTAAGTAAGTAATGCTTTATTTGAAAAATGTAGGTGTACAAAGTAGTATGCTGTTATTATTAATGTGGCCCATTTACATTCTACCATTACATGTGGTGTGCAAATATTTAATTTCCAAATACATTAATTTATTCAAAATGTCATAATATTCCTTCACTAAACGTTACAAAAAGTTCTGATTAAATAAATCAATTGAATGCCTTAGTATCAAAGGACCAGAATGTAAATGGGGTCGATTAAGAATTTCTTTACACAGTCAAAATCAAAATCAAAATATTTTTATTTCATATTTAAACCTGCATGGGCACTTATGAAACGTCAGAAGCTAGGTGCACGGTTCCAAAATGTTGTTTCCTATGGAGAAAGAGCCGGCAAGAAACTCCACGGTTACTCTTTTAAAAATGATTGGCTTTAACAGTGTTTTCAGAGAATCAATGGTGATAGTTCTGTAATGCACCAACTAACTTAATTTAGGCTACTGCTATCTTTTTCCTTATAACACAAAAGAGAAAGAGATGGAAATAAATAAGAGCTGTCAAAAGTTGAACTAAGGCTTACGTCACGAAACCAAAAAATCACACCAAAATCAAGGCATCGTAAAGTAAATTAGGTGGACAGTTCTAAAGCGCTAATTGTCTTTTTCTTTCGCGGTATGTCAGTATGAGATAGCAATACTCTTATTTTAGTTTGGGTGGTGAACAAAAGAATCGACAAAAATCTCTCTAAACGACGTAAAGTTGTGTAACGGATGAAACACAAACTTTTTCATCATTATTGCCGTGATAATGATTGATTCGGTGTTCTTAGAACACTAAAACCGGCAGCACCCTCACGCGATTAATCGTAATCGGTGTCATTTTGATAGTTCAACAATATTCATTGCGTTATTTACGTTGTTGAGCAGACACCTTTTTCGAACAAATAAAGCAATGGTTTAGCCATCTGTTTCAAAACAAAACAGATTATGATTAATCGTGAGTTACGCAATGAGGGTGCTGTTTACTTAATCAAGTAAAACATAAAATCAAGGAAGCAATGACAGCTCAGAATTATTAAGTCTAGATGCCAGTCATTGATTTCTCTTATTCCAAACTAGGTATGGTTGGCGAAAATAGGTTGAGTTAGCACAACCATGTTACGCAAAAGCTGTAAAACCACATCTTGGGTGTAGGTCTACCTAGAGTTTGAGACACAGTCTTGATGACGTAACTATTTTATAAGACAATACATAATCAGTTACCTAGGCTTTCGAAGGAATAATTATCGATAAGTAACTATTATTATAATTATAAGTAAGAAGTAAGCAGCTTTTGTTTTTTTTTTTTAATAAAAAAATGTATGTAACGGAGGAGAGGGTGCCAATTACCGAGAAAGATCAAAAGAGCAAAGGATTGTAAGTTACCAGGTTAATTATAAACTTCAGTGTTACGAATTTGATAAACACGACGCACGGCCCGAAAATATATCGATTTGAGTTATAAACCAGATATTCAAACGAGGATGAAATCTTCATTATAAAAATTATATAATCAAAGAAACATTACATTTTACTTCAACAAGCCATTCAATATTTACAATATCTTTTCATGTGCATTTTAATGTCGCAATATTTTCACTTTTGCAACGGATTTTACAATTAAAAAGTGATATTCAATTTGTAAAAACATAACTGCACAAGCGTTTGCGTAATATCTGAAACAAATTCATTGACACTGACCAAAGCGATGTCTTACAAAAGCCTATCTCAATGCCGCCCTACTTTCCAAATGTATCTACAGCTACAATTATGTGGACAATATAACAAACAAACAATTATATCACATAGTACACCACGTTACATTTGCTATCCAATAACTCCAAAACCATACTTAAATCTATGAACTAAAGCTCAAAATGGAAAACCATGAAGTTTCAAAGCAGCAAATGCAGTTGTTGCTATCGACGAAGACAATAGAATCGAGGACATTATGTTCGTGCAAAATGTTTCTGGAATGGCACATGTTCCGGTCGCCGAATATTCTATAGCAGGCCTTGGTGGAATCAAAATAGAGTTCAGATTGATTCGTAGAATTGAAGTATCAGGATATAGGTCCAGTCGGCGCCACAATGTACTTTTGGTAGTTGGTATTATGAGGACAATTACGAAACTGAAGTTGGTGGGCGTTGGATCTGATCTAGATCTACGGTTACAAGCAATTGAGCTAAATGCTAGTGGACTGTGGTAGATTTGTCTGTCATTATAAAATTACTGGTTCAGGAGTTACAACATTCTACTTGATTATAGCTTGGAACAAAGGGCTTTACAGATTTCTGCGGACTGGAATTACCATGGCTTTTTTTCTCTTAATCGTAATCACAAAGAATATGGAACATAGTAAAAAGTTTATTAAAGTTATCACTGGCATGATACACTAATTGAGGGTCAATCTTGCCGTACCTCCTTTACTCCGATTCATATGTTGTAAGGTACCTACTGCTGTATTATTATATCCATGCAATCAGAAATAACGCACTGGGCCTGGGCTAGCAGATTGTAAAACAATTTGAGGACAAATTGCTATTCAACCATCTGAAGTAATCTGGTGTCTCTCTCTGGTGGTTTTCGTTGAGAAGTATAGGTCTATGTTTTGGTATTAAAATAACTGTTGTCTAATGGTCTCATAAGCCATTTAAAACAGATAATTTTTCGTCGGTCTCAATATACTTACTAAGCTTGGAAAAGAGGATGTGCTTAATTTTAAACCAACTAGCTCTGTCATTTCTTGCACCGAATTGCGACACCTTTGTGAGGTTAAAACTACAAGAACGCAACAAATGAAAAACGGTAAAACCTCACTATTTCTGTAGACATATATTGTACAAAACCTGTTCATTTTATGAATATTGTCGGTTGTTTGATGAAAAATATACAATTTCATGTGTTTAACCGTTGCTTTTAAAAGTTTTCTTGTGAATTAGTCTACTCTTTGATCTATAAAATGGGCTTAATGTCGCTCGTGTGGGCATTGACCATTTCATATTTCATATTTTGTTTCGAGTTTAGTAGATTAAATCTGTGCATTTCTTCGTTAACTATGTAAGTTTGTATGTTGCTCAGTTATTATCAATTAGTTTTCAGCTATACCTGCTTTAGTTAAATAAATGTGAATAGTTTTAAGTTTACCCATTTTAATTGACAGAAAAATAATTGAAGCAGCTTACGAATTAGTGGTCACTTCGGTGCCTACTATCTAATCGGTCCTAATCAACAAATGTCATCAGATTTTACCCATCATGTTCGTTAGAAAGTAGAAACCCAGGTATACAACTTTATCTAATTGAAATTACTACTTAGATACAAATAAATCGTACTAGATCCGTAACTACAAACATGACCTACCCAAAACAACCTAGGTTCCACAAAAACCAAGGTTCCCTACCCATTGTGCACTGACACGCTGGTTCCGTACAAAGACCATATCGATAAGAACACAATAAACAATAACGTTCGTGTATTGCGATTACAACACTGTTATGCGACTAACGATTGTATAGGATTGTTCGAACTTGCGATTAAGCGACTTTTTTCGATGTTATGTCAGAATTTCTTGGGAGTAATTCAATAGAATGGTATGTTTGATGTTTGAGTTATGTGTGAAAAAACTGTTTTAATATTTATTGCAATTTTAGAAGTCTGCTTTGTTCTAGTATAAAGATAACAGAAATCAACAATACCTTTTTAAAAAAATTATAGAAAACTAGTTTCTGCCCGCAGCTCCGCCTGCGTGGATGTCTGAAATTAACCCTAGGCAACGTGGTACCAGGAAACAACTAGCCTATGTCCTTACCTTAGGATCCTTGCCAATTTTTATCGAAATCCGTTCAGTGGTTTAGGCGTGGAAAGGTAGCACACAAACGTATGGAATAAATTATAAATGTGTGTTTTGAAAGGTCTATAGGTACACGTCTACCTAAACTTTCGAGGATGTATAACAGTAAACTATTATAAAACCACCAACTAATAAATAAAGATGCTCAAAACGTTAACAGTTCATCAAAATTAACAAATCAGTCTAATGCGACAAATCGCAGCACATGAAGAACGATCACTCGTTGCAAATTATGATCGTAATGGTCGTGTGGGCAGATTGACGATCTAGTTTATCGACGGGGCGTTCTACCGACGGATGACGGGCGTCGTCGGTAACTAGGTCGAAGTGCCAGGTGGGTTCGTTGGTCGCGGCATTTGGCAACACTGTTTGAGCCAATGATATATAAGTGGTCAGTAAGTATATTTGTGCGGTTTGAGTTCTTAAAGTAAGAGTGAATGTGATTATTTTGTATGTTTTGTTATTAAGTACAAAATGAAGACTAAACTTGGCATTGTGGCTTTTGATAATATCATTCACAATGACGCTATCTACAATATAAGAGCGTGGCCGAGTGGTGGCCGCGACTTACAAGTTGTAGATCGCGGTTTGAAACCGAAGCACGCACTTTACTTTGTGTACATTATTAAATACATATATTATTTCATCACCACTGCTCCATAACGGTGAGAGAATGAAAACATCGTGAGAAACCTACATGTTCCAGAACCAAAAATTCAAAGACATGTGACATCCGCCAACGTGGTCGATTATGGCCCACTCCCTCTCACAGAGAGGAGGCCCAGCAGTGGGAGCATTATAAGCTGATTATGCTTAGTACATTTTCTTCGTCAGCTTTAACTTCGTTTGCCACACGCAGAAGACGAATAATAAATCTAAGGGCGATCAGTTTCGTTTTGTATAAACAATTTTTACGGAAACCTCTAAAGAAAATTACTCCTAAAGAACTCATTTGAAACATCGCTATCATACAAAATCATGATCACCACTATCCAATTTAAAGCCCGCTTAAACAGTCATTTTACTCTATTTTTGCGTAAAATACTGCGACTATTTCGAGGCCATACTCTTTTATTGTAAGTAGACCGATTGTTACCTGTTCTGATTTTATATATCGTCCGTTTCCTTTAACGTTGTTGACAACCGAGAAATTCCTTGTAGTTTGATTGTTTATTACTTTTGACAGTAAACTGTTAAAAAGTTTTATTACTTCATTCACTGACACCAATTGAACTGGGTTGTCTATTGTTTGCCCGAAGATTATATGCCATAATCATCATTTTCCCGAATTTCATTTACCCGAATTTCATTTGCCCGAATGTTTCATTTGCCCTTAAAGACATATGACATACTTTTAATTGCCCGAATTTTAGATACCATAAGATACGAATGCCATAAGTATTGTTTGCCTTATTTTTATGTGCCATAATAATTATTAGACATAATATTTAAACAAAAGAAGAATTTTTGCGTGCTTCAAGCATCTTCAAGCATCAAATTTGTATTTGCATTAAAAAAGAAATTGTACTACCTAATTATAATTATATAGTTTGATTATTAAACTTGTTTTTAATTCTAATACTTACCTACTTATTAGCTTTCTGGCTGTCGATGTCGATGGGTGCGCAATGTTTGGTATAATAAGAATAAACTTATTTATTCTGTGCATGGTTGATGGTGGGCTAGGTCGACGGAGCCCCGCTTCGCGGGGCTCCTACTTCTGTGTGGTTTATAAAAAAATAACCACGAAGGGGATGGCGGGGTCTATTCGCTCGCTTCGCTCGCTCACACGACCCCGCCATCCCCTTCTAACCTAACCTGTCCGAGTCGGGGTGCCCTAAAGTCCCAATTGCATCCAATTTCTCTTGATATAAACAACCGTTACACACCCGATGTCGATGGCAAATTATGTTATGGCATATCATAATTATGGCATGTGATAATTAGGGCTTTCAATGATTATGACAAATGATGTTATGGTAAGTGACTTTATGGGAAACAATGATTCTGGCACATGACTAATATGGCAAATGAGAGTAAGGCAAATGAGTATCTATTATGTCGTATGATATTATGGCTGTTGACTATTATGGCAAATGATATTAGGGCAAATAAAATTCGGGTAAACGGCGGTATACCCAATTGAACTGCTAACGCCTTTAGAAACTCTGAATATTTCAAGAGATTCATGATTAATACTAGCTGTTGCCCGCGGCTTCGCCCGCGTGGCGGTTGAAAATTATCCCACAGGAATGTACTACCAGGATAAAGACTATCCTATGTGTTAAACCAGGTTATAAACAATCTGTGTCCCAAAATTCATCCAAATCCATTCAGCCGTTTTTGCGTGATTGAGTAACAAACATCCAAACATCTTCACAAACTTTCACATTTATAATATTAGTAGGAATATCTTTGCAGATAGTCATTTTTCCGCTGCGTCTATCATCTAACTAATTTTACACAAGTTAATAAATAATAAGTCATTTAAAGTCTGCGCCAAATGATAATCTCGAAGAACGAAATCATGAATTAAAACATGAAATCCAACCAATACTTTATCCAAAAGTTAACCCATCTTCAAACAGAAACATAACAATTATTTCTACGGTTCTAACTTTTATTCCCCCAGTCCGGTAGCGCAAGTGCACAAACTCCACTTCCTACAAGATAGCTCCAATTAATTCACATAAAATTAGAAGCCGGCTCACTATCTGTGGGCCGCAGTCCTAATTATTAGAGGGAATGTTCGATCTTTATTGTTCCCTGTAAGCCCGGACTTACATTAGATCTGCACTAATTAAATGCTAGTGTAAGAGCCTGGTTTCATTAAAATGGCGATTTTCGAGTGTGTGGATCTGATAGCGCGTGCGCCGACGGCGACACTTCCTACTTGTAGCCGGTGTAAAAACTGGAGGCGCAAATCTTGCTTTAAATAAATCCAGGATTAAATGGGGTTTGAGGTAAATGTTTTAAAGGGAATTATGGTTGGTGATTTACACTATAAGACTCGTTGGTGTCGTTAATTTTTCGGTCCTTCGAGTCTCTATTTGGAAAACAGCTGTTACTGCAAAGATATCGCCTTGTTAGTTACAAGGATACAATATTTTTACTTTCGCCAACAGGCGATCTAGCTTATCATCAATAAATAAACATGAATCAGAAGGAGCAAATTCCATTCCAACAGCTCAAAAATACACACAACATTCCAACGTAGACTTCAACACAAAACGTATAGCATTACTGTATATCACAGCGCACACGAACCGTACACGATGATCTACGACGCGACAGACTTCCGTATCATTACGGGTTGGAGGGAGAGCGGCAACGGGCGGCGCGCGCGCTGATCACATCGGCACGCGCCACCACTCTTATCATCTTAATTTTATGTATTTATTCAATATCCAGTGAATAGACAAAGAATCATTATGGAATTTGTTTTTTAATGTAATTTTTTTATGAGATGCCCCTGAGTTTTTGCTATAAAAACTGAATGAAGAGAAAAATATTGACAGACTTTTTCCGCAAATATTTCTAAAGAAATTCTATGTAATAATACATCACATAAGTACATAGAAGGTATGGGGACGGAACCAGAGCGTGACGATTGGCATACATTCCTAACAACCTGGGAATGAAAAGGGAAATGCAATTCAGTGCAATTTTTTACCATTTGTACGGAACTTTTTTCTACAGAAGATCTAGGGAGGTATTATAGCTAATGAACAGTCTCAAGTAATATTCAAGGTAGGAATAATCTAAAAGTAAATATAGCAACTAATTTCATTAACGAGCACAATTAGCATGGGAAACGTACAATATTTGGCAACATTACGCACAAATATTGCGACACACAAATATATTTATTACCAACCATTAAACGGCTACAACCGATACTAAATAAACCGCAATCATTTGATTTTCAACAGCTCAATCTGTCATAACCTCAAGGAAACCTATAGTATCTTGCATTTCTACAATATCGTTAGTAGTCAGGTCACGAACTATTAGGAGTGACTTGATCTACTAGTTTGTAGATCACGCTTATGTCTGTACTTAGTTGGTTAATGTCCGGTGACAGCTTAGCGAGGAATGAGCGAGGGCGTTGCTGTTATTAATAAGTGTAAATTGGTACAAGATTGTCTATCTGTACACACCAAGTATAGCCATTTTAGTATTGTTTATTATAGGTTATGCTTTAGGTATCCGCTGGATGTGGGAAGCACAAGACCGGTCGAAGTGGAGGAGCCTGGGGGAGGCCTATGTCCAGCAGTGGACGTCTTTCGGCTGATATGATGATGATGATGATGATGCTTTAGGTGGACCGCTTTTGTGTATGGGCTGAAATGTAGTACTAACAAAAATAATATCATAATATATGTCTATCATCACAATGGTATATGTCGGAATTAAATTGTCATTTTGTATCGAAACAACCACTTCATCAGATTTTTAAAGTTTCAACTTCTACAAATAATTTAGCCCAAAAGAGCATTTGTTCGGTACCGTTTTCTTTACAAGATAATTTAAGCTCAGCTAAGCTATAAACAGCTCTTGTCGAAACCCGCCGTTTAACATATCAATCCTCGTAACCTCAATATGTGTTGGCCACACTGTTGGCCAATTGATTGCCATAATCAAAACGTTATCGACGTTTTCGCACGCGAGGTTGCCTAATGCTTTACTGCCATAAGGGATAGGCGAGACTATGATAATATACGTAAGGATGTTGAAGTGTTTACAATTACTGATTTGGTTGAACAAGGGGCTTGTTACTGCAGAGTCAATATACTAAGGATAATTGGACAAACAGTGCGCCTGAAAGCAGTATGGGTTTGTTCTCAATGATTGTAAGGTAGATAGAGAGTAGTTACTGCTTGGGCATTATTGCGACTTTTGTTACGTCACTAAATCTGAAGTTGATTTCAAAACAATTAATAGAAGATGTATTAATTTTTAGAGAAGAAAACGAAACTTTACACACAGAATAAATACTACCTGTTTTTGTTTGTACAAAATTCTTTTAACACGAATTAAAACTAATATATTTAGTAGGTGTTAATGTATCTCTCCTCCCATTTATCATAAATACCATTTATCTCAGGTTTGTTCAACACCTACTCACATACCACAAAACTTTCACTATCACGCGAACTGACACGAATTATGATCTTGATAACAATTTATTGTTCACTAAAACAGGTGAAACTACAGTTAGTATCGTTGTCGTAACCTTGCTTAAACCACGCTTCGTTGACTTCGTGTCTTTTGTTAGCGGTTACTTCGGTATCTATATATAATTCACACCATTCAATGGCTTTAAAAAAGTTAGCGTTATTGGCCTTTTAATTATGTTAGAAATACGCATGTTAGTTGTTAGGTGTGCTTGTGTGATTTGTTGTTTTTTTTATAAGCGTCAAATTGAAGCACCTATGTGTTCCATTTACTTGATTGGATATAACGATAAGAGAAACTATAACAATGATGGAAGGAAGTTAATAATTGCTGTAGTTCAAGATTTGATTGTTTACGTATTAAATACGAGAAACCTCCATGGAAATGAAATACAGTTTGGAATCTACCTTGAAGGGCATAATGTAAAAACGTTTGACTGTTGAATAATATTAGACAGAGTCATTGAACGTTTAATAAATTAACAAGATATTTGACCTACGACTAAATATGATTATTTTAACCTCTTACCATTTCCTAATTAAAGCCACTCTTACGGATAAGGTCACCCAACAAGACAACTGACGAAAACGAATGACAAAGCCACATTCACAGTGGTAAAATAATGAGCTGAATGTCTCATTATAATCGATAAGCGCAATGTATCACGATAACGTGACTCCAACAGGTCCTATTATAACTGAACCAGAAATACTTACACAATAGTAATTATATTGAGTAACGATATAACATAACGATAATGGTGAACAATTAAAAACACAAGTAGCTAATCCCATTGACATAGAAACGAATTAAAGTGATTAACTAACTGAGGTTGGGGTGGGTGTAGAAACGTAATAGTTAAAAAGTGAAGGTTGTGGACAATCATTTAAAAAAAAATGTGTGTGTTTACAAGTCAGTAGATAGTGACATCATGCAATTAATTCATTAATATACCCAACGATTAAAACCAACAAAATTAGCTTTTGGCTGATCTTGAGATTGAAATAAGACAAAGCAATATTAGAATTCAACGATCAACGAATAAGCTAGTCAAGACAATTGTCTTAACTGACAAATACATTTAAAGCAACAGCTGTTGATTTAGAAGTGCTACAATATAGACCCATAATTACAGAAGAAATTGTTTTCAGAAACGTAAACCTGACAGTTATCGAATAGGTACAAGACATTAATATGTTCGCAGTTAATAAACGGGATTGGACAGAATTTAGAGCACCCACGTGCCACAATGGAGTCGGCCAAGCTAAGGCTAAGTAGTTAGCAATGCAGACATTTCGCAATTATGCTTAGATTGGTTCCAAGCTGATTTATAATAAAACTAGGTGCGTTTGTAGACTACTAGATTGAGAAATATCTGGGCGGCTGCGTTAGATATTGGTTAGCTTCGGAATTGTTGAAGGAAATTCTATGAGAACCAGTTAAAGATTACGATTGGATTTGTTAAATTGTTGATGAGTCATTTTTGTTATTTGGGTATCAAGAATGGTAATGTCTTCAGAAACACTACCATTCAATTTAAATTGAGTTCCTGTGTTTTTTGTGTTGTGCTTGATTTTTTTTCATAGAATGCTCATCATCTCATCATCTTCAGTTTGTAATCTTCATTTTGATCACATATCATATTGCATATTTTATTTCTAGCGAGTTCTAATTGTATCATGAATTAGTAATATGGAGACAATTTTTGTGGTTTATATTTTTTTTTTTAATTCTGTTGGAAAATCCTCAACGGTAATTAAAATGTTTCCTTACCTCATGCCGTCAAATCCGTCGTCTGACCCGTTGATAGTGAGCACAGGCGCCCGCGCATACGCTTTGGCAACGCGTCGGTTCCTCTCGAACACTATCACCTTCGCCCAAATCTCGTCGTCTATCTGTGTCCATTTGTCCAGTACTTCCTGTATGTGTTCCTGTTGACAAGAAATATGGGTTTAATAAAGAATTACTTCATCGTAATCATCTAAAATGCCACCAGATTCACTGATGGCATCATTTAAATCACCTTCATTTTTGTTCTCTTCAATTGAGGATAGTAAAGTGATGTGTCCGAAATCTCTCTCTCGGTAACTTGGTGTTAAACCATCTGTGAATGTTTTGTCTAATTTAACTCTTTGCTACGTTTTAGGCTTAGCGTGACTTAAAAAAATGTAAAGAAACCTATTGCATGATATGAATACATTAACGATTTCATTCCTAAAACAATTATGTTGGTCTTTTCCAGTGTTCCGTTTCCATAGGCCACAACCTTCCTTTTTATAATAAAAACATGACTTTATACGACCATAGTTTTATTACAGACACTTTTAACAGCAGTTTCATTATAATCATTTACCAAAACGTTTTCATTCATATTGTCTTGCAAAATGCCTGTTTAAGAATGACCTTGCTTAGCACTACTTTTGTAAGGTATGATTGCTGAAGTTTAGATATTAATCCTAATGTGGCAATGTTGTTGTAATCAGATGACATCGTCGCAGGCGCAACGTGAGTTCCGCTCTACTAACCGACTCTGTTTTGCTTGTAGTGTGGTTTACATTCACATGTTGTGTGGTGTTTTGTGTCAAATGAAGTAGTTAAACCTCCTTGGAGGTAATGATTTTTGCTTTAGTAGCTATAAAATTACTGACTAAATAAACATCTACAAAAAAGTAGGACATTTTGTTTGATATTTAGATGAAATTGTTGTAGATACCAAAAGTAGAAAATCATTAGTGGAAGTTAAACTATTGTTGATTTGTTATTAGGTGATGGTACAAAATATCAGGAATCAATCAGAAAGTTCGACTATAGGAAGAATTATATTTAATGTATCATGATATTATTAATCAAGTAAATAACATTCTATATAGACGTGGGTGGTTCTGTACATTTTTGATAATAATTACTTCTGATTCCTTCACATAATTTACGAGGATATGAATGACTCAAACACAAAACTTGATGACGGATGAGCATTTATAAATGCTCGTAATTACTGACTTCGTAAAAAAACGACACAAAGACTCCGATGACGTCATTATACAATCAATCAATATTGCGATGATTTATAGTAAAAATATATCGAAATTATTGTTAACAAGGAAAAGAAGTGTGGGAAGCTGACGAAAATCAAAGGATTTACTAACTTATTGTTGGAGATTTTACAATTTCCCATGAAGGGTTTAGTTGGATTCTCTAACAATTTCAACGGGCATCCGACTGTGGCCTTTGTAAACGCGCTTCTGTTTTTGCTAACATGTAACAATTACTAGGCATTTGTGCGACTAAAAAGCTGCCTCTAAATAGACCGTTACGTTTGTAAAAAGTTTTGAAATGATTCTGCAAACCGCATTCATTAGTTAGGGTTGGGAGGTTATTAGTATTTGTTCCTAAATTGGTGAATTATTGGATTGTCTTTCATTGCCATATTTACATTGTTTTTGCTTTGTATTTATTTTTATATTTATCTAAAGATCGTGATTATCTAGTCATAAATGATCAATTCTATGTAATTCAATTTTAAAAATGATATTCTGCTAAAAAACTGACTTACGCCCGTTTGTCATCTTATCGGTGTCTAATGCTTTTATTAATCAAGAAATCCATAAAAAACCAGTTGTCGGTTTTCGTTATCTGTCGAGAAAATAGGAAAATAGCAGTTTGTAAAGCGTTAGTCGGTTCGTAATACTTAAAACCAAAAGTATTTAAACAAAAATGAGAGACCTCCGGAGTCTAAATTTGTGCCCGGTCAATGGCAATAGGCTCGCCTCTATTAAGACTTAGACATAACTGGCAAACAAGGCGTGATATTATGTTGTAAATGAGAAAATGCTGGTGCATTTCCCGTTTATTTTTATCTATTTTCATTCACTAATTTTGATTGCTTTATGTCCAGTCTATGAATTCAAAATCCGCGGTGACGGTCTAACGTGGGAAAATTCCGATATTTTCGCTTACTGTCAACCCTATTTACAAATATCGAATAAAGTACATCTATTTCCGTATTTACGCTTGTTTTCTTGTATAATAATGACTATCATAGTTTATGCTTTTTTAATTTCCGCAAACCATTAGAAGCGAGTCGGATAACTTTCGATTTCATATGAATGCGATGATTATAGCAATTTTAACAGTTTTTTTTTTTTTGTAATCGTGGTATACTTCCTCTTACTCTCGATTTTATTTGAAGTGTTCTTTACTATTTGTTATAATTGTATTCTTAAGGAACAGTATTGACTATGTATATTGTTATAATTTATAATCTTGTACTCAACGCATTCCGTGTGGTGCCGGTCGTAAAAGAATAGCACCATCCCATTTCTTCCCGTGGGAATCGTAGAAGGCGACTAAGGGACTTACTAGAGAATGGGCAGCAGCGTTCTCTATGCATTTTACCACCATACTGCGATCGCCAAGCCGTATGCCAAGCGTGGCGATTACATATAGCAAAACCCCTCCTTTTGGAGCCTATGTCCAGCAGTGGACGTCTTTCGGCTGAAATGACGATGATGAATGATGACTCAACACAAACACCGGTAAAATCAGGCACGATGTTAAGTTATTTCACAAAAATGTGACAATAACAATCACAAAAGGCTTAGCCCCTGGGCCTCAGGAGTAGACCCTTTAGAATTATATCTATTCATGAAAAGCCTTGATGAGACACCATTAGCATCTAAAGAACCAAACCCAAGCAGACAAAATAAAAAATAAAGCTAAATTAACTCCTTAGATACCTACCTACCTTTGTGCTAGTCAAGCTAAGCTATTCACCAACTCAAAACCATCTAAAGCCATCAGCCAAATGATCCAATTACTGGACGTCTTCATATAATGCCTCACTCATACGATTTATTTAGCGTACTAAATCAAATTCGCAATCACTAGTAGCTTTCTCTTCATTACCGTATCTTTACATCAAATCTGAATCAATCATAGTGTATCTGCTATGCTTTGCTATACATGGATTTGGTAACGAATCAGATACAACGATATTAAACTCATTAGTTGTATCGATAAACTTTCTAGCTTTAGAATAAAATTATAAGTGTAACATTTTTACAGAAACGCTCGTTTCAAATGATTGTGTCCAAAGTTATTAAATTAGTTTAATATTTTCTTTCTTTAAAAAACATATGAAATAACATTATTTTTTGTATTTGTTTCTTTTTGTATCTGTCTTTTAACACCGTTTTTTTGGTAGATACGAACGTTTTCGTCAAATCCCATCCTCCTTTGCAGTATCGATACTATGTTCAAATCCTTAGTCCATAAATGCTTCCACAATATGTACTGTAATATACATTATTCCTGGCGTCATCTTTCTTATAATCTAGCCTCATATTCTGTTCGTTATTTGCTCTGAATAGCCTTCGTTAGTGCCATTTTGTATTTATTCGCAAATGGACAGTCAGTCATGCTTAATCATTCGACTGATTTATAGTTCAGCATAGCATATTGTTGCAGGTTTGTAAAGTTTTAGCAACGCTCACTAGATGGCGTGACGTTGACATTCGTGGAAGCACAATGCTCACTAAATGATATATTGAATGAAAGTAATGGTGACTTTCAAAATGTATGACAGGATAATGCCAATGTTAGTTGCCGTTTTGTTTAATTTGTAGATTTGTTAAAGGAATAAAATTATTGATTGGATAACAATGAATAGATAAAAGCTACTGAAGAAAAAGAAATTGATGGTCTGTCACAAATACGCAGAGAGCAAGCGTGGTGATTCTTGTTTCTTCTTAGTATGAGAAGAGGTCCTGCAGTAGGACATTGACACAATAATTGCAGTCATCATTGTGAATATAGTGTTGAATAGCATTGATCTCAGCAATATTTAATATTACATTGTTGATAATTTTACGTATTGCAAGCACGTCATCTACTCCATTCTAAGAAATCTCTAAACTATGCAAGCCAATAAACTTAACGTTTATATTAGTCTCTGCACTTGATTTAACATTTTAAATATGGTAAGGTGCGAACAACGGTGCCGGCTATGCAAGGTTGGCCACACCTCGATCGCCTTAAGCTATTTATGTTACTACTGCATTGGCTACTTGCTTATCGTCATATTATATCCTCATGCACTTGTTTGAGAATAAGAGCATCTAATATTTCTGATGTCAACAGCGATTGGTTATTTAAATTGTGGCTATCAAGTTTTCCATTAATGGATATAGTACTTAACATCGTTGCATATATTGTGACATTGATCACTATATCGCTAATGTTTTTCGATGAATGCTTTTTCTATTAAAATTGTATTGGATTCGATTTTTTATTCAAGGATGAAGCTGTGAAGTCAATTTATCTGTATAAACAACCAAGTGGTCACAATGGATTAGTGCAACAGTTTCACTGTGGTTCATCATCATCATCATCATCATCAGCCTTATAATGTTCCCACTGCTGGGACACGGGCCTCCTCTCTGTGAGAGGGATTGGGCCGTAATCCACCACGCGGGCCCAGTTAGTCGTTGGCCCAGTTAGTCTTTCGAATTTTTCAATGTGGTTGCGAAAAGGTTATTTTATAACGATTCCATCCTACTATAATATTATAAATTTGAATGGTTGTGTGTTCAGATGTTTGGATGTTTTTACTCAATCACGCAAGAATGACTGTACGGATTTGTATGAAATTTGGCACATAGATATTTTATAACCTGTATAACTGTTATCCCGGTATTACGTTCCTGTGGGACCATTTACGAGCTCCAAACGTGCGAAGCCACTGGCAAAAGCTAGTTATTATATTATATTTATATTCAGGATCAATTTTCAGCTTTTTACATCTATATTAATAAAAAGAAAGGTCCTGACTGACTGACTGACTCATCAACGCCCAACCCAAACCCTTGGACCTAGAAACCTGAAATTTTGCACAGAGGTTCCTTTTATAACTTAGACAAGGAATAAGGGAGGGTTTTCCGAAATTCAACCCCTAAGGGAGTTAAATAGGGGATGAAAGTTCCGCGCGAGCGAAGCCGCTGGCAAAAGCGAGTCTAGATTTATGTAGAAAAATTAAATCGTCAGAATGCAATGTTATCAGTGATTTTACTAGTTGATTAATCACGAATGTGAGATTTCCTTTGAATTATGTTATGACACACACAGTATCTACACAAATACACAATACTTTTTGTGATCACGAAGTACATTTCGTAACACGTTACGAGATCGCATGCCACCGTTTAGCGTGCTTCACTTGCTTAGTTGAGTAAAACACTATTTATGTAATTAATAGGCTTTATTTAACGTCTGTTAACATCATCATTTACATCTTAAGTGGCATTAATAAGATTAATCTAAGATAATTGTGATTACTGATTCTTCTCAATGAAATGGTTTACTTTTTGGGTGGGGAATCATCAAAAAAAAACTTCTCCCGCTCTGGGTGGAGCAGGAGGGCGTGTCAGACTTTTATTGACTAAAACCCACCCGTGTTCCCTCAGTAGCCTATGTGCCAGGGGCCACGGTATCTCTTTCGAACAACCCGCACCCCTGGTCAATCAAATGGTCAGAATCAGATTAAAATCTCAGCAAATTATAAAATCTTTCGGATTTAACAAGGAAAAATGTATTATTTAAAAAAAAAAATTGTGACTGATACACTAACTTTCTATGATTTCTGTATTGTTTTATGAATTATCTTACCCTTACGAAGATTTCTCTGAACTAAATAAATTGAATTGAATTGATCATTGTTTTACTAAATGTCAATTGATAAACCTTATTGATGGTTCTCTTGCAGGATATGAATAAAGCTTTGCATATAACATCTACCTTTTGATTGAACCGATTCCATTCATACAGTTTCGTGCATTTCAGGTTAAGTATCATTTATTCTTGCATATAAAAGGGGCAGGTGAATGACCATAGATTTCAAATCAATAAAATACAGTTTGATCAAAAGGACGATGATGTCATTCGGTGCCATTTCTAAATAAATTTCAAGATTATTTAATTTAAGCACTAAAACGTGCGGTTTCTACCTGAGAATTGCTTTTTCCTTAAATTTCGGGACGATGACCCCTAAAACTTTTTATAGCTCACCAGAACACTTTCGGTTAAAATAAAACTGCTAAAAGATTAAACGCAATAAATCTCTCTTAATTAGAGTATGGCTAAAAGCCTTTTTACAAGTCAACTTTAAAATTAGCATGCCTTTGTTTTTATACTAATCGTGATGGTAATTTGAAGTCATCCAGCACAAAGTTTTCATCGATAGTATCGTTATTTGTGCTAAACCAAAGTAGATAATAATGCACAAAATGAGACCTACTTTTTGTAGAACTACACAGAAAAAAGATAAATAAGTAGTCAACAAAAGAAGTGGTAGCAAAAGAAGTACCAAAACTGAAATGATTTTGAGACGAGATAACAAAGCTAACATAAAAGAAAAAGTTAAGCAATGTCCCAAAAGTTCTAAAATTAAAGGAGTTGAAGTCATTGACGAGATTAGAAACAGCTTCCCGCTGAGAACATACTTTAATATTCTCCCTGATATGCCAAAAAGCGGAGTGGAAAGAGTTGGGTGCCAAAAAATTAAGGTTCAATAAAAACTTTATTTTATGTAGTAGAATACAGTAAAAAGCATCTTTGGAAACATAGTATTCATTTAAACGAATATTGATATTTATTTTTAATGAAACCTTTAAAGCTGAATTACAATCAAAAAGCAAAGATATAAAACAATAGATTCAGAAATTAGTCAAAAGAAAAATAATTTCAAGACTCTTAATTATAATGCTACTGTATCGTGTTTATTTTGACGGCTAATTGAAATGATGATGAAAATAACGTCTCGAACAGTCTTATCACGAATTATTGAGTAATGTATATCACATAACTGTAATACAAAGTTGCATAAAATGCGTGTGTTGGACCATATACGAACAATCATACATTGCGATACATTACCACCTTGTGGAGGTCGAACGCAAAGTATTGTAAAAGTATACATTCTTCACACTATGGATTAGAAGTTGCATTCCTTGCCCTTGCTTTGGAATATAATGTATAATTTAATTAATGGAGAGTGTGATAAAGATGATAACATAGTTGCATTGCTAATGATTAGAAGGTAAAATAATAACAAGTGTAGGAAAGATCGGTGTGGCGTACGCGTTTTTAGTGAAGCCTATGTAAAGCAGTAGACAGTCTTTCGACTGAAAAGCTGCTTTGAGGGTAATTTTTTTCAAGTCTCTGCATTAAAACAATAGTACTAAGCTGCTATTGTATTTTTACTTCAAGCCACACAAAACCACATTATAAATATCCAGATCTTCAAATCTAACCCTTGCCTTTTTAAAATTAAAATTCACAATTGCATTGTACCGGTCATTAGTCTACATACGCAAGTAACGGTACAGCGGCCTTGCAGGGTCATGTTTCCTGCATTCTTGGTTAAACTGGTACTAATAGTTAATAGTGAAAAGTGAATTTTTAAAATTGAAAAAGTTGCTGGTAATAATTCAAATAAAGTTGAACTTAATTTCGAACTAAATGATGACGATAAACACAAACTTAAAAGTAACTTTAAAAATAATATTCATAATCCTGACACATGTTCCAAAATTGATTCCGAATCATTTTTCAAATGAATATATATTTGAACACTCAAAAATAATGACTACTTTAACAAATTCAATAATCATTATTCATGCAAATACATAAAAACACATAAAGTCAATTTGCGAATTGCATAAGTGATATATTTATTGTATTTGGCAATTTATTCATCCTCTCTCACATTTGCACGTATTCAGTTGTCAGAATAATTTTCGATGTTTCGCTTTTGTTGTCATGTTTTCTAACAGCCGGTTATTTTTGTCATATTTAACGTAGGTACATTTCTCGCTTGCAATAAACCTTTTTTTGTCAGTGACGTTAAAAGATTCCATTTCATTAATAATGTCGATAATAAATCTCACTTTAGGTCTGACATGCGTATCTCCGAAATGTGCATCTTTTTCATTTATATTTTGAAGTTAAATTCAATTTCTATATGTTACGTCTTGATCGTGTTGTGAACCATTAACCCTTTTTGGGAGAGGTTCTTCGAATTGATAATTAACGTTAACTCTTTTAAGATAAAAAGGGTTCTTCCCAAGGTTGTGTTCTCGTTTCTTTTTGGTTATCTTTGGTAGTCTGAAAATCTTAGCACTTTTATATTAAACACGTTTTAAGGATTCAGAAAGTTTAATATGAGGTTCAACTAATGTTATCTCTGGTACGCCTTGGGTAACAAAATTCTGCACAACTGCTGCTGCTGCAGCTCTTATACGTCTATTGATATTTTGATGGGCATTTCTTGGGAATAAATGCTTGTATCAATAAATTTTATATTCATGATTAGTCATGAATCAAGGGGCTTTAAGTTATATTGTTGCCATTTTCAGCACTACATCATATACCAACAAAGCTGCAGCAACTATACACATTACTGCTAAAGACTTAATTCTTGATGAAATAAATAAAAACATCAACTAACATATCGTCTGCTTAATTGCATAGAGCTGATTTATGCTAACAACCTGTAGCTATGTGGAGCAGCCTTGGTCATCTCTTGTCGACCTTTGATAGAATGCAAACCGTTTATGATAGTGAACGGCAACGTTGAGCTTTTCTAGGAAAACGTAGGCTTTGGAGCTAATTTTATGCTAGATTCGATGAAGGGAATATATATGACAGTCATTATATTAAGCTTGGATTATTGTCCAAAACATTTTGTTGATGGTTTGCTTGGTATTTGCGGTTTAGGATGTTTGAGTATTAAAATTTTAATTTGTTGGGCTGTCCGGTGTGAATTTGTTTGATTTATTTTGAAGGTTTTATGATATGTGGTCTCATGTATTCTTTTGTATTTTTTATGTTTGAAAAGTGATTGATGCTGCCGGTCAAACCATAATTTAAACATTTTATATTTACTTTTTTTTGTATTGATTTCTTGAATTGATAAAGACACAACGATTGGATCATTTGTGACCTTAGTAGTCAAAATTATTCAAGCATGCGTTGAAATGATCTAGTTACCGTATTAGGTTACGAGAGTGACTCAAACTCAAGAGACATTTCAAAGTTTATGAACAAAATCAAAACAAACGATTGATATAAATCTGTATAATCTCATTTTAATCTGAATTTGATTTAATAGACCGTACCTAAAGCAATAATATAATGGCGTGCTCTGACCTCTGACGGCGTCGAGTCACGAATCGGCAAATGTAATAAATTCTTCAATTGAGTCGTTATTTCATTGAAAGTGAACGTTATACGAGTTTTGTCTTAGTTATAAATGCAGGATACAGCAATTTGCGTATTGGCTAATTTGTTTATGAGATATGCCTAAAGGCAAGTCACGGTTCTCCGTTGAATCAGTTTTGGAGGTAGTATAATGGTTAGTATGCCAAAAAAAAGCCGCAGATACTAGAGTTCAAAGCTATAAAAGGTTTACTAAACTAAAGAATTTGCTGAAAAAATTAGATAAATTATTGATTTAATAGCTATAAATGCCACCTAAATCTAGACTGATAAACACAATAACTTTCACTGCAATTGCCACTAAATGTCTCGATACAATCTAAGAATTTTACAACTGAGAAAAACAAGTATCGAAACAATGAAACGTTTTCTTTTTTAATAAAATTTCATTATATTTCCGTGACTTCTAAAGTAAGAATTTACTAAAAGGAAATAAGAATGAGAACATAAGAATTAGAGATAAGCAATCTAACATCCATTACATCGTGAAAAGTGTTAACAAAATTTAATAAAAATTGAGCTTACTGAGATGTTGTATTTAATGGCCGCCACGCACTTGACAGGTTGCGTAATAATTCATTCAATTGTTTGAAACTAAATTGCTACACATATTAGATTGGCCCATAATAAAGTGATCCAATTTCATACTTACATAAGTAATTGAATCTTCAAGATGAGCAGTCATTTTAATTTAAGTAAGTTGTTGATGCAATGTTTTGTTTATCTTTATAGCAGTTGCTTTTGTAGCTTTTTGGTGTTGCCTATTGTCAAAATCGATTTCTCCATCACATACCTAATTAAAATCCTCGAAAGGATTCTGCCACTTACTATCGGCAAGCTAGTGAAAAATTGTTGTTGAACTCGAAGTGGCTCGTGGCTAAGAAATAATAGCTGCATAGTTCGATCGATCAGGTTCAGCTACGCTTGCCGCGGTTGGTTCGTCGATGGCTGATACACCCCTCGGTGTACGTAAAGATGGCCGTGCCTCGGAAAGCACGTTAAGCCTTTGGTCCTGGCTGTCATTCGTGGATCTTTGACAGTCGATACAGGTCATCAGAAGCCCGAAAGTCTGACAACCGTAATACCCAGTTACTGGGTTGTGGAGGTCAAAATAGACAGTCGCTCCATGTAAAAGTACTGGTATTCAGCTGCATCCGGTTAGACTGGAAGATGACCCCAACTTAGTTAGAAAAACGCTAGGTATAAATATGATGATGCTTCCGAACGCGGAGTGAAGGTGCAGACTTTTAGCATTGACAATTATTATGGTGTGTAAAACCATACCTAGCTGTCGTGTTCAATGAATTGGAACATCATTCCGTCATCACTCATTTTGGAAAGGATGACATAAGACCATTCATGACTTCAGATTTTAACAGGTGTTCGTGTCACTAACACCAACTGTACCTTTCTAACAACCTTCAATTTGCTGTTGGAATTTTGACCTTATGTCGATGGAAGAAGAGTTATTGAGTTTGAAGGGATCTTAATATGATGGCTAGGCTTCTTCAATATACGATACTTGAACTTTAATAAATGAGTCAATAGTGTCATGAGATTGTGTATGATTAATGATTAGAAGTCAAATGATGAGGATGATCATAACGACGTAAGTTTTAATAAATAACAGTAAAAGCAATATTTTCTTATATAATTTAACTATTGCAAACGTGATACGTCTATTTGACTATTTTCCTTGGTAATAGATATCGTGTCTAACTTTGAAAAGTTCAGTAAAGTACCTACTTAGTAATTTTTTTTGCTCTTTAAACTTTTCATGTGATTGAACTTAAAAATTTTGCTTCTACCACCACCTTATCCCATTTTTAAACTTCACACGACTTAATTGCATTCTTGCAAAATCTTAATTACCTACCTAAGTTCCTAAGTCTGTGTGGTTCAAGAATGGCTTGACCATTACCTCCAAAAGGCTTAGAACAAGTATTTCTGTCTTGTAAAAATACCACAATAGTTGATTAATTGCCAGATGACAAACCAGCTGTACTGACAAATCACGTGACGTATGACTGACAGAACTTGTTTGGGAGTGCCTGACTATTTCCGGTACTTTGCAAGTGCGTGAGTGATATAAAAAAATGTGGTAAAGGTTCCTTGTATGGCTGTGTGATCAGATAGAGTTGATCAGGATCTTGGGTGTTTTTGTTATCATGTAGGTACACTACAGTTGTAAGTTCTTAGGTAAAAGATCATTGGACCATTATTTGTTCACTAACTAATCAGTGGACGAATAATGGTCGAAATTTAATTGGAAAAGGAGCATATATGGAATGAAATAAAAATAGAAGATGAACAAGCAATAAGTTCCCCACATACTGCCACAACCTAAACTATATTATCATTATTAATATTTTTTACATATTATATAAAAAATGTATATTATATGTGCACACCCGCTATTTTGTAGAATCAAGTTTATCTAACTAAACAGACAGCTGTGGCTGTGCTCCCGGGGAGTTTGTTGCACCACTTCTTCTTACCAGCTAAAGCACTAGGAAGTGGTGAAGGGCGGGCGTTTAGGGGGACTGCCTTATGTAATTTCATTGTTTGAAAAGTGCCGATTCTCAGCCTAATTTGAATAAACAACCTTTTATTTTGATTTTAATGTTGTTTTTGTAAAGCCAGATGTACAACAAATAAACTTCTCTGCAGTTGATAATACATGAACCGCACAGTACCTATATAGCAACATATCTTCTAAAGCCTATGAAAAAACATTAACCAAATGATTTAACAAGTTTTAAAGATAGCGCCACTTCTGTAAATTATCTTAAAAATCTTCCAACAATAAACGTCGTTGTGTGAGAATCTCTACACACATTACAAACACGCACAGTCGTGAGCGAAAGTCTATAAGCGCCATTACGTAAAAATTTAGGCGTTGCTAACCATATAATTTGAATATACTAGCTGACCCGACAGACGTTGTCCTGTTCGTCCAAAAGTCATTCATACAAAATCACTACCCTACCTACGCTACCCTACACTACCCTACCTACCCTACACTACCCTACCCTACACTACCCTAACCTACCTACCTACCCTACCTACCTACCCTACCTACCTACCCTACCTACCCTACCTACCCTACCTACCCTACCTATCCTACCTACCCTACCTACCCTACCTATCCTACCTACCCTACCTACCCTACCTACCCTACCTACCCTACCTACTCTACCTACCCTACCTACCCTACCTACCCTACCTACCCTACCTACCCTACCTACCCTACCTACCCTACCCTACCCTACCCTACCTACCCTACCTACCCTACCTACCCTACCTACCCTACCTACCCTCCCTACCTACCCTACCTACCCTACCTACCCTACCTACCCTACCTACCCTACCTACCCTACCTACCCTACCTACCCTACCTACCCTACCTACCCTACCTACCCTACCTACCCTACCTACCCTACCTACCCTACCCTATCTACCCTATTATCCTATCCGTGAAAATTTTCGTTTTTCGACAGCCAACTTCCACTTTGATACTTTTTTTATTTCTGAAACAACTGAACGGGATAAAAAGTATCCTATGTCCTTCTCCTGGCTCTAAACTACCTCCCTGCCAATTTTCAGCTAAATCGGTTCAGCCGTTCTTGAGTTATAAGTGAAGTAACTAACACGACTTTCTTTTATATATATAGATTATACTTAAGCTAAATTAGAAATAACATTTTGCAAGGTACAATAAGGCAAATAAGTGTGAAGGTCGGAATGAAACAGTACTGGTGGTATGCCACTAAATGTATGGAAGTGTCGTCATAGCCTTTGATCGTACTCGTCTTTAAGTACGACGAAAAAAAAATGCGTTAACACCATTTGAAGTCCCATATAAAGTTTAAGTGCTGAATTTGAATGGCCATAAAAAATAATAACAAAAATGGGCAACAATTTGGATGAAAATTAACTGCCAGATCACAATCAAAATTACAAGGTATTCCACAGAAAATATTCATAGTCCCCAATACCGACCTATAAAAACCATAAGGAACACCCATAAAATGAAAAAGGAACATGAATCGCAAGAGATCACTGACCATAACTCAACCGATACTTCCAATCGATTAAAAACTAACCTTATCTTTTTACCAACTAAGTTGACTATCAATTGAGATAAAAACTGCATATAAAAGCTGCAGAACAAGACAGGTGCGTGAAAACGAAAGTTGTTCTCTTCCTGCTCACCCGTTCGCCTCGACTTGAGACCAGGTATGGGTATAACTACTTAGACTTTGATATGCAAGGACGATAAAAATATGCAATAAAAGAACAATGATAAAGATGTGTGGAAAAGTAGCATTGTTGATGTTATAATTATAAAAGGTGAACTGATGATTGATAATGCTTGCTGAAATGAATTACAGACACCATACACTGCAAATGCGCTCATGATCAATAAACCAATACAGACATTTTGTTGGATAATAATACCACAAAGTATTGGAAACGATGTTGTTTTCTGTTTGACGATATGCAATATTTTGAGCGAGCAGATTCGAATATTGCTTTAAGTTTTATTGGTTCCGGAAACTATGGAAGCTTGAAAGTATAAATATTTTTTTAGTGGATTAAAAGACACGTGGTAATGTCAAGCGGAAACAAGTTAACATCGTTACCATTAAAAAAGATCTAATTACTGTCGTAATCAATTTCGCGTAAACAATTAAACCATTAAAGCACCATAATAAAAACCACATGAAACAGGAAACATTTCAGATTGATTTGATAATTTTACGACATAGCACAAGCCATACGAAAGGAAGAGTTGGGAGTTCGAATCAACTACTTTCACTGAACAGACGCTAAAAAGTGAAACTGGAATCGGCGTAGGCAACGGAATGCTGGCTAACCGTGATAATGATGACGTAAAAAAATATAAAGAATTGTTAATATGTGTTGTGGAAAGTTTTGTAGTAGTAGCGTATACTATGCTAGACGGATTCAGCTACTGTCTTGGAGGAAAGCTATTACTTGCGAGACTAAAAAGACAGCTGATGTATAATAATAACAAAGACATAGATCGACATCGGGAGACATAACGTTATCCTCATAGTTAACTTACAAGCTATTTACAACGCAAGTCGCTATACCACTTGGGAAATTCGATTGTAGAGCACATAATATGCTTAAAGCAAAAAGTTGTCAATAAATACATTAAAGTTGCAAAAATTATAATATGAAACAGCTGCTGACGAGAAGTTTGGAGGTCGTCCAGTTAACGTAATAAGGGAAAGGGAAGGACGTAAGGATATAATTACAGCACATCATGCAATTCGAGAACCTCAATTTGAAACCAACAAACTGTTAAGCGAAACGCAAACGACCTAATATTCGATTTAGCAGTTGAGGATCGGATCGTTCACAATTATATTCCACGAACTCGGCATAAAATGAAACGTAATTACCAATATCTCGATACTAAAATCGAAATGAAGGCTGAACTTTGCAAAGAGGTCGGAGTTAACAAAATGTCAACAGGTTGGAATGGTGCGTTGTTTGCACTATATACAGATTTTCGTGAGATTGATGTTAATCAAACATTGGGTTATTATACTAAGTATGAGTAACGTTGTAATTAAGTTGTTTGTTTTAATCTTGGAGATTAAGTACGATTTGCAGGGCCATGTCCGAATCGAGTCACGATGCTAGACGAAATGAAAGTGGGCGTGAAGAATTACAACAGCAGTTGAATTTTATTACTAGAGGTGTGTACGTATAGCCACGATTAAGCCCTTATATGGAACTTACTAAGGATTGGCACTAGTTACGCAAAATTTACCAACTATTAGGGCCACGATTTTTTATGATCACACCAGTCTTTCATGATCTTATTTTTGAATCGGCGTTACTCAGCTTATTTGATACAATGCATTTAGAAATAAATCATGACATTATTGCAAATAAGCAGACAGTTCGAGGACGAAAAGAACTTTGATGTCTTAAGGGTTTGACCGTAAAAATGCTTATCACTCTGTGGGTCGATTTTTGTGAAGGGCTAAAAATAATAATCGTTTCTTATACTTATTATTATACAAGTACAGTGACTTTCAATACAAGTTTGCTTTGCAGTGGAACAATTAGAGGCAGATATTATTATAAGCTTACCAAAAGAACATACGGTAACTTCTTTGTACGTACAAAATACAATTGTAATGTTTTTTACATTATTTTTTCATTCAACTTTTGGGTTTTTGATGTACAGCTTGCCTACTTTTCGAAGCTACCTGTCCCTTAATTTATAAATAATATCAGTCTGCCGGATGTGGGGTGCATTGAAGTCTTTATTTTCAAGGACAAGCCGAATACCGTCTGTTCCCACGTTAAAAGGGCATCGGGGACTCCACCGCTTTGAGTAGTCTTTTGTTTTTTCCTTTATTTAGGCACGCTAATTACATTGTCTTCTTCATTTGAATAAGATGAATTGTTGCCTAAATTAAAATCTTGATTAACGTATTTAGACATGAAGACAACTATTAAAACTTCTTTTGTTTTTTCCATTTTATCATCATCAGATTAAAACTGTATTTATTTGACTTGCAATAACCCAAATAAATTCAGTTCTTATCATGGCACGTTGCAACACTCTTTCTTGTTCTTGTAAAAATGAGAATCCTTATAGCTAAACTAAGTGTTGCAGTAACGATGCAAATCTATCAGCCATGCAAGATCTAGCATGGAGCAAGATACCTACATCATTATTCTCAAACGCACGACAATCTAATCTTCAATTACTACCACAGTGACCTTTCCTAACGCACAATTATATAGCACGCAACTAAATATCAAGCATACAAGTGACAACTGTAAACTTTCGTAAGACTGGCTGGCAGAGACCAAAGACCAGAGACGTTACATCATTTCTCTTTTAAACGCCTCATTTAAATGTCAAATATTGACCCATGACACGCATTCCGCCACCCGTCTTATTATCCGTCAAAATTCCGGAGACTAGCAAAAGTTCTTTTGAATTAAGGTAATAAATATCATTTGATTTGATAGCATTTTCTGAATTTTGCAATACTTGTCACTGCGTAATGGAACTGACAGAAATGACGATTGTGTTTCATATATGGAAGCTATTGCGATAGTAATCTAAAATTAACGAAGCTTCATTGATGTGTATGATGTTAAGCAAATGTTACGTATCACAGTTATTGTTGCTATGAATCGTTCGATAACTTTGTTATTATGAAATTAACATGTAAGACTTGGTTGCACGTGAAATTAACAATAGAAGATGAAGTAAATAGAATTGATAAAACTGTTATTACACTTGCACATATGGCATTAGCACTAAGAAACTCTGCTAATGCATTCTAACTTTACGATTGAGGGCCAAACTTGGGTAAAGCTGGCACAGGAGCATGGGGAATGGCACAATTAAAGAGAGGTTTATGTTCAGCAGTGGATTAAGTCAGGCGTGGATGATGATGATGAACTGTGTTAAACGTGGAATAGCGATTGTACGTGTTATACTTGATGTGATAGGTACAAACTAAGAAATACACGAAATATAAGCCGTAACGGAATGAGTACTTACAGCAGTATTTGTTTTACAAACAACGATAAACGCAGTAAAGCTTTCAATTCAAATGCACATAATTATTATAAAAGAAATTGAACCCCTTTAAGACAAAATGCAGAAAAAGAAGTAAACGCTCATGTGTTTGTTGATATTCCTTCTAACTACACGTTTTCACTTTCGTTACGTACGTATGTAGTATGTCGTGTTCGTAAGATCGCTGAACGTCACGCGGATCGTGATCTCAGCACAATTAAAGTGTCTAAAACAATTACTATCTCACAATGATGATAGGGGAAATGATGGTTATGTAATATGGAAAAGAATTTCTCTGAAGGCTTGTTGTCGAATTTTGTTTTAAAGTCGATCGTGTGGGGCGCTGTGTTTAAACAACTTTTGTAATATTCAATAACAATTAGGTCAAAGTTAAACATTCAACCATTTATTTCAATTGTAATTCGCAGGCTTTTAAATTGTTAAAGACTCTACAGACAGTCTTAAAGTTGAAAAATGAGCCAGAAAATCTGTGGCAAAAATGAAAAAATAAATATCTACATGTCGGTCAACAATCTATGAAGCAGAAATTGAATACAGCAACCGGCAAATAAAAATTCAACACCAAAAATATTTCTACAAATCTTGTGCAATACATCAAACGCGCGACGTATCTATCGAATATTAATATGCAGTTGATAATTTTTGTCGTAAAATCACTACTAGACAGACAGCTGGGTTGGCCAATAACAGGTGTCAGGTCTTGCGACACTGCGCAAACGCAGGCCGCTGTAGGCCGTAATAAGGACACTGTTGTATAATTGGACGCATAATCGGCAACTGATTAGAGCTTCTTGTGAAGTCTCATGACACGAATTTTTGAAAATCTAAAACTTTGTGAAAATTTTGTGGAGAGATCAATTTATTATTGAGGACCTAATACGGATTATCGATATAGATAAAGAGCTTTGCAATGCATAATATCAAAGTCAACTTTAAATGAAACAAAAAACTCAAGTCAATGATTGAGCAACATCATATGTAATCACGAAACATATTTATAAGCTAACACTAGTAGAGATAATGAATAATAAGCTCATCAAATGACCACAAAATAACACAACAACAGAGACATCTTCAAAAACCAAGTAATAAAGCTGACATGACCAAACTAAGTTTACAAGATGAATGGAGTAATTCCAACTGCGAAATCATAACGACCATTTTTACATTTCTGTGAAAGAATCGCTCAAAGTAGAATTCGCAGTGACCTTGAACTACTTTAGAGTAGCATTCGTTTCTTAATTTCAGTACGGTTTTTGAAGCCTTGATATTAAAAGCAAGAGTCAGGTAAGATTCGTGACTATATTGTAATGTATTTGCAAAATGTTAGAGCAGTGCTTATCGTACGCCTGGCTGTCCAATGATGGCGTATGATGATAACATTTTTGATATTGAAAAGGGTAAGGTTAGATCTGCTACTTAAAAGGGTGTTTTTTTAGATCATGTTGATTTCAACGCATGCAAGGAAGAAATGATATTATAATGTGCCAATAACTTCATACAGTTTTAATTATCCAACCCACATATCTGGTGTTGAAAGAAAGGTTGAAGATGGAAATGCTTTGAATAAAGAAATACTTGACAATCTGCATCATCATTACAAGATTAAATTTTGTACAACAAAGCAAAAATTTGAATGAACCGTAAAACTTCAATCAAGATATTTTGCTGAACTGAACGAGTTAAGGTCAACTTGGCCCTCCAACTGTCATGTCAGATCAATGCCCTCTCATATATCCGGCAGTATACCTACTGAGGTTGATATAATTATTCGCACTTGAAATCTTAAGGCATGGCGGCATTCGTAATGGGATGTTAAGGAAGGAATTATTTATTTTTTGAATCCCAAAGAACGGGTACTTAAAGTTGACACCTTGAACAAATTTGATGTTGAGAAATTAAAAATGAAGTTTTGCAATTTCTTATCTTAAACGATTGAGAAACTTCTTAATGAACGATATCTTAAAGATATATATTCATAAGAAAATGGTTTTGCTTAATTTAACTTGGGTGGCACAAAGTCTCGTTCCTTCTTTGTTTCTAATAGTCGTTACCACGCCGTGGTCGTTACAGTAATGTCAGCAGACTTCAATATATCACTTGCAATTTGACATTGCATAGCTATAAGGTCAAAAGTGTACGCGACCAGATGTTTTCCGGCCAATTTACGATGCCGTAACTTGTTCATTGTTAGTCATCGGTCACGATCGCGTTCAATGGGTCAGAGTTGACCGTACAACGACTGACAGACAAGCAAACATTGCAAAAGGACTCTCGTTGAGTAATGTTTGTTTTGCAAATACTTTGGCATTAACTAAATGGCAAGCGAAGTGATGTTCTTGAGAAACTTTAACCATAACTTGAAAACCTGCAGCGCTAGTCGATTCATTTTAGTACCTACTTCGTTTTACGAAATTGCAGAAAGGAATTCTGGCATCTTCATTAAAGTTTCAAGAAGATTTAAGTAACAAATTAAGAGTAAACCTAAACCTGATGATAGTCTGCGGTTTGTTTCCATTTAGGATTACATAATTAGTTATCCATGGCGTAACAGCAGAAACAACGGAATTCTGCGATAAAATCACAGAGTCTGTAGAAAACGATTGTTGATTTGTTCCACAGATTTTGCATACAGATAGTAATCAAACATAACAATTGATGTAAGGGATGAGAAAGAAAAAACAGCGACTGAGAAAAAAAAAGAGAAGATCATAATACACTTTCAGCCACAACCACAGGAATCAATAGAAAAATCGATCAATAACAATGTTTTGATTGAATGTGGCATTCGTTCTCCTAGGCTTTCACTGTCAACCGCAGATATTATATCCGCGAAAGCTTTAACAAAAACTATAAATGGAGGAGGCATCGAACAAACAGCATTGTGAGAGTCAATCGAGACACTATTGTGTGGCTGTTACGTCAATTGACAATCAAAGACATTTCAATACAATGCTACTGAATATAGTACACGCGTGAATGTTATCTGTTTCCAGATGTCGATGGATATCGAAATAGCGATGCTATCGCTTGTTATGTTGAAGCTAAATGAAACGTGGTAAGTGTCAGAGTTAGTATATAGTACGGCGTGTTCTCACGTCCTTAATAACTGTAAGCAGTCGGAAACGGTTACAAAAACGTAATCAAAGACAAAGGAAAGGAAAACGTAATATGCACGCGGAACAACTATGGGAGACAGTAGTGTTTAAGTTGCAAATTGAGTTAATTAATTTCAATTTGTAGTGGTTGTGTAAGGCAAAATTATGTTAAGGAATTTAGGTGCTTTCACGGAGATGGCCAACCATTATAAATTCATCTGCACGAATTCCTCGACAGCCAAAATGGAGAGCAAGATCAATGAAATACTTTAAACAAAAGTTATAACTCGACAAGGTATTAAAAATAATCTTAACACATAACAGTTTACAATACAATCTCAAGCAATATAGCTTGTGGTACTCTATGTGGACACACATATAGGTCCTAATTTGTGGAAAGTGAAAGATTTCACATTGACCAATTGTCGTAATGGTTTCTCCTATGATCTGTCATTCGCTGCTATTATAGCAGTAACTATGTGAACTGAGCCGTGAACATTACTTACATCGGCTCGACGACCTCGTGATTGATGCATAGAAAGTTTAAATACCAATTTGGGTATCGTTCGCCTATTATGATTTGATTGCCTACTCATTAGTCTTTGATACAATGGCAGGAAACGGTTCGGTGCCTGTCAAGTGGAGGTTGCGCTTTTAGGAAACCTAAGAAAACAAATTATTTCCTACATTTGTAGCTTTGTAGTCATCAAGTACTTAATCAATTTTCAGAAATGTGATAAATAAATCTTCAGGATATCAAAAGTTAGTAAATATTTGCTAATCATGAGTATGTTTATTTTCTTTTTACAATTGTTATGCGAGTCCTATTGTATTATATTGGTTCCATTCATTAATTTATGTTGGTTTTAGTCTTGCAATGCTCAATCTATCACTTTATTATTCAAATTTACATCGCAACAGTGATCAAACAGACAGGAATAACATTTCAATAGCCGTCGTAACCTCACGTTTGTAACATCTTCATGTGGTGCTATGAATGCTTACACTGTGGCTATCAAATTAAATTGAAAGTAAGGATAGAATTCTTGCATCAATACTGAAACAACTAAAGAAAGCTATTTGCAATCAAGTACTGAGGTTATCATTTTCATCGCCTAGCCTTTTTCCAACTATGTTGAGGTCGGCTTCCAGTCTGACCAGATGCAGATGAATTCCAGTATTTTACATGGAGCGACTGCCTATCTAACCTCCACGACCCAGTTACTGGGTAACACGACAACCAGTATTATCCATGGTTTATTTTGGTTGATTGATACTGGTTGTCAGACTTTCGACTTTCTGACGACCCGCAACGACTGTCAAAGATCCCCAAATGATGGATGTTTTTTTTAAAATGTAATAAGTATTTCAATTAATATTTACACACAGATACGATTAACGAGATTCAAAAATTGATTTACTGTATGGAGTTATCCAAGGTTCAACATTAGGACCCACATACTTTTGATTCGCTTAGCACCAAATCATAGGTAATGGTCATCCATTATTTCCTTGCCACCTATGGTTAATTGACCCACTATGCCAAAAATGCCTATTTTATGTTGACTTACCTTATAAAGTTTATCTTTTTGATACCACACATCCTCCTCTTCCTCTACGGGCGCTGCGAACGCCTGCGTCAGATCGTCGCGGGAACGCGAAAGTATTCGACGTCGAGACACCATCTCGCCACCCACTGCCGTCTCAAACGGAACTAGGCTGAAACAAGGAGAAGGAATTATTAGAAATTATATAAGGAATCTGAGAAACTTGATTACGTTATCAATAGTTAAATTATCATACGACTGAATAACAGCTGTTGTCTAGTGTTTGAGTTTCGAAATACACCAACCACAAATATGTTACCAATTATAAAAAAGACGCACGCAATAATTGATTATAATGATAACCATTTTATTTAGTGATAAATAGTGCTTCTTTTGTATTATAGTTGGAATGTTCAGTCAAGACGTTATATTTAAGATGCTGAAATATTTATGAGTTATTATGTTAATATCATTAAAGTTATGTAGGTATTTGAACCGAACCGAATTTGGCTCAACCGGAACAAATTCCGTTATCAATATTTTAAAGACCATTTATCAAAACACGTAACTCAATATTATGATTATATCAAAACAAATGAAACGATTGTTGAACTTTCTACAGAAGATTAAAGTTATAGTCTATGGAGTGTTACGAAACAATAGGTGCGGCGAAAGCATAAATAAAAAAAAATGCCTTGTTTGTATGTCTTTTGATTTTGACTCTTCAGTGATGTTCAATCATAGTTAACGACATCCTATTAGGGGTATAGAAGCCTTGTTTTAATGTCTATTTAAGTTTATCTTCGGCATTTATATTCATAGATGGAGATTGATGGGTCTGTAATGTGCGAAGTATTTTCGTCTTCAAAGATGAATGTACGGTGAGTACTTTTGTTTTTATTACAACTCAAATACTGGGACCTCCATTACGTAACGCTTTTTTGCTTATTTACAATAACTGTGTTTTTGAACTCTTCTTCTTTCGTCATTACTACGTTATTCACCAACCCATACATACCTTAACTAATTCGGAAACATGACCTTAACAGACATTAACAGTATAAAAAGCGCTGGGTCGCCTGTTTTAAATCTTCTGCCGTTATTTTTACATTCTTTATCAAAATTTCAACATCAAAACATTCAGTAACATCTCATTCATCTTAAACTATCATAACTGTTTCTATCATCCTCCTTCAAATCCATAAATACCTCAAACAAATACACAAATAAACCTTCAAAGATGTCCAATTCATCACTTACTTCAAAACTATCATCATTATTTCCACCGTCCTTGTCCAATTACCTATTTACAACAAATAAATTCAGAAAAACATACCAACACCTAATTTCTCCAACCACACAGCCTGCCATCTTATCTTGGCTCTTAACAGTACACAAAGCGTCGGTTCGCTTGCTTCCTTCCGACAGTTAACAATGTGTGGCATTGAATTCGACATTGGGGCTCGTACGGCGTGTCTAACGATCGCCTCCGTCTGTTCCTCCCATTCATTTGATACCCACCATGTTTGTTTTACTTGGGTTTTGAGATTTTGGTTCGTCTTTTAAATGATATTCGTAGATAGGTTCATGTGTTATTGTGGAGAGGTGCAAGTTCTTAGTAGTTGACTTCATCAAATACTCCTTGAGAAAAAGACTTTATAAATGTGTGGTATAGTTATTGAATACTATATGAGGATGCATTGGAAGCCATTTCTTGTAATGGTTACCCAACAAACTCTTATTATTATATTCGTATATCTTATTTTACCACTCTTGTTAACTTTTACAAGTATTGTATGCAGGTAATACACAGAGTTGTTATTTACCAATGAATTTTAAAATGTTGTTTAGCAACCTTTATTGATCGTAGGCCTAATATTTCTAAATCGTATGTGTGTAGTACTTTCTTTATTTTACGGTATTATATCAGTAAATCCATTGAAAAGACCGCAGCAACTCTTAAACCCATTATTATCAATTGCTGGAAAGTCGAAAGCACTTACTTTTCTTCACGCGATTTTCTCTAAACCAAAGTTATTGATGCTGGATTTATTCATTCGTTTGTATTAACTCTCACGTTTTTTCTTTCTCTTGCTGTACTTATTTAGGCATATTTGATTTCGACACTCGACATTAACACACATAAACTCACACATTTTAGTTAATCATGTATCTCATAGTTCATTCTGTTTCTTAAATCTTTATCGTTTTTGTTGGTTATTAAATTCAAACCTAAAACAGGTACATTCGTCTCGTTGATCTTACTTTCGTCTTTAGGATTATGCAGTTTTTTAAATGGTCCGGTAAAAGCATTCCCTGGTAAAATAACAAATGACTCTCAAGTGTTGACTTTATACTTGGTTGCAAGAACTTACATAACTTACAGTGTTTAACTATCCTTTTAACGCATTTAAGACATTTACGACAAAACCACAAAGGAGCCGTGGAATATAGTAAAAGTAAAAAACGAGACTTAAGTTCGTAAAGTCAGTGGGTCAGTACTTTCACACTTGATTTACTTTGCTCTAAATCACCATCGCAATGCCTGTTACGACATCCGATCGAGATACGTTTGTTGTATCTCAAGCGATTCTGAGATACGAAAACGCAACCGCTTAGTATAACAGATAGAACCGGTGTATTTCATGTTATCGATTCCTATCGGCAGAAATCTAGAACGTTTCGACATCGTCGTGATATATATTGTAACTCCTGTATTATAAATTATAACTTACCTGCGTTTACAATATTTTATTTTGCTTTCTGAATTTAAAGACATAGACAAAACGCAACGCACGTACAAACAGTATGTTGACAGTTAAAATTTCGCGGACATATTAAATCATTTTTAATTCTGACAGTGATAGCATTATATTGTGCCTGCAATGTCAGTTTTGGACGAAGTGCTAAACTTTATTGTTCCACTAAATTAGCACTGATAGACATTGATTTATTCAGGCCTGCTATTTATTATATTTTTTAAACAATTACTGTTAACTTGTATCGAATGCTACGCACGCGCATTTGGCATACCTGGGCAGTCGTTGATCGTGTCGCGTGCTCGATTCACAGTGGTTGAATGTCTTGGTATTGAACTAAAGATAATAATTATCAATTCATATTTATATAATATTTCTCCCGCCCAAAAATGTCGCTTCACTGTTTGCTATGCTCATCCATTAGTCCGTTTGTTTACAAGACATTTATCTATGAATTTTGAAATTCGTCCTAATGATGGTTAATATCGTCAATATGGTAAATTAAATTCTGAAAGCCATACCTTTTATTATCTTTATTCAGTTGGTCCACATTTATCAGTACTTAACCTTTTAGAAGTCTACCTTTCCAAAACCCTCTTTATCGTTCTTACACGTCATAATTTTCCCACGACTCAATAAAAACACGTGACGTAATACTCAGTTCAGTGCAAATGTCTGACATAATGCATCGTAAAGGATGATCATAAAACGCAGCACCTGCAGACGTCACAGGACCCGTTTAGAGCACGCTGACCCATATCCAGGGGTGAACGCTTGAGGGACAAGTGTTGTGATCGGGTTCTTATCGATTTCGAACCAAACGATTATTTTGTAAATCGAATAATAATCCGATTTACTAATCACAAGAGGCAATCGAAGCCGATTTATCTGTTTTCAGTCATAGTTTCGCGTTATGGACCAATGAGAAATCTTTTCGGATAAAAGGAATGATAATGTGTTTACGTTCTTGTTCCAAAAATACTGGTCACAGACTGGCCAGCACATCAAGCTATCCCAAACTGTTAAATTTTCCCAATTGAACATGAACTTCATCATATTGTCATAAATTTGAATATCTATCATATAAATTCGACAGATTGGGGTAGCTTGATATGCTGACGTCTGTACTATACCAATTAGTTATAATTTAGCTAGTATTTAGTAAGTTTTAACATCATTGCGGCCATAAAAGACGTGTGCGTTTTTGTTCTTACTGTTAAGTTTTGACATTTCACGTAAGCACGAATTAGTGATGGTCTCTTACATCATTTACTCGTAAGACGTACCTACGTAATTATTTGGCTAATACATTATCTTGACATGACATATAATGATGTATGTGCGGTTAAGTAGAAACTTGTTATATTTCAAGAGCATGTTTAAAAACTAAGTTTCCGCATTCCTAAATAAAAAATCGGAGTAATTATTTTTATCCGTAGGTAATTGTACCACACAAAAAAATCGTTTACATAACTGGAAATTGGTATAGATTTTTCTATCGATATTCGCTATCGATATCGATAGGGTCCCGCTAACCTGCTAGAGCTAGTCATTACGGGAGTCTCTTAGTGGAACGGGTTTACACTTTTATTTTCTTTTTATATACGTGAAGGCATCCCCGCGCAGGCGCAATTACTACGGTACATTTAGGGTTGTACACTTTTTGAGTTTTGGGTAGTTTGGATTATGTTTGGTTTTAGATTAAGAACAACAAGTAAAGGAAGCAAAGATGTCTTATTTGTTATAAATGTCTTTTAGCAATGTACGATTTCCAACGAAAGCTTTATTTCATGAATGCGTCAGTTATATCTATATTTTTTTACAGAGTGCCTATTTATTAATATTTATAATGATCGGTTTAGAGCTTAATGCTTGAATGGGTAACAGACATACATACCTTCTTTAGCATTTGTCATAAACAATTGCGAATGTGAAAAGCATTAAGTGCTTTCGCGAAAAAGTATACCAATGCATTCATATATTCATATATTACACCGCTTGAGCTGCAAAGTTTGAAAGCTAAGCTATACTCAATTTTTTTTAGATTTTTAATAATAAATTGATTGTTTTTCCTTGTGAGGACGTTCAGGGTCAACCCTGGAAGCATTACATCAGGATAGCACGCGCCATGATGTAATCGTTTGATAGTTTGTTGACTCGCAACCGTTCAACGTAATTGTAGTTTATGAGACAAATGCGATGTTCGCTTTATTTTACTGTGCTATTGATCTGCGTCTGTGGGGTTCAGAGAGATTGAGTTGAGAATTTGAAACAGTACTAGTACTTGAGTAAGGAATCTGTGGCGAAGGAAAAGTGGTGGAATATTTAGGTTTCAGATGTTAATCTGAACTTGGAACTTAATATAACACCATGGCTTATTTCCTCGAAGGGTTGGGCAGGTTTGTACCTCCCCACGTTTCGCCAGTTATGTTTTTTTTTTTTTGGATGGGATGTCATCAAATAACTTCTCCCGCTCTGGGTGGAGCAGGAGGGCGTGTCAGACTTTTACTGACTAAAACCCACCCGTGTTCCCTCAGTAGCCCGTATGCCAGGGGCTGTGGTATCTCTTTCAAACAAACCCGCACCCCTGGCAGGCATCGGCCCTTGCGGGCCCCATCATTTTTGTGCTGACATCTCTTTGAGACGCGCGTGGAACACAACGCGCCGTCGACTTGGGCTTGGTCCTTACCGGACAGCAAGCTACCCATTACTCGCCGTCCGCAAGCCCATGCCTACGGTGGCCGGAAATCGGCCTCGGATTCCCGACGCCCAGGGCGTCTCCGTATCCTAAATCTCATGTAATAGGGGACGAGCCCATTGCCATCAATTGGGCACAAATCCAGACTATGGGCTGCCACTGAGTTTTTTTTAAATGAACTCTGTACCTAAACCTTTCCCTGAACTGGTAATCGATCCAAAATCCTCAGGCCCAAGGCCCTTACGACCACTTAACCAACTAGGCAGCTTGGAACTTCATAGTACATAATTATTATGGACTAGCTTTTGCCAGCGGCTTCGCCTGCTCGGAAATTTCATGCCCTATTTAACTCCCACAGGGGTTGAATTTCGAAAAATCCTTCCATATTCCTTTTCTACATTATAAAGGGAACCTCTGTGCAAATTTCAGCTTTCTAGGTGATGAGTCAGTCAGTCAGTCAGGAGTTTTCTTTTTATAATTATTATGGATTCTAAAGAAGACAATGAAAAGCATTGAAGCAGCAGATTCTGAGAACCAAATATTAAAATGTACAAATAGTTGCCCAAAAGTTATTTTACCTACAAAACTTTAGAACTACATAATTTTCAGAAAGGCAAGCAAATTGTCCAAATTAAGCTTATTTGTCATTATGATGATATAACCAAAATTAACTATTAAAACCTGCACTAACTAAGTTTTAAATTAAATTTGCTCCCAATTTTCTGTCACCATGTTTGGTGTTAAAACAATAATTGTGGGACAAAGCACCAAATATGTTCATGCCATAACTAACAAATGTTGAAAAAGCGGCTTGAAATACATTTGATATTAATATTTAATGCATTATATTTTAGTCTAGACTCATTTAGGAATAAGTTATGGCTAGGATGTAGGCCAGATTCTGATAAAATGAAATGTTTATTTATGTACCTACGAGTATGTAGATATTTAAAGACACATATATACGTCAATATTTCAAAAATCGATGGTGCCGGTATTTCCTAACTAATTCATCCCTTCATCATTCAAAGTCCGAACAGTGGTGAAATGTGACCTTAATAATGTACGGCCATATCTGGAAAGGTCTTTTGATGAAAGAGCCATTGCAGCTTTGCAGCTGACCTGTCCCAATAGCCGGCATGCATGCATCAGTCATCGTGTAACTCAACCCTATTTTAGGGAGCTCAACGACCCGTAACAAGAAGCTACCACATCTGCAGGACATTTGCTGGCATATACAAAATACTCAAAACCGCCAGATACTCGTAGTTATGAGATCATGTAGGTATTCACAAAATCTAGCCTGCTTATTAACTCACATTTACGGTCAGTTTTCTCTTTAAATCATCAAATGTCATCAAAAAATTATGTCATAGGTTATGTCACGTAGATCAATAATAATAAAATGTTATTATTGATTCTAAAACTCTTGCAAAACAAAATATTTTGACCGTTTAGATATTCCATTCATTTTTTGAAACAGCTAATTTATTTTGTGACAACTGATAGTGATAACTGACCAAAAAGATCTGTGCTCTAGAATTAATGTGCTTAATTAATGATTTCAGTTTGTGGGTCGACGTGACGGCGACGTCCCTGCCACCCTGTGTATGATAGTGTCTTGTCTTAAAAATACATAGTCTAGTTAGTGGATACATCCACTTATTACAGTTACAAACGCATTACGAAATGTACTGTTAAAAATTCAGTAGAAATTGTATAGCTCGCATTCTTTTAAACTGCTTACCAAGTCAAATGACAACGTGGTCGCGATTCTAATTACATGTTACTATTATGTGTCTCGAAGACAAAAACGAACATCCCAGTTAACAAGCAAACATCTTCGGTTTCATTTTATCTTATTTTCTAAGCGTTAGTGTTGAAAATGCTTTGGTTTGTAGTCCTTTGAACTTGGTCCTTTCGTCACCGTAAATTTAAAAGGTTCGCCCCTATTGACGATTTGATGCGTTCCATTTTTAAAAAACGTTCGTGTTTGACAAAACATATTTTCGCAATCTGTTTCGTGAATGTCTTCTTGGCAGGTCGAGCGCTTATTAAATGTTGTGAAACTACTCATCTTGGTGCTAATGACTAAATTAGCTACTTACAATACATTCATAAAATCACGCGATCTTCCCGTGGGAGTAGGCAGAAACCGCAGAACGCCACCTTCTACGCTCCTTACGTACACTCGAATTGCGTATCAATCAGAATTTGTATCATTTTGATCGATATTGCTAATCCATTACTCCATACGTTCTAAAAAAAAACTGCTCAACAACGTAAATAATTGTCAAAATAAAAGCCTTTCCTACTGTCACACAAATAACCCCTCTGGCTATAAACAAATAGTTATTTAATTTGTCATAAACCTTATTTGAATATTGGAGTTATGGGACCAAACTTTCGGTTCCTAAAAAGTTTGGTCCCATATCCCCCACATGACATACACACAAACACAGAATGAAGGCGCCTTTAGACATAAACCCACTATGAGCGAAGTCAGCGAACGAACGGGCCAGCTGGACCAGGTTCAGTTTCGATCCTGTTACCAAGAGAACATTCTACAGCAGTTTACGTAACAATTAATAATTACGTAATATCTTACTACTGGCCTTCCTCAGTCAACAACTAAGTCTAGACCTATAACTAACAACAATCACTAAACTGTATAATTTATTTAAGTATTAGAAACCTGTATTTACTAAGATTGCTGACAGTCGATCATTTAGACGATGCCTAATCAGGAGAATGTGAGTACTCGACTAAATTAGGTAACTTGCAATTATAGCACAACTCTCTCTCACGCAATGTTTTAGAAGTAGGTACCTACCTACATTTATTTTAATTATATTATTTGTTTTTTAACTGTCTAATTGTTGTTTGTTGTTCCGTATCGTGCCGGACGTAAAAAGAATAGCACTATCCCATTTCTTCCCGTGGGTGTCGTAGAAGGCGACTAAGGAATTACTAGAGAATGGGCAGCAGCGTTCTTTAAATGTATTTTAGCACCATACTGCGATCGCCAACCCGCCTGCCAAGCGTGGTGATTATTTCAAAACCTCCCTTTGTGGGAGGCCTATGTCCAGCAGTGGACGTCATTCGGCTGAAATGACGATTATCTGTCCAATTATATTAGTTGGAGAACGCTGTAATTATGATTATCATGGATATTAATCAAATTAATCATGATGAAAAAAAAAATTATTCCAATTTCTTGCTTCCGAATTTGCAAAATACTGCTTTTTTTGGAAATGACATCTCACAGATCAACCTAGGAGATTGTCCGCTGCTTAACCGGTTGCTTGCCTGTCCAGTGCAAAAGACTGAGAAAAAAAAAACAAATACATTACCATCGGTGATCTGAGAAGAGTGTAAAATTAACCATAAAAGTGAACTAGAAATAAACCATATATCAAGAAGAACATGCCATCAATCGTCAATAATGCATAACATGCACATTACCAATTAAAATTCTAGTCATTAAGAGAAAACAGCTAACCGAGCGCACACCATTCGATTTCAATGTCAAAGCATATCGATTCAATAGTCGATTATGGATCGAGTTGCGTGGGCGCCTACCTGTTAGAAACGGCAGTCGATCTGGCTGAATACAAAGAGTTCCACACCCACATTGCTAAACAAATCGTTAGATATATAGAAACGTAGGTATAGATCATGCTAATAAACTGCGAAAGTTACTGCTAGACCTACTTTCATAGAACTTGAGGATTTTGATGGTTTTGGTGAAGCTTCTGAACATTATTCATTATTAAAATTATTGATTTGTTTGCTTGAATATTCTTGTAATCCTCGAAGAGTTAGACAGGGGTGTACTGTACCCACATTTCGCCATTTTAAATTTAAATCCTATGTAGAAGGGGCCGGATGTTTTTGTGCCTTCGGTAACAGTAAAATAACTGAAACTTCAGTAGAGATTTTTCGTTCATGTTTGATAAATATACATAGAATTTACAAAACTAACATCTGTAGAAAAATATTTACGTTACGTCTAGAATCATGTACTGGTTTCATGGTTACCGTTTCCGCGTTAGTGCCACCCTATACAGGAAAAGTTTTTATCCAGTGCGCAAATTTTTTTTGGTGGTTCAGTATCAGTGATAGAACACATTTCCATAATTTTTTCAGTTCTTTTTTTTTTTAATTTATCCGACTTTATGTCAGTAAAATATGGACACAAACTACTCGTAATAACATCAATGGGCGCGCGCGGCGGCCGGCGCAAACGGCGGGGTTGCACGGGGATGAAAACCCCTCCCGGGAGGCAGGGTAGCGTTGTGGCCGACGACAGTCCGCTCATCGCACGCGCTGTTGTGACGTCGCGTCTAATCGTTTTCCCGCGCAAGCGCTCCGCCGCGCGCGCATGTGTGTCGTACTTGTACCTACCGGCCACGATGTCAGACTTCACTAACCGCTAGTTTTATGAGATTGTGCGAGTGTATTTAGTGAGTGACGAAAGTTTACGACCAGCTCGCAGAATGTATGCAACGGAGGACGGAGAGCATACCTACCTCAAATGCGAGCCCATGGGATCCGTAACCTTGTAGTTCCTAATGAAAGGACCATTTCAGCGGCTACTCAAAGGATGCTTGATCACGGACAGTTCCTAGGTCCGTCAGTTCGTAAGTACGTACCTAGAGATGTCAATTTAATTGATAATAATGCTTTATTTTCTGTATTTTGATGGTCCTTAGCCCATGAAAGTATGAAGGAAAAATTGGAAATACTGTTTAGATAACTTCAGGTCACGGGTCACGGCCTAAACATAAAAATGTCTAGTTCGAACCTGATAAAATTAGCGATCCGTACATTGACCCACGTAAATAATACCTACATCGTAAATACGGCACAACGAGCGAGCGCACAGCTGATAGGTAGGTACTTTCGCGCGTTCTGATTCGCCGCGCGCCGCCCGCCGGCGGGCGCTGGGTGGCCATGCAACCACTTTTAAAGTAGTCATCTTTCGTTAACGATAACTTTATTTTTTTGTACTAAGACATCTCAAAATAAAAAAACTATGTTTAATAAAACTCGTTTATGTTTAATTTGTCAAAATTTGCGCAGTGGATAAAAACTTTTCCTGTATAGAATACAATTAATTTTGAAAGTTAATAACATCCCGTATCGTCCCGTATGTGTCGCCGGGCGTAAAAGAATAGCACCATACCATTTCTTCCAGTGGGTGTCGTAGAAGGCGACTAAGGGACTTACTAAAGAATGGGCAGCAGCGTTCTCTATGCATTTTACCACCATACTGCGATCGCCAACCCGCCTGCCAAGCGTGGCGATTATGGCAAAACCCCCCATTCTGGGGGAGGCCTATGTCCAGCAGTGGACGTCTTTCGGCTGAAATGATGATGATGATAACATCGATTTTCCTAATAGAAAAATAGAGTTTTTTGTCTAAAACTCTTAAATGTTACTTTACAACCTTTTACTACATCTACAGCCAGCTGGCCACAGCATTGACTACATATAATTTTTTTTAAAGTCATAATATTACGTGGTAGCTAACTTATTATACACAATAAAACCTAATCAACCATTAATCTAACGACATTTTTATTGCAAGCCCGGTCATCGCCATAGGCACAAAAATAATAAATCATATCACAATAAATTACGCAAGAGACCCACTAAATCATTTAAATTGATTATCAATATACGACAGTGCGTTATATCGGTACTTAACATATATGCAGTTCGAATAAGATATTGCGCAATATAACCCTCGGTTATATGACGTTACGGACGGTTATCCAATATATGTCACAATGTCTACATTGGGAGTTACGGACAACGATCGCTGACTTGTAAAGCATACGTTCAGACAAGTTGTGTGGTTTGCAATGTATATATACACGGTGTTTGGCTGTTGTATGCAAATATGTCATATTTAAAGATGGTTATTATGAGGCTGTGATATTTAACGGTACTGTAAAAGTGTGGCTTGACAGCAGTGACATGAAAGGTACCGTCTCTTTATTCGTTTTGTTGTTATAGTTATTTAGAAAGTGCATATACAGGAATACATTTCGTGTATTGTATACAACGTAAAAAGTTGCCATGTTATGCTAATGTAAGATTAATGCATTTTTTTAAACTATGTCAACCTCCAAAATCAAGCAAGCTGAGAAAAACGGGCCCTGGTGCCGGTCGCGCGGAGGCCCGCCTACCCTTTGTAGCGGTCAAAGCTACGGTGATTGGGGGAAGCCTATGTCCACCAGTGACGTTTTTCGGTTAAAATGATGATGATGATTATATACTCTATCGACACGAACCGAAGAAAAATTTCCCGCCCTAGCAAGGTACAATTTTCCCGAAGACACCCGAACGCACCCGATGCAAACATTCGTAACCCCATGGTCTGTGTGAAAATGAGTCCTCTGTCATAAAACTGTATGTAAAATATAATAGAGACCATTTTATTATTAAGCATTTATGTACGAAGGTAAGTAACCTTTTGACGTATTTAAAATAAGCACCTTTGCAGGGAACCGTGTGGGTACAACATTACGTAACGTAAAGGTCATTACGTCCAAGTGTGGGAGTACCACCGTAATGTGGTGTTAGTAATAGTTTTAATACCTGATCATTATTGTATTGCAACGTTCACAAGATAATCGTACGATATGGTATCTTTGCCCTCTGTTTCTTCCGAGGAATGTATGGAACAAATATGTGCAAATAAGTTACTAATTTTAACCCATCAATTAACAACTTATCTTTGCATAAGAAGAAGATATTTTATGTAGAAACTGAAAGTAATGCAACCAACGCCATAGAGCCACTGAATGGGTCCCTGCCAGGGGTGCGGGTTGTTCGAAAGAGATACAGTGGCCCCTGGCACATACGCAACTGAGGGAACACGGGTGGGTTTTAGTCAGTAAAAGTCTGACATGCCCTCCTGCTCCACCCAGAGCGGAAGAAGTTATTCAAGGCTTTCTCACCGTCAAAAAAAAACCATTAAATGCTAAACGCACCGCGGTTGGCGTAGACGTGGATAGAGGGACGAACTTGACTCCTACCTAAAGGACTGACCCGCAACGGCCAGTGGGCAGACGTGTATGGAAAAGAGTAAGAGATACTTTTTCCCAGCAATGGGACTTTACAAGCAAATCACATAAATAGACTACAGAAAAAGATTATGACACTGGTATAGATGGTAGAGAAGTCGCTCAACAAAGCCGTTTTTTTTCTACTAACTTGAAGTCGTGGAGCTATTGGGACCGGGACCGTGGTTCCGAATGCCACCTTTAAATACAATCATTTAATTTTAGTAGTATTTTGGGACCACCAGAAGAAAGTTAAAGTACGGTTAGCAAAAAAGCAGAAATATTTTCAATAAGATAGTTGCAATTTAATTTTTAAATACTAAGAGGAAATATTAATAATTAAAAAATAAAAAATTGTGATACTTATATAATTTCAAAATGGTCGACCGTACTTTACCAAGACATAACTTTTTTTTTGTGTTCCCAAAAACCTAATAAAATTAATGATTGTATTTAGAGGTGACATCAGGGACCGCGGTCCCGGGCCCAAAAGCCCCATAACCCCTCGACACGCCATAGGTATTTACAGCCGAGTCATATCAGTTCCATAAACTAACTCTTAGGAATTCATTTATAAACGTGTGCTTAATGTTAAGTAATAATAAGCAACTGTTTAACCAGAAAATTTTGACGTTTAAAGGTCCTTTAACTATAAGTAACGTTTAAAAGTAAATAAACCCTTTAAAGTCCAACTTTTAGATGCTTATCCTTGTTGGTGTCGTTAACAGTCAGCTAATCAGTTCTGTTACGAGATTGGAACATTAAGTCAATGGTACAATAGTGATTAGCAATTTGTAAACAACTCCTGCAATTAACTATACTGTGTACTGACTAATGTAGTTGTACGCATAATTTATAATACCTCTCTACCACTTCTAGTTTATGAGAAAGATACAAAGGCAATTTTCCTAGAATAAAATCTAGCTTAAGACCTTGACAGCTGAGCTTGCGCTTTTGACCCAAAGAGAGAAATTGCCCTTACTTTGGTAACTCTCAACCTTAAGATTTTGTTAAAGGCTGTCAATGGAACTTCTTCAGGTCATGTCCAAATATTTGAATGAAAAACCATTTTGAGTTCATGAATGACAACAACCAAACTAACACCTACGCTAACACCGATAAGGGAATCTTTCAAACAAAAAACAGTACCAAAACACGAAATATGTTTATATCCCACCAAAATCTTGCCTATATAAAATCGCCCACTTATGTAGATCATGCCATTTTCAGCTCAAAATAAAAGGCTTATAAAACACACAATGGCATGTCCTACTTTGATAGATGTTATCTATAAAAGTTTAGCCGAAATGTCGTCTAGACATGTCTATCTGGCTACTTGAACCTAGGTAGAAACAATTGTCGGACTTTTTAAGATCTGGTTTGGGTATGTGCTAAGTTTAAAGCGGGAAAATCAGACTTAAATGGGAGATACAAAACTAAAGATATAAAATGTTGCGGTTTTATACTTCCTTATTGCTTTGAAATTTAATGCAACCGCAAAAAAAGAAATTTAAAAATAATAATTAAGCTTGATAGTAAGCTAGTTAAGTTAAATAATAAATAAGGGAGGTAAGAAGCCAATTGTATTTACTGAATATTATAAAGAGGAAAGATGATTTTGATGAGATTGATTGTTTGTTTGTTTGCATTGAATAGGCTCCGAAACTACTGCACCGATTTGAAAAATTCTTACACTGTTGGGAAGCTACACTATCGCCGGGTGACATTGGCTATTTTTATTCTTGTATTCCCACGGGAACGTGAACTACGCGGGTGAAACCGCGGAGGGCTGCTAGCTTTATAATAAACCGACACCGTAAAAGCATAACACATTATTAATCAGAATCTGATAAATTGGAAGGTTATTTATAATCCATTGCTTCATATGTTCGAAATATTTGTCTGTTCAACAACGTAAGTAACGCAATGAATGTTGTTGAAGTGTCAACATTTGAGCCATTCCTACTGTTAGTGTGATATGGAACTACCCTGCAGGTTACTTTAGAAAAATATGTGAAATAGCTGCTCTTTTTAAGGATCTAAAGAAGCGTAGAATGTTCAAAGTCAAAGTCAAAGAATTTATTTCAATTAGGCACTTAAAAGGCACTTTTGAACGTCAACATTTACATTTAAACGGAATTGATTCTAGTCGCCCATTCCAAAATGTAGTTTCGTGTGGTGCCGGACGTAAAAGAATAGCACCATCCCATTTCTTCCCGTAGGTGTCGTAGAAGGCGACTAAGGGACTTACTATACTAGAGAATGGGCAGCAGCGTTCTCTATGCATTTTACCACCATACTGCGATCGCTAACCCGCCAGCCAAGCGTGGCGATTATGGCAAAACTCCCCTTTTGGGGGAGGCCTATGTTCAGCAGTGGACGTGTTTCGGCTGAAATAATGATGATGTTTAGTTTACATTATCTTTCATTCATCGTAACAGGGAAAGGAACGTTAACAGAGCAAATGTTACAAACCGTCATCATTATCAGACCACTAATTCGCTAACAAGCAAAATTACAATTATAAAAACCAACCTGACAAGCAAAGTTACAATCTCAAAAACCAAACTGACAAAACAGAAAGTTACAAAAAAAAACGCTTATCGCTCACCGCGCATCGCTTATTAAATCGCAATATCACGGTCATAAAATAAAACAAGCGACATACGCTTATAACGGTACAACATACACAAGTCATGTCGCTTTACTTCGCATGACTAATGTCCTGGATGTTACAAAGAATATTAAAGTACAGAATGTTACATAAGGTTGACTTGTATCGCACGTATCGCATGCACACATAGACATTCTTCACGTACAGCGAGTGCAAGTGCACTTGTGACTTGCATGTGACTGAGGTAGATTGAGATCGCCGTACGTACTCGTCTACACATTGCCAAAGAAAAGTATGCGATTCAAGAATCCTTGTCTATCTTCGGAAGTACATTGTATTAGCATGTTTATAAAATTATTTACAGTCCATGAAATATTAAAAAAAAAAAGCGACAAATGACGGTCTGAGATAGGAGAAGGCACCCTGACAATGAAGAAACTTCATACCAACGCCCACGACATGACAGGACAAAGCACTGTAGGACCAAACTTAGATGCTTTGCCTCTGTGAGGCATTACTCTGTGGCACGGCATTCGTGCTAATTCGGAAACACGAAGATTACCGAAGCGCATAGTTTTCTTGAAAAGCTGTATGTGTGCGTCTTTTCACTCGTTGTATAACACCAACCTGTGTAACTATTCTGTGTTCGCATGCTGGATCTTGCACAGAATACTAAGGATCCCGTTCATCTTTAAAAGGTCATGATGATGATGACCTATAAGTGGTTAGTTTGGAATTTTGAGGACGTGATTTGGTTGCAAATAGTGATGATTTTTCTAGGAGAAAAAGTAGGAGCGATGACCTGGGGTCAAATAATATGTTGCAGCTGCACCGACGTCTTTGTAATTATGAGAATTATACAAAAGGAGAACACGTTTACATTAATTCTCACGGTGGTCATAAAAGTGAAAGAAGGCCTCACGAAATAGTCCATATGCTGGACGCATCAATGGCATATTTAAGTACGATTTTATCAAACAACGTTTTCAAAGACACACTTCAGTGTCATATAAAGGAGAAAACAACTAGTGCAACAAAGACCGATTGAGAGATAGATAATGAAGAAAATTGATATACCAAAGATGTTAAAACTGTGCCCATTTTGTAAGAATTCGAAGTCAATGTTTTCGTCCATCTTACTAAAATCAGTAATATAAACGAGTGTAACAACAAACCGCTACACGATACTACAAAAAAACCTAGTTACGTATGTAAGCAGCATTTATCTGCCGTTAACATCGGATCACATTCTGTGGCTTGCAAATTTTTATGCGTGATCCGTTTCTGTCCCAAAATGTAGTGTGCCCAATTATCTAAAGTACTTGTGTTGTAGTTTGTGATAAGACGGGAAATGTCAAGGCATTTCGTGGACATGAATTATTAAAATAATTACATGGTGATGGAGATAAAGGATGAAAGAATCATAAAGCCAGTAATAGGATCATAGATAGAATAGCAAAAATAAAAGAAAGACACTAGAGGCATTCAATAAGTTTGCAGTCATTAATTTAAATGATGGTAAAGATTTATCAACTCGGATCAAATATAAGGAGGATTTGTTCTAGAAATGCGACAAAGGCACCACAAAACCAAGGTCTCTACTCGTAAGTTAAAACAAAATCATTGGATTTAAAATCGAAACAATCGATCAAGTCATAGTAGATTCAGGTAAAATCCAATTCCACTTAAACCGTGTCAGCTTTAGAAAAGCTGTTTCAAGTGGGTATGCTATCACTTTCAATCATTGTTCTACCCATTCAACTACCTCTAACAATGTCATACAGAGATTAGAATATCGCACTTGCCACGGTTTATCGTTTCATTATTTTAGTATCCAGATCTGTGACACTTTCGGAATTATCTTTCTGCGTATAGTCTTTAAGTACACATCGGTAGGTAAGGTGTAAGGAACTGTGTCAGCAAGGAAGTGACAGTATAGCATGACACTAATGTCAGGTAGTTGTAAATTATTGACAATGATCTTCAGAATTACGTTTTTCTAACTGAACAGACATATGTGTTGCTGGGGAATTTGTTACGCCACTTCTTCTTTTCAGCTAAGGACAAAGAAGTGAAGGGTTGGCGTTTTGAGGGAGTTGCTTATGTAATGTTTGACGTTCAAAAGGTGATGATTCTCAGCCTAGTTTTACTAAAAGACTTTTGATTTTGATTATGATGTCATTAGGCCTAGTGTGTATTGCAGCATCGTTTTTTAGATATAGTCAATTTGAGAAGTCTCGTATAAAAGATAGATAATTTTTGATAACTCAACATCGGCTCATTAAATCTTCTAGTTGTTCTTTCTCATGTTAAACACGAGTTATTTGAAAACAGTTTAGGATAAAGATTAGCCAGTTTCGGCAAGGGCATCATCCTACTATGATAAATGTGAAAGTTCGTATCTTTTGATTTATGAATGTTTGTTACCCAATCACGCGAAAATGGCCGAACGGAGTTGGATGAAATTTGGCACACAGAAAGTTTATAACCCGTATTAACACATAGGATATGTTTTAATCTGGTTGTAAGTTGCCGTGGGCTAATTTTCGACCCCCATGTGGTCGAAGCCTGAATATTTGCGTCGTCTTAAACTGTTTCAATGAAACAAATGTTACTATGTGTACAGCCAGACAGGCCATTGACCGACTGAATCAATATTTAGGTATTTTGTCACATCCTTTGTACATACGATACCCGTGTGTGAACTTTAAAAGACTTCCTTTCTAGACACTAGAAAAAAGACCCCGGATACAAAACCATTTCATTAAATAAACCCATTAACTAATGCAAAAATATCCTAAAAATTCATACAGTTTCCGCTGAACATTATTTAATTATTTCTACATAAGGCGCTAGACTGTGCGACTAGGCTGAACATGCCGTTCACGCAATCTACTTACAATTATACCTAGGCCGAAAGCCACTTCTGCCTAAAATGGACATTACCGACTACGATTGTATTTTTATCTTGCATGGTCGTGAGAACTGACTAAGAATAGATTAAACTATTTATTTCAGTGTTAGATGTTCATTAGTGAATTTGTTAAGTGCTAACCATTTTGGGATGCCGGAAGTGCTCAGAATAGTGCAGATGCTGAGATTTTGTCGTCAAATGTGACAAGAGAAATAAACAGATAGAACAGTGATCAAAATAAACGAGTTTTGATGTAATTAAAATACAAATGTTGTGCATCTATACTTACTTATGATAAAAAGTGTTAATTTGTATGTAAATGGTATTCTTCGGAACTACTGCTCTGATTCCGAAAATTCCTGCAATAATGGAAAGCTACAGTATTGCCGAGTGCCATAGAATATATTATAAGTCTAAACAAGAAAATTCACTCGGTTTATATCTCAGACGCGATTAAAATTAAGTAATTAAGGTTATAGCGCAAGTGGTAATGACAAAATAAATAGAAACTGCGCAACTTTCAGGTACCTACTGAGGTAATTAAAATTTCATAGAAAACGGATATTAATAAATTTAGAATGGCGTAAAACTATGATTGAGATCTGTAAATATTATAGAAATGACTGTCATAGCTTTTCCTTATAAAATACATTCAGGAAATTCCTAATTATTTGTTTGGAGAGGAAAGCTATTTTTTACTTAAGCTCAAGTACTTAATCAACAAGTCTTACCCGTTGACGTCGTGTTTGACATTTACAACCAACATCCTTGTTTACAACTCATAAAATTGTTCAATATTTATGTTTAACCTAACTACAATTTAATAAATGCGGAAGTAAGTGTGTTTGTTACGCTTTCACTATTAAACGGCTGAACGGATTTGGATGAAATTTGGCACACAGATAGACCATGACTTAGGTGAGGATATGGGCTACTTTTCATCCTCGACCGCTGACAACATCGCTGGCAACAGGTAGCTTCTTATAAACTCATGCTCTCGTACATGTGACGGCGAAATGTGGGTGTACTGTACTATAGATAAACCTCTGGCCACTCCTTTTGAGGAACACAGGCGTGGTAATATTTTATGTAAAATCTTCAAGAAAAAACCCCAAATGTATTATCCTAACAATGTGTAGCTCTGCCAGGGGTGCGGGTTTGTTCGAAAGAGATACCACAGCCCCTGGCATACGGGCTACTGAGGGAACACGGGTGGGTTTTAGTCAGTAAAAGTCTGACACGCCCTCCTGCTCCACCCAGAGCGGGAGAAGTTATTTGATGATTTCCCACCCAAAAAAAAAAAAAAAAAAAACAATGTGTAGATAAAACAAATGAAACCCAGTCGTAAATCACAGCTGGTGGAAGCATTTAAGTAAGTAATTGCCACACGTCAATTACACAATTATCTAACTTGTAAGCATTAAGATATCTAAGCATGCTTATAGAATAAACGGGAAAGTTACTTTGTTTGTTGTCACGGTCATGGATTGGAGATTTTTTTTAAACAAAGTATCTTGCGTACCCCTTGAATGAATTATTAATTTAAAAACCTTGTGTTTCTTATCCCATTGCATTTTATTTAATTTTTCTGTTTTTACTATATACATTGGATCTGTTGACTTAAATTATAACCTTCAAAAAACTTCCAAAAGGGAGAGAACCTTATAGGGAAACCCACGCGATTTTCATCTTCAGTAAAGTGGAAAGCAATTGTAATTTTTTTATTAATTTTACAGGTGAATACACGGATTTAAGCAAGTTAATCCATTGCGCTTACGTACAATGTGGCTTAGTAAAAATGAGGCGACGATTGTTACAACATGCTTGTGAGAACATTTTTTTATTGAGGAAACATCTTGTATTAGCTTAGCTTTGAAGTGTCAATCTTTTGCGATGTTTATACTTTTTTATTTACACAAAAGAGCAAAGGTAATTTGTCAAAAGTGCTTTTTGCGATTGAAATAGAATTACATACTTTTAACACGAGTGGATAGTAATAATCAACAGATAGTTTGTTATAAATCACGCGTGTCTGTTTATGTATAAATAAAACGTTTTATTACGAAGTTTACAGCCGGAAAATCGTGGAAATGTGCACTTATTAAGCTATTTAATTGCTTATTGAGTATCTAGGCCTATGTTTCAAACCTGTTTGGGATTTCACATTTGCTGTAAAAGAAAAAAAGCGTAGGTGTCGACTAGTTATTACTAAAAGACGGCCACTATATTTGGGAAACTTAATGACTGTTGACCTTTTCAAATTCTAATTAAGGAAACTATTTCCTGACACCATATATCACAGATCTCATCGAAAGGAACTAAATTGGATAAATCAAAGATCATTCCATTACATATTGAATAATTTTTTACCATAGAGATTAAAATTTATAATGAATGATTTAAATTTATGCAAATCACATTAAACCTTAACATTTAGAATCTCACCATTTTTCATTTTAGTTTTAAAATGTCCTTCAACTTATTTGATACGTTGATTTAAAACTACATTAGCGATAAGATAGGATAGGTGTTGGTTTGTTGGCTTGGTTTTAGAATATTTCGTAAGAGATTTCTCTAAAAAAAAAAATATAAAGAGTTTGTTTAAGTACGTTATTAAATAGTTTTCTTCAAACAAAAAAGATAAAGGTATCCAAAAAAGTTTACATACGAGTTTATAAAGAAAAAAAACGCCATTACGAAATAAAGTAAAGGAAGCATTTCTGATTAATAATAGATCGGATTATTGATAAAATTCTTAATAGATGCTCTAGAAATAAAGTTCTACCGACTCACCTTGATTTGATTGGAAAAATATGAAATCAAAATTAAAAACATAACTTTTATTTTCATCAAAACGAATAAATAAAGTTGTATCTGTTGAAATCAATTTTATGATTGACAGCTCAACAGCCAACTACTTACTGTTGCGCTACCGTGAAAGTTATAAGTAAACCAACGTGATCTTTGGTGTTACGTTATTCATTAAAATGGTTTATCAGATAGGTAGGTTGTTTTAGATTGTAGTAGGTACCTAGAGCGAGTATAATCAATTAATCAAGTTCTTTTTCACATAGACAAAGCTGGAGGGACGACCTTGATTCCCGCTAAATGACTGGCCGCAACGGCATCGGCAGTCAAAAAGGAAAAGGGAGGGACATTCCTAAATTGAAAATGAACATAATATTTTATGAAAAATAGACCAATTTTTCATAACATATTATGTTGTTTGAGAAGGAATCGGACATCCACATCATCCACAACTAGCTTTTGCCAGCGGCTTCGCCCGAGCGGAACTTTCATCCCCTATTTAACTCCCTTAGGGGTTGAATTACGAATAATCTTTCCTTATTCCTTGTCTACATTAGAAAACCTCTGTGCAAAATTTCAGCTATCTAGGTCCAAGGGTTTGGGGCTGGGCGTTGATGAGTCAGTCAGTCAGGACTTTTCTTTTTATTTACATTATATAGATATCCTATCCTAACTATCCCCAGCATATTGTACTATTCCTACTAATTCCTACTATTCCTACTATATCCCTACTAATGTTATAAATACGAAATTAACTCTGTCTGTCTGTTACGCTTTTACACCTAAACCGCTGAATCGATCGTCATGAAATTTGGCACAGATATAGCCTGGGATATAGAGAACATAGGAGCCGCGGGCAAAAGCTATTAATATTATAAATACCAAGGTAAGTTTGTTTGTTCACCTAATAAGCTTTCACGCCTACACGACTGAACTGATTTGGATGAAATTTGGTACACAGATAAACCAATACTTGGGTCAAGATAGGATATAGGCTACTTTTCAACCTGGATTACAGACGAAGTCACGGGCAAAAGTTAGTGATAAAATAAAACACTTGCATGAGATTTTCCAAAGGAAATCTACTAAATTATAGTATCATAGTCGTTAAAAATACATTTTGATTTCGAAGCGAAAAAAATAATAGATAGATTTATTAAGAATTTATTCCGATAACTTTTTCTTTAATGTTTTTGTCGAAACATACTTAAAATAACTAGTTTTGTCATCCCATTTGTATCACTAATCACGCGAAAATACCGTGAACTGAGGAGTCAAGCAAGTTCATGATCGACTTGTTTTTATGTCTCCAAATGTCGTAATTTATAATAAGTAAACGAGTTTCTAATTTATTAAATAGTTTCAGTATTATGTTAGGCATTAAAGTGTTACACGATCCCTACCAATATTACAAATGCGAAACGAACTCTGTCTCTCTTGTTACGCTTTCACGCCTAAACCGCTGAACCGATCGTCATGAAATTTGGCAGAGATATAGCTTAATATATGAAGAAGGACATAGGGTACTTTGATAACTGTCATCCACGCGCGCGGAGCCGTGAGCAAAATCTAGTAACATAATAAAGCTGAAGTGTTTGTTTCAACGCCCTAATCTCTGGAACTAGACGTCCGAATTAAAACTAAATTCTGCATTTGATAGGCCAATTCTTGAGGAAGATTATAAGCTATTTAATACCACGCTAACACCCTCAGGAGACGGGCAAAGAGTAAAAAAGGGAAGTCATAAAAACGCTAAGCGAAAATAACGTAACTGCGGATGAAACCGCGAGGCACATCTCTAGTTTAAGAATAAAAATAAAAAGTGTGTTCTCAATTTTCTGTCAAGCGATGGTTTTGTAGATTAATTTTAGGCAGAGGGTAATTAAAAGTTTTTTTTTTTTAAGTGTCTTACGTAAACTCAAGTCGTCAAATAGATATTACGCTGGCACCAAAATGAAAGTTCATTTTAAGTAAGAAAAATGTAGGTATCGCCCCTTGCTCATGAGGAATGTTACTTAGATCACTTTATTTACTTTGCCATAAGAAGAATGTAGAGAAAGTCAGGGTCAGGGCAACACAGTATACATATTAAGGGCCAATCTTTCAATCTTCACGTAACTTTTCTCTGAAGGATAACTGAAAGTCTGACATATTTGCGTTATCTGACCATTGAATAATCAGCCTGCCTCATTGGTCTAGTGATAGGGATGCACAGACTTATTGAGACCATGGGCCACTTGGACAATGATGAACGAATGGCGGGCCACCAGCACAAATTAAAAACATAAAAAGAGCCTCAGATTCATATTTATACTATTTGTAAGCCCCAGCAATATTTTTCCTTCAAATGTACAGACGCCAGCTGCACATCAAGCTACTCCAATCTGTCAAATCTATTTGATAGATTTTCAACTTTATACCGTAAGCATAAGGTTCAGGTTCAACTGGGAAAATTTGACAGTTTCGGGTAGGTTGACCTGCTGGCGTCTGTACCAGGGACTATTTTTGCTGGCGGGCCACTGGCATAATGCCAGGGGGCCACATTCGGCCCGCGGGCCGAGGTCTGTGCATCCCTGGTCTAGTGGTTGCAGCGCGATACTGTTGAGCATGAGCTACTGCGTTCGGTGCTCAGGTCGGGCAAAGTGTGATAGGGATCCCTCAGGAATTTCTCCGTAATCTGCTACTTCCTGCCGGAGTCTAAATTTGTGCCCGGGTAATGGCAATAATCTCGCTTCCTATTACATGTGGAATTGTGGGTGTACTATATGTACACAGCTCCACAGAAAACTCATCCCCAACAAAGACGACATGCCTTTGTAGGGGATGAGTTTTCTGTGGAGCTGTCTGTACATCTGTGCCTAACCCATCTAAGATTACAGGCGTAATGTAATGTATATAAACTCCGTGAAAAATCAACTAATAAAACACACTTGCTCCACAAGACACACCCCTTCCATTCATCACAACGCTTGTCAATCATCATTGTCATTGTTATATTTACATGTGGACAACATTTCAATACTAATTAATATTCTTAATTCTTTACTAAGCATAATCAATGAGCATTTATTAAACACTTGCTGTTGACCGCGGTTTCACCCGCGTGGAGGTCGGAATTTATCCCGTGGGAACGTATTACTAAGATAAAAAATATCTTATATGATTATCCAAGTTATAAACTATCTGTGTGCGAAATTTCATCAAAATTCGTTCAGCCGTTAAAGCGCGGACAGACAGATAGATAGATTGACAGAATTACTTTTGTTATTATTAGCATCGATAGATGGATTAAGAAACACGAACCAACCTTGGAGTAGAAACAGACGAAGATCGCGACAAATTCGGCTTCTTAGGCCTAAACAGCTTATGGTTCCTCAAATCCATTTTTTAAATTTCGAAATTTCACCAAAAAAAATAAAAAACGACGCACAATAGACACAACCACTCACAAACCTCTGACACTGGCAACTAGCATATTAATTAGAACATACTATTGCAATCTGATTATCATAAAATTTCAGGTTTTAGCCTTAACGAAGTCGTTAGAAACGAATTGCAATGTAACTTCGTTGGCAAATCTTACTCCGGCATGTCGGCTATTCATATGAGTAAAGAAGACGGGTATAGTGCTGCCGGAACGAGGGAAAGAGACAGTCGTGTGTCGTAACTTTGCTGTCGTAAGCGCATGCTTCTGTTAATTAAAATATGAGTTTTATTTGTAACTAATGTTTGGTTTTGGTTTTGCGGATTTATGTGGTTATAATTAATTTGATGGACATTTTCTGTCAGAATTTTTGCTGAATGAGATGAATGAGGTCAATGAAGGTAGAGGAAAAACGCAGGAGGAAAATTTTCAGTGTATTTTTTTATTTTTTAATAAAAGCAAATCACCTTGAAAATATTCCTTCAATGATACTTAATTTAGGAGCACGTCTCAATATTCAACAAATATTTGCCAACATTATTAAAACGTGTTTAATGCCCTCAATTAGCAATGCAAATATAATTTCGCAAAGGTCACCGAAAAAAATCAATGAAACCCGTCTCTTTCAAACTAAAAACAAAAGCGACACTTTAACAATGAGAAACATAATATTATAAATGTCTAAAATCCATAAATTCACTGACTGACAACGCACAGGTTGGTGACAAATGACAAAGTTCATCCCTTAAGGGGGAACCTAGTCGCTGGCTCGAACTCACTGGTGAGCCTGGCTAACCTTCTCCAACTACGTTGGGGTCAGCTTCTAGTCTAACCGGATGTAGCTGAATACCAGTATCTTACTTGGAGCGACTGCCTACCTGACGTCCATAATCTAGTTACTGGGCATTACGATACTCTTTGGTAAGACTGATAGTCAGACTTTCAGGCTTCTAACTATCCGTAAAGACTGTCAAAATTCAACGGCCGCGACCAACGGCTTATGTCTCGGTGTGTTATGGATGCTCACCCATCTACAGATCAACCTCGGCAACCGTTGCTTAACATCGAAAATCAACCTATATGGCTGTTATTAGCCACGAGACCCTCGTTCCTATCCAGTGCAAGACGAATAATAAAGTTCTCATAAGGTATTTATTTGTAAACACGGGTATTTTTTTTGTAAAATGACACCTAAGTAGCAAGATCACGTTTCAAAGGGACCGCACTGTCTTGCCCACTGTGCACAGTTCACTTTTGGTTTGAAATGTATCAAGTTATGCAGAGATACAACCTAATTGAAAAGTAGGAAGTGTGCTCGAGTTGATCAGATAGATCTAAGGCCGTGGCAGCGCAGCGGGATAAGTCAAATTATCCTACTAATACCTATGATAAATATGATGGTTTATACATATATTTGTTACTAAATCACTCAAAAACGGCTGAACGGATGTAAATGTAATTTGGCACACAGATGGTGAAAATATTTTAGCTGAGTTCAAGATATTTAGATTAGATTATTCAAGATTAAAAATACAAGACTTACAGAAATAAAATCATTTATCATTTTATCAAGGTGCAGTGTGTTTAGATAATCAAACCTGGCTATCATAAGGGAAAATTTACAAAAAAATCGTCGTCTTTGAATCTGTTCGATTCCATAGCCAAAAGACTTGTCAATATAAAAAAGTATTTTTCGTCTTTTATAGATAATAAAGTTGTACTAAAATCTCTTTGGCTGTACTGTTTGTATCTGGCTGGTTAAAAATAAAATTGAATTTCATTTTGCCAAAATTAGTGAATCTAACGAAGAAATCCGATACAGTTTGAAGTTATGTAACAAAAAGGAGAATACTGAGAATCGAAAAAAAAAACAAATTTATGGTTCAAGCGTTTTCAGTCTGGGTTCCGATCTATTTATACAACCAAATCGCTACCTCTTCTGCTTTTCATACTCTGACCTCACCCTTATCTAACAAATAGAAGTTAACTGGCGATCCACGTCACTGATACGCGTCGGCGAGCGCTTTACCGTGCTCCGTGTGACGCGCAGTTTAATGTAACCATGCGCTTAGAATATCCGACTACTAGGTACAGTTACCGTCGCAAATACTAACGTTATCGCAAAAATAACTGTTGCTACATACGAAATATGATCCTATGAGATTTTTGAGACGTTTTTCCTTGAAGGGTTTGCGGAATTGTAAGTGAAGTCATGGACAGACTTTGTAGGAAACTACAGTTGTGCAAATGTTCACCTTAGAATTTACACAATGCTGGACCTTTCAACTTGGATCTACGTAAATTTTCAGTATTTTCTTTTGCTGACTGTCATAAAAAAACATAATCAATTTTTTTATTCGTCTTATTAAAACATTCTTGCATCTAAACGCGCCATTAATTTTCATTTTTTTTCAGTTTATTCAACATAGTTTCACGGCTGCAAAGACAGTTTTTTCTTCAAAACATGAAACGATTAATGGGGCTCTAATAGAATTCCAATTCCAGTTTTGTAATTTACATTTACCACCATTTCATTTAACTATTGCACAACTTTAATAGATCGGCGTCATTTCACTAAGTTTAAAATAAAACAAATCATGTCTATCACAGTTCAGTACGCAAGTGGATTGAGCATTTTTTTCTCTTTTAAACTTAGAATTACTTTGGGTAACGTTGATGTAATGAAAATGAGGTTTTATGTAATGAATATAAAAAAAGAATTATGTATAATTGTATAAACATTCTGTGCCCGACTGTATAAATGGTTATTTTTGCGTGAATTATGATTTATTCGCTAGATAAAGGTGTAATTTTGATGTCATTTATGATTTAAATATTCTGCGGTGTTTTTTAGGAAGATTATATACAGAACATTATCTACTGTTACTTTTAATCAAGATAGTAAAATTGTAATTTTTTTTTTCACAAGTCTGAATTTGCACTGCTCTTTATTAACCATATTATAATACTTAGGTATGTACTTACTTTATCGACACAGTGATTATTATAATTCCAAAGCAAAAAAACTCCTTTGCTTAGTTTACGTTCACACGTTTGTTTTTTAGTACTGATTTTTTTAATTTTGTTTTTATTTTTGCCTCAAGAAATGTTGAAACTATTACCTAACAAAGATGTTCCCATCAGAGTTAATTAGGGGAACCCTTAATAAAATCATAGTTTTTGTTAGTTATAGCCTAGAGCACTAAAACAAGTTTGGACTTCAGATGCAGTTCTAAATATCAACCAGTTGCTAAATACGTACGAGTACGTACCTACTTCTCCTTCACAACGGTTGTCAAGGGCATCTCAACTCATAATTTGTAATAAGATCTTAAGTTAATTTATTTTTATTTTTATTGGTTAGCGCCAAAGAAAAACAATTTGCAACCTTTTTGTATTTAAAAAGATGTTTTAAGATGTCGGCTATTTTAATGTGACTGCTATTTAGAAGCGAAATACCTATACCAAAATCAGTATTTTGCGAATTTCTACTAAAATCTCGATGTGGCTTGCGTTAATAGCTTAGGTAGATAATAATATAGGTATATTGCCAGAATAAAGATCTTGCGAAGAATTCACGTGTGGTATACAAACACTAAAACCAATAGATACCTATTTATTATGTTAGTGACCATTTGCATATTATTATGATATTTATTTTATGTTTTTGCAATTTAATTCCTTGGTCCACACTAAAGTGTTCTCTTTAAAATTATGTGCCTATTTTTTACCTTTCTACCTTTGGCATTACTTAGACAGAGTGTCATCCCAGATCGACGCGCAACCTGCTACCATAGAATCACATGTGATCGCGTAGGTATTGCACGTTTTTATGTGTGTCTATGAAAAATCTGTTTTGTTTTTGATAACCCACGAAAAAATTCTATGCTATCAATGGTCTCAATTTATGTGCTGAATTACGGTTACAGTTTGTATTATTTATCGATACTATTTGAAACAGTAACACACATACAAACACGAGTGGCGTGACGATTCGGTACCGCACCGTTATCGCGCGCGTGCTGTGCATACGTAATGCGACCATTAATAGGTGACTATTGAACGTAACTGTAATTCGTATGCCTAACATACTTGGGTTTTTGGTGAATGGGAATTTGATGTTATTTGTTTGAAGAAAGAGTAAAATGTAGAACAGAACAGTGTCATATTTTGAAGGAAAATGAAACCTGGACTAAATAGCCAAAAACGTAGTACAATTGACAAAATAAAATATAGAATATTGATAAATATAACAAAAATTATAAACCAAAAATAAGCAACTGGGCTCTATTTTAATTGCTAAGTTACATTGTAAATTTGTGGTGGCCCAGTGGTAACGGCCGCGACTTACGAGTTGTAGGTCGTGAGTTCGAACCCAGACAGGCGCTTTACTTTGTGTAAATTATTTCATCTACACTGCTCTCAAAACGGTGAAGGAAAACATCGTGAGGAAACCGGCATGTCCTAGAACCAAAAATTCGAAGTCATGTGACATCTACCAACCCGCACTGGGCCCGCGTGGTGGATTACGGCCCAATCCCTCTCACCGAGAGGAGGCCTGTGTCCCCAGTGGGAACATTATTAGGCTGATGATGATTGTAAATTTACCCCTTTTTTAAATAAACGATTCTTGGATGCGTGAGTCCAGCCCATGGCAACCCCTCCACAGGAAGACGCGACCTTTGGCAAGAAATATTAAAGCCCCCTGATTACTTCGTGGAACCATCAGAGAGCCTACCATCCGGTCACAAGCTACCGTGGCCTACTTGGAAAACCTTAAATAGACTTCGAACCCAAGTAGGTCGCAGCAAGGACAACCTCTACAAGTGGGGATTCCTGGACGGGTCAGATCTCCGGTGTGTGTGCGGCGTCTCTCCACAGACAATGGCTCACCTCCCATCTTGCACCGCATGCCCTATTACCTGCACACGTGAGGACCTAATGGCTGCATCAGCGAACGGTATTCGCGTTGCTGAATTTTGGGCCAAACAAATTTAAAAACTGTACACATTAAGTACATTCCTTAGTTTTATCTTTGCCATCGACACGCTAAGAAGAGAATAAACGATTATTATTAATATATTATTCTTTGTATCAGCAAAGGATTTCGACCGATTTAGTGCAATGACAGGAAAACCCTAGTACGTACAGGTAGTTGGAAATATAACATGCCTCAATGTAGCCAGGACTCCCCAAGAAGTACAATTGAGCTTTATAAGTGGACAAGCTGCTTTAGTTACATACTACGTCATTAATTTAAAAATGGGTTTTAATATTTCCTCAAACGCTGTGTGGCCTGCGCGCTGGTAAATATATTTTTCCGACACTTTACAATAATTTTTTGACCTTTTTTTACCTTGTCACAGAGGCTTGTGGCTAAATGATGACAGCTGCACTGTCGATCAAAAGTTAAGCTACGCTTGCCGCGGTCGGTTCGTGGATGGGTTACCATCTCATCAAAGCACGTTTAACCATCGGTCCCGGCTATCATTGTCAGATCTTTGACAGTCGTCATGGGTAGTAAGTAGCCCAAAAGTCTGACAACCAGTCTTACCAAAGGGTATCGTGTTACCCAGTTACTGGGTTGTGGAGGTCAGATAGGCAGTCGCTCCATGTAAAGTACTGGTATTCACCTGCATCCAGTTACATTGGAAGCCGACCCCAGCACAGTTGCGAAAAGTTTAGCCAGATGATGATGGTGGAGACCCTAGCATAATGGTTAAAAAAGTACCTCCAAGTTACAGGCAAGTATTGAACCAAGAAGTACAATTGTCCAAATTACAACAGTTGCATACTAAAGATAAAGCTTAAGGCTTGTATTCACGCCAAGGACCTTCAGCTTTTGGGTGCACTAAATTTGTGGGCGAGTGCGGGGTGATGTAGCCGTGCAGTCTTTAATCGGTCGCATTTTTAATTTATGATAACAAAAATCATGCATACGAGTATTTGTAAAAAGTAACAAAATCAACTCATTTTCCTTTGTATTGCAAAGCAGTAGATTTTTTTTTTAACTCATTTGTTAAAAAATAAAGGAGTAAAATGGTTTCATCTCAACAAGTTATGCCTAAATGACGTGTCGTTATGTAGATTACTAACTATTTTTTCAAATGTAATTTCTTTGTAAATGCCGACGAAAAGTGGTTTCATCTGCATGCTGTTTTCAACCATTTTTTGAGAAGGCAGCCCTAAATATTCCCTCAATACGCGGTTAAGTGGAATCTAGTCGCTGGCTCGAACTCCCTGGTGAGCCTGGCTAAAAAGTACGCTGTCTCACCAGGCTTCGTGTCCAACAGAGGTAGTATCAGTGATGAGCAGTAATATGCTAGTCTACACGCACAACGTTATTGAGTGAGATTCAGGATCATTTATAGTAAAACAGGCGCGTAAAAAATTAAGAAAAGTCCTACGGAAGATCGGGTTTTATGAAAAAACTACTGCATAAATCAATGAGCAATAAAGTTTTTTGATTTTGAACTTTTCGATAATTGAACTTTGTCGGTACCGACTTGTGTTTTGGACATTTTTCACTTCTTTTATTACTTAAACACCCTCAAAGTTAGTTTAAATTAGCAAGAAAAACGAATCTTTGTTGGCTAATAACTTTTTAATGGCTTTTTATTTTAGTATTCTGGTTCCGTCTGACTATATTAATAATGAGACAAAACTATAGTATGTTTAAAATTTTATGAACAGTGTCGAACAGTGGAATAATACACTCTCGAAGTTTGTATGAAAAAAATCTCGGCTAGATTCGTAATATTTTCCGACACCTTCACAATTTAAGGCTTCTGGAGACAAGCGCGATGCGACAGTGCGATGCGACTCTTGTCGACAATTTCCATGAAGTTTTCATAGAGATTTTTCTACGAGAGTTCCGTCGTACTGTCAAGTAGTGCCTGCTTACGGGAGCCTTTATTACCAATGACCTTGATTATCAGACTTTTCTCATACAACATGAATGAGTGCTGATCACGTGTACCTAATTACTTCGTATTAAGTATTACCTCAACCGATGACATTACTGCAAGCTATTTACAATGGGAACCATACTCAAGAATGTCACCAATGTATGAGCTCATAACGTACATAGCGTTACGGTGATGTGTTGGGAAAATAGGCATTTATGTGGAACACTTATTAATAAAAACATGATTTATCATATAAAGACGTTTGTGGAAGATATTTATGACTGATGGCATTAAGCGAAACCATAGATCCTACGAAAATTTTGTTAGAGAACATGTAATTGTTGTAGGCAGTCAGACTTGGCGTAAAACGATTGAAAAGATCTGCAATGAATGACTGATAAAATGATGTTACTAATACTGTTTAGAAGGATGATAATAAAACTTTTTAGTAAAAAAAATTAACCGCCGAAAAACCGAACTCAGTATTAAAATATGTGAGTTAACAATCAATCATCCCCTGTTTTCTTACCCTTTGGGTTGGAATTTTTCTTCAAAATTTATATGGGACCAACTTCGGAGTATACCCTTTCAATTAAAAAAGGAATTATCAAAATTGGACTACTCAGGAAAAAGGTATGCGTGGTCATACATAAAAAAAAAAATACGCGTCGAATTGAGTAACCTCCTCCGTTTTTTCGTCGGTTCAAAAATGATAGCGAATAGATAAATTAGGTATTGAAAAGCGACATGTTTCCTACAATGCTAGAAGCTAATAGCCATAAAGATTCCCAAATCAATCAAGTTTATGAAGCATTGGGAAAAGAAGAGAAGCGTCTTCAAAAATCGGTTCAAATTATGTCTGTTATATAAACCAACAGTAGTCAGTCTTCAGTAGCGTGTTCTGATTCAAACCACTTTATTTTTAGATGTCTGGTACCTACTACAAGTACCGAATGAAGTTGCACCACTGACCTTTGAATAATACCTACATACTCCATTTTTTTTATCAGCAATGAATTAACTCCTACTTTGTCGCCTACAGATTTTAACTCGCCATTTTGGATCGCGTGAAGAGATCAGTGTGAATAAAAAACATCGATTGTACTTTAGTGGGACAACATGTCGTATCTGTCGTGTCGTCTAGATAAGTGATTGTATCAATTAACATGCAACTGATTAATCTGGATAAGGGTTTTCTGTGGCTAATAAATCTGGTAGTCCGTCAAGGACAGAAAGTTTCTTTCTTTCGCATTTAGGGTACCGTACCCAACGGGTGCCAGCGGTACCCTTTTACTAAGTTTTCACTGTCCGGTGTATCTTTCTACCACATACATAGTATATCTGCTGGATCTTTTTAAATATAGACACTCAAATTACTCAATCTTTTAAATACACATGAATTTTACAAACTTTTTACTATTATGTCCGCTATAACAAAATTAAAGGGGACCCCAACTCTCCCATACAAAAAGTGTTCTTTTTCAATTATATGATTTATCAAAAAAAATGTGTTTAATATAGGTATAGTACGGTGCAGTGGTACGGTGTGAGTCCTACTCGCACTATGAGCGTTTTTTTTACGTTTTGCAGAACTGTTGTGTACTTACAGATTTATTGGGAGGAAAATAGAGGACAGATGTAGGATAGATTACGTGTAAATTGGCAACTTAAATAACGAATGGTGACAAACAGTGAGGAAAAAGATCTGCAAAACAAAACCTTTTAGGTAAAAATATACACACTGTAAAAAATTGCGTTTTTGACATATATGGTGACTATTTGTACGAAGGCTTAAGCGTATCACGACTACTAGTCACTATCTATTAATCACCACCTAAATCATTTTGGTTCCGTGTGGTGCCATGCCGGACGTAAAGAATAGTACTAATTTTAGTAGTATTTTGGGACCACAAATAAAAGTAGGATCAACCAAAAATTTGAAATTATATAAATAAAACGATAAATATTTCATTTATTTCAAAAATGGCAGCCGCCTCTTGAGTATTTAAAAATTAAATTAAATTAACTGTTTAATTGAAAACATTTTTGCTTTTTTGTTAACTGTTCTTTAACTTCTTTTTTCTTGTGGTCCCAAAAGACTACTAAAAATAATTATTGTATTTAAAGGTGGCATCCGGGACCGCGGTCCCGGTCCCAAAAGCCCCACAACCCTAAGACGTCAATATCCTGTTAGCTATCGCCTCATTTTTATATCTAACACCAATTTCACCTAATTGTCATGGAGGAGGCGTATTGACACGTGTTTGTGTGTGTTTGCGTATGCTTGTCACGTCATCAAACTTCACGAATACGATACACACACAGAGTTGTTAGATAATATTCTATTTTGTAACGAATGCCATTTGACCATCAACGTTTGTTTCTATTTTTTCCTTTGGATTTGAAGCTAAATAATTGTTGAATATTTTTTTACATTTTAACGTTAATAACTCAATTTAAAATTCTAACACTAATTGATATAAATGCATCGTAATTGTGTGCTAATTCGGTTGTCTATTTTCAACATAACACCCAAATCATCGACATTCACCCATTCCTCGCATGCATCCTTTATTCGATTCAATTGTTTTATCACCAATTGAATTTTCGATTCCCCTCGTAAAACTACCATTGCACTCGTCTACGCGACAGTACTTCAAAGTACAGTCAAACACACAAGCCGTTCCCCGAACAATCGGGACAAACGACTTTATTATTCCGAGTGCATCGATGCATCGATATCGGAGGACTCTTCCATTTGGCGGCCATTTTTGTGAGGTGTCAGGCACTTCCTTAGTAGCTAGTGTTACCATTATTCTGAGAAAAAGTGATAGGTACCTGAAAAAAATAAAAAGAGCTCATTAGTATGTTGTTGACGAAGCTGCAGTAATTGACGTTTATTACATAGCACGTTATGCTTATAAATTAAAAATAACCTAGTATTTCATTGATGGTGTGATTGGATCTCTTGTTTTGAAGAATATTTCAATTTAGTAGTAAAAATACCTACTGCAACCACGACAAATAGAACCGGAAATTTTAATGTAAATCTTTTCCAAGGAAAAGTAAAACAAAAATGTATGTTAACATAAATCATCAAAATTTCGTATCTACAAACACATTAATCGTAATAGAATGCTAATAAAAACAGAACGCAGTTGATAGCCGTAAATCCTTTACATATTATTATGCAACGAAGCATCATAACGAAATTATGTTCATGAATCGATCACAAGATACTTTCACCGAAACACAGGCACGTATTTGGTCTGCGGTGTATGACAACTGATTATAAAAATTCTTATGTAATTTGGAACATGACCTACGGCGCTGAAGACAAGGCTAGATACCATGAGAACAGTCAACGTAATTAATGAGGGACCTTTTGCTGTTACTGATACTATTTAAGATAGTAAACTATGCAATAATATTAATAGTTAGATTATGCTTCCATTCGTTCTTTCTTCCCAGCTTTTTCCCAATGTTGGTGTTGGCTTACAGTCTAACCGGATGCTACTGAATACCAACAATGGAGCTATCTGACCTATCTGAACTCCACAACCCAGTTACTGCATAATACTACGCCTTAGTAATATTGGTAGTCAGACTTCTGCGCTTCTATTTGTTCTTGACCAAAAATTACCTGCTAAAAGCGTTTAGCTGATCAATATCTGGACAAATTAAAGCAAATACAACAAGTCTTCTAATTTTCACCCAAATTCCTGCCTGTAACAGCAACAAAATTGACGCTTCATCTATAAACCGGCCAATTTGAGATAAATAGCTTATCTTACACCCGAAAACAGTAATCAGGTATCATCTCAAACTATCCACTTGTTATTTTATTTTTTCTCATAATGGTGTCCATCATACGTCACGCCTGGCTATCGAATGATTTATAAAGAGCCCTTATCAATCAATTATACACTTTGCACTTGTCAGAATAGAGTTTGAATTCAATTGTTACATGTTCGATTAGATGTTTTTGTATAATAGTTCGATAAGTTTGATGTGTGAGATCAATCGGGCCGTGAAAGCTGGTTCGATTTCTTTTGGGTTATTTAAAATTACTGTAGTTATGATTAGGTTAATGCTTTTCTCACATCCTAATCTTGAAACGATTGCTATACCATTTTGTGTTACATGGAAAAACCCATGATTATAAATCACCGTTTGTCTAAACTTTCGAAGAATTCAGGCGTGGATGAAAAATATACTATTATTAAAATTATTTATTTCAGTTGACGTTCAGCTGTTTTTTTTTTTTATATAAAATGTTTTATTTTTGTTGTATTTTTTTTATCTTAACGTTAATTTTGGTCATGATTGAGTTATTTTGTTAATTTTTAAACGTGTTTCTTGTATTATGAATGTTGTTTTTTTAATTGTAGAAAAATTTCAAACACTTTGTGTTTAAATTGAATTGCATTATGAATAATTATGATAGTATGCTAGATATGTGTCTTAAATAATTAATCGTTCCAACCTTTAGCATCTTTCACCGCACCATTGACGAAATCCCCGTCTCAATGCTCATTTTTTCTGATAATTCTCTAAGCTTCACCATGGAAGCCATTCATGACAATCCCAAAAAAAGTACTTTCTATCATCACAAGCTGTGTCCAAATTCCAACAATAACAACATCGTTCTGAACCATTCCCACCACAGTCACGTCGATCATGACCCAAGTTTAGTTCCGGCGTCCACTTCCTCTATATTGATTGAAATTACTTAACCATCGATTATTGAGTCATCGATTTTATTATTAGGTGAAATGTCATAAATAAGTGTATTATTGCCTTTACATATAGACAATATTGTATGGTTCTGTGAGTATTGTATTCAGTCAGTCTAATAAATTAGATATCTATACAAGGTACATTTTTAACCGCAAACAGTAACCATGAATTATATACATTTCGACATTGTAATATTGTTTATGTTTTTACATTCCTATTATGCCGGAGATTCAAAACTGGAGACAAAGATATAGAAGGCTGAAAAATTGCTTGCTCGTAGTTGCATTAGATCTGTTAAGCTTTTGGACCCGGCTGTCATTCGTGGATCTTTGACAGTCGTCAGATCGTCAGAAGACCGAAAGTGTGACAACCAGTCCTACCAAGTGAATTCATCTTACTCAGTAACTGTGTTGTGGAGGTCAGATAGGCAGTCACAGCTGCATCTGGTTTCACAGGAAACCAACCCCAACATAATTGAGGAAAGGCAGATGATGAGTTCCATTTGATCAAACGCCAAGGCGTGACCTAAGTCAGAAAACGTTTACTTCTAAAATCCTTCTTGTCTCAAAGATTCCAAAATATTTAATTCAGTTGATTGCAATAAGACATGCTGTGTGGTGCCGGACGTAAAAGAATAGCACCACCCCATCTCTTTCCGTAGGTGTCATAGAAGGCGACTAAGGGACTTACTAGAGAATGGGCAGCAGCGTTCTCTATGGGTTTTATCACCATACTGCGATCGCCAACCCGCCTGCCAAGCGTGGCGATTATGGCAAAACCCCCCTTTTTTGGGAGGCTTATGTCCAGCAATGGACGTCTTTCGGCTGAAATGATGATGATGATGATGATGCTTTTCAAAATATGGAGAAGAATGACTATTCCTATGAAACTATGTTTAGAAAATGCCGCATTTCACGCTGTGTACGCACGGTATTGTAAGAGTTTAATATTATTAATAAAACATCAGCGCATGTCACTGACGCAACTCTCCGGACAGACGTACAGACAAAGTAATCCCTCACTGACAAATCGGCCGCCGTCTCAAAGCCGATTAATAAATCATTTTGAACGGTTTTTGGTATGAAAAAATAAAAATAGAATAACCATTTTGTTTATACAAATATACTTTTTCATTATACATTTCATTGCATAGTGAAAGAGATGCTTGTTTATTTTTGAGAATGAATTATGTCTTTCTATGTTTTTAACTTTGTAAATAGACAATGTATTGTACAGACGCTAGCACATAAAGCTACCCCAATCTGTCTTTCTATGATAGATTTTCAACTTTATAACATAAATATAAAGTTCATGTTCAATAGGGAAAATTTAACAGTTTGGGGTAGCTTGATGTGCTGGCGTCTGTACCCACTTATGACCCATCAAAGTGAAATACTAAATCACATTCATCACTCATTTTCTTCCTTACCAGAAATAGGGTTTGGAGCATCGTGACTTTTGAGACCACGTCAAAACCGATAAGCTGAAAGCATGTTTAAGTCAGAAGTATAATGTCATAAGTCAATATTATGTCACTAGTGATTCACAGACACAATTAGGTAGAGTCGCAGATTGCGTAAGGATGCACCTTTCACCTGTACATGCAGTTCTTCGTGACTGTACCGACTGTTATTACAGTTAGGTATTGTCATGTCTGATTTTGTGAAATGAAACGTATTGAAATGAAGAACATTTTACACATAATTATTCTGTGATGTATCTTGTAGTTACGATTTATTAAAACTTTCTATTGGTCTTCTGCAATGCTAAGCATTTACTATGTATTTTTTATTTAAAGGATTTTTTTTATCACTTTCGATAAAATATTTAAATAATTTCAAAACTAACAACAACAATTAATAATATCTAACATTGAATTTAATTTTATTATGATTTGGATTTATCGTTTCGAATTCAACTTCGATTAGGTAGCAGAATTCAGGAGATTTTACAAATATTGAAAAATATTTTTTCACATATAAAAGTATGTCGTGTGTACTGTCTCCGGAATACCCGAACGAAAAACTCTAAAAGAGCTACACAAAAAGATTAAACACTACATTTCTGTGCATCCCAAAATGTTCACAGTAAGTGAATAACAATGGCTTTCTTCAAAAGGATGAAAGTGTCGACAGAATTGGACACGAGCGTGTCGTGTCGACACAGTGCACAGTGGGAACTTTAGACCATTTGATAAAAGACTGTCGTGACCAAGTATCACATTTTGTGACATTTTTTGTCGGTCAGCAGGTCGAGATTCGTCTCAATGTGCAGTGGTATAATTTCTATTCCATTGTGCTAATAATTTAAAGTACCACGGTTTGCAACTACACAACCTAAAAATTATAATGCATATTTTCAATATTTTAACAATTCAATCAACTTTGTGATGTAATGTTGTTGCATTGCACTATTATACGCCATGTTAAACAAGGCAAGAAAATATTTACGTACGGACATATAAATTCGCAATAAAATAATAATTACCGCTTACATATTTTTAGACTTTCTTGTTTACGTTCTTAACTAACTTCATATCTAATTTGTACTCTATAACTTCCTATTCAAGGTTTGAAATTATTTGTACATGGTCGTTACGGTCTACGCGCCCATACAACACGACATTTGTATTTCGACGTGAATTTCTCGACTTTTCTCTTACTTTCCAAGTTGAATAACCGTAGTTAGCGCATCTCACATAACTACGTCTATATGAATATTTATATAAAGTTATTTTTATACGAATATTATGTCACGATTATGTGCGATTTCACCGGCTTATATGAACTCATTTATCTGCTTTAATTTGCGGTTTTTATGTGCAAATTAATTCTTGTATAGATTTATTGGCTAATTAGTCATTTTGGTCAGTAATGGCCATGTTTCAACAGTTGGAGCCTGTATCCTCTTGATTATTGATTTTAGATGAAAACTTTCGAAATTCATCATCTGCCTAGCCTTTTCCCAACTATGTTGGGGTGGGCTTCCAGTCTAACCGGATGCAGCTGAATACCAGTATTTTACATGGAGCGACTGCCTATCTGACCTCCACAACCCAGTAACTGGGTAATACGATACCCCTTTGTAAGACTGGTTGTGCAGACTTTCGGGCTTCTGACGACCCGTAACGACTGTCAAAGATCTACAAATGACAGCTGGGACCAACGGCTTAACGTGCTTTCCGAGGCACGGAGGGGTCTTGGTATGTAAAGATGGTCACCCATCCACGGACCCACCGCAGCAAGCGTAGCATAACCCGTCGATCGACCCGTGCAGCTATTGTTATTAACCACAAGCCCAAACTTTCGAAGAAAGTCCCAAAATTAAAACCAAAAGTTTCATCTTATGTAGATAAGTAATTGTTTTGTGAGATGATACTATTTTAGTTTCATTACAATTTTAAAAGAAATTGCAAAAAAAAATAACTTTTATTTTTAACAGTAATTCTTAAGTCAAATACTCACGGTCATCCCTTTCATCATTTCAGCCGGGAGACGTCCACTGCTCGACATAGGCCTCCCCCAATTTGAGGGGCTTGCCACAATCGCCACGCTTGGCAGGCGGGTTGGCGATCGCAGTATGGTGGTAAAATGCATAGAGAACGCTGCTGCCCATTCTCTAGTAAGTCCCTTAGTCGCTTCCTACGACACCCACGGGAAGAGATGGGATGATGCTATTCTTTACGTCCGGCACCACACGGTACTCACACGGTCATCTCTTTAGGTTGTGATTAATAATAGTTTCCGTGTAGCCTTTATATAAGTTTATGAGTTTCTGTTCCATTTGAGTCTTGCTTTTTGACATAATGTCATTTTTCTCTATGTATCTGTATTTATCCATAAGGGCCCTAAATCATAAAAGTATCGAACATTTTGGCCCGTATTACAGAACGTCACTCAATACTCAAGCATTACTTAAAACTAATTTCAACCAATCAAATGACTTGAATCTAGTTTTAAGTAATGCTTGAGTATTGAGTGACGTTCTGTAATACGGGCCTTAGAACGTTTAGATGTTCGATAACCTTTATGAATAAGGGCCAAGACGCTTACTCTAATCACAATACAAATTGGAACACAGTGCATCAACCAGTAATCTGAACTCATCAGATGCACTATGTCAAGGCGGCTATCATACATCACGGTAACCGCAGGGTAACCTTTGAATCTAGAACATCTGAGTATAGTAACATGCAATCACTTTTACATGCAAATAGATCTAAAGTACATTCTGGGATTGTTTTGTGTCTAAGACATTTAAACAAATGAATGGTGAGGAGCAAGGATTTTTTTATGATTTCAATTGTTTTATTTTGTGAGATGATAAAATTATTTATTTTAGTTGGCAACATTTTCGGTTGCTGACGTAATTTGTAATTTTGAAGAGTGTTTTATGAAGGAACGTCAGGGTAGTTCGCAAAATTCAAATTTTCCTGCGTTTTTTTACAATATTCAGGATTCGCGATCGTATCAAATATGTGTTTATCAAATTATAATGATAAAAAATATCAATACAACCCTCTAACTTATTTTTTTTATAACCCATTCAATGACTTTCAAAGTCATTAGTTATATGCGCATTCCCCAAGAGTCTTGTAAGCGTATAATTTTGTGTCTTATTTACTGTTTTATTTGAAAACTTTAGTAAATAGAAAGGACATTCAAAGTGAGCTTACCTTTTTGGGTAATTCTTGTTTTTAGTTCAAGAACAACCACTACTTTTTTGAAATTTAAAACATTTTCGTTGATATATTTCTTTCACATTTTGACCGGAAGTATTTAATTTTATAAAGCTTACCGGATATAAATGGTTACGAAAGAAACACATTGACATTTCAAAAGTTATAATAATTTATGAACCCCAGTTTTTAATACAACTTTAGGCCATTCTGAAGACACGAATAGGTACTTCATAATAATATTCAAATAAAAATAATGATACAGTCAAGAATGATTTTTATTTTTAAATATTTGGACTCGTGCATTATTATTTCCTAAAAATACAAGTGATTAATTAATAATGCTCACGCATTCAACCGATACTAAAACGTGATAAAAGACGGAAGTGACTTACAATCCAGGTGACTGTTTGACCAAATACTGGTCCCAATGGTGGCAAACCAAACACATAAAAAACCATAACACACCCAGCCAATGAATAAATAGGTCCAACATTGGTTCCAATATCAGCATATTAATTAAAAACTATCCGATAGTAGCATTCCGATTTACTGGCGACCGGAGGCCGCGACAAAGGTCGTCAGGTGTTGCCAAAATAAGAATAACGAGTTCTTAATGTCACACAAGCATAAAATTGTTCGACTAATTTGAATGGTGAACCGTACCGGTGTGTGACACCTAGCAACAATTTTATTTTGAATTAAGAACTTTTCATCTAGTTTATTGGGTGTTTTTTTTTTTTTTGATGTTGTGATATCATCAAATAACTTCTCCCGCTCTGGGTGGAGCAGGAGGGCGTGTCGGACTTTTACTGGACTAAAACTCACCCATGTTCCTTCCGTTGCCTATGTGCCAGGGGTTACGGTTTCTCTTTCTAACAACCCGCACACCTGGGGGGCATCGGTCCTTGCGGACCCCACCAGTTGGTGCTGACATCTCTTTGAAATGCGCTATCTACCCGGGCTTGGTCCTGACCGGACAGCGAGCTACCCATTACTCGCCGTCCGCAAGCCCGCGCCTACTGTGGTCAGGAATCAGCCTGGGATTCCCACCGCCCAGGGCGTCTCCTGCGGCGATTAAGGCCGTGAGGGCGCATATACTGCCTCTCCCTCACGTGCACCGCCTCCCTCTTCGCGGGCATTACTGCTTCGTAGTAGGAGCTAATAGCTACCCAGACACTCCCTCTCCGAACCATAGCCTGCCCTGGCCGGATGCTAGTGATCGCCGCCGCCGATCGCCTCCACAAGGACACGGCAGTGCTTCGTCCAAGCCGGGCAGACCTCCAACGTATGCTCTACCGTGTCCTCAGGGCGATTTAAGCAGTGGAAACACCCGGGCGTTTCCTCCCGCCTCATACGAAACAGTAACCTCCCGAAACACCCGTGTCCGGTGAGGACCTACTGTGTCAGGCGGAAGGTAAGGACGCCGTGGCGCCTCTCAATCCACTTTGCCAGTTATATTTAAGTCTGTGATAATTATAATATTGATTAATAATGCAGATCGTAGTATAAAATTGACATTTAAATAAGGAGAATGCAGTTTATATTATTACAATTTAAATTACAATGTTTTTTATTCAAAGCAACTTTTTTTAAACTTCTTTTATGTTAAATATTTATATTGCTAATGGCGTGAATGTAATGATATTCAATGTTAACAATATATTAGCGTCCAATGCTTTGTGTTGATCATTTATAATGTAAATATACTGTGTCATTATTAGTTTTTCAAGCTGTATAAATTTTTTACCGACTTCAAAAAGGACGAGGTTCTCAATCATCTGTATGTTTTTGTTTGTATGTTCCGAGATATCTCCGTCAATTGTGGATGGTTTTTTTTAATGGACAGGGTAAGCTTCAGGGTTGATCCCATATGAATTTTATTAATTTTGCTTCGGTAGTTTTTGCGTTAGCCTCTATATTAAGTTTTTTGCAAGATACATAGATGTGTAACGAGAAAAAAACGCACTACCAGTTCTTTTCTAATAAACATAGCTTGGTAATTATGATAACAAATCCAAAAAACGTACTTAATTTCCTTGTAACTTTCCATTCATTAAAATAACTTCAAAATTACTAATCACTGTGCCACATTATTTTCTAACAACTAATACATTTCCAATTATTATTCACATTTAATTTCTTGTCCACAAAACGAAAGCGATTCTTCTCGTTCGAGCCCGAAGGCGTATAGGTTTGAAATCAAAATATAAAATACTAGCAGCGCTCCGCGGTTTCACCCGCGTAGTTACCGTTCGTTCCCGTAGGATTACGGGGATAAAATATAGCCTATGTCACCCGGGGATAATGTAGCTTCCCAACAATGAAATAATTTTTCAAATCGGTTCAGTAGTTTCGGAACCTATTCAATACTAACACACAAACAATCAAATATTTCCTCTTTATAATAATAGTTTAGATATAATATATTACATATAATAAATGAATGTCACTTTTCGTGTATGCGGTGTCTGTATGTGTGATCGCGTTGTTCTTCTAAACAAAGCAACGGATTTCGATGTGGATTTCACCGTCATTTAGCGAATTTATTCCGAAAGCTTTATAAGCATAAAATAATGATAATAAACGTACATATTATAAATAAATCTCGATGTTTTGTTAAGTCTTAAAAAACCCCGCGTAGCAAGGGCGGGTCGCTAGTCTCAACTATTATTAAAAAGAGAAAAGATTTTTCTTTGTTGTCACGCTAAAACGGCTGAACGGATTTGGATAAAATTAGCCACATGGGTAGAACATGACCTGTATTAGGACATAGAATACTTTTTTATTCCGATATTTCCATGGCATCAAGACATATACGGGGGAAACCGCAAAGCGCAGCTAGTTAAAAATAAACTGACAACCTCTTTCATCATAATATAGTTAGAACTGGTTTTGTAATGTAAGCTTTAATTATATATTTGATTAATTACAATTGAATGGACATTAGGTATCGATATTTTGGGATCAACTTTTAATTGAATTTTGATATCGATACTTGCATTTGAGTCGTTAGTAATGAAAGTGAAGATATCAAGATATTATTAGTAATAGGCAGGTTCAATGATTGTCTGATGTACTGAATATTGGTGTGTTTTATTAAGTTGTCGAAAATTATGGATGGTTGTATGAAGCATCTTTAGTTATTAAGATAAGAAAGTGTTGCGACCCTAGCGATGCGATTGCTGAATTGCATTTTTGATATTGTACAGGAGCGCCCGCGCCGGACTCGCTAGTCACTTACATACCATCGCCCTGCCACGTCCTAATTTACTGTATTAATTATAATCAAGTTATTGTGAACCTTTATTAAATATTTATCAAATCCAGTATAAACTAAATTCGCATAACATTTACTTGGACCCCATATACAGGATAAGTTCTTATCCAGTGCGCAAATTTTTACCATGAATTCAGCATATCATTCTAGAACCCCTAGCGCAGAAATTTTTCGCCGGTTATACAAAAAAAAAACAACTATTTCATAGAAAAGTGCAATACCTACGCGGTCAAAATGTATGGAACAACAGATTTTTTTGCATAACCGGCGAAAAATTTAGAATGATATGCAGAATTCATGGTAAAAATTTGCGCACTGAATAAAAACTTTTCCTGTATAATATTGTAACAAATCAAACTTAAACCTAAGGGAAATAAAGATTTAAGCAGATTTTTACATTTTTAATTTAAATTAATAAAAAATACAAATAGTTTTATAAAAATTACCTATTTCACTAGAGTCCTTTAGTATCACAAACTGGGAGGAGGATATATTGTGAGGAGGGTTCTTAAGTCACACACACTGGGAGGAGGATATGTCGTGAGGAGGATCCGGTATGAGCGCCTTGTTGTCTATTGGTTGTAGTAAGACGAGCAGTGGAAACAGGAGGGACCCGACAAAACTCCGAAGCTCAATAGTAGGGCCGCAGCAGTAGTAGTATTATTAGTGGAGGCTTTTCAGAAAAATAAACAGCACCTCCATACATCAAATTACGCCGCTGTCCCTCTTCGTAGTTCCCTCTCGTAGTAGTCCCGCTTTCTGCGCTTCGTCCTCTATTTATACTAGAGTTTCAGCCGTTCCAGAACATTTTTAAATTTTAATATTATGTCCTCCAGTGGCCAGACACATGTAACCAGCCAGCACATATTATACAACCATGTGTGTGTAAAGAATTTAAAGATATAATTTAAAATTAAGAAGTAAACAATCATAGTTAATAAAATACAATATTTCAGCTAATAATATTGATAAAAATAATTTATAATAATTAAACCAAAAAGTAATTCTTCATAGACTAGTGAGAAACTCTATGGGAAAAAAGAAAAGTAACTGACAGTTTGACAAATCTTGACATACATGTCACAACATAGAAAATTACAAAGATCAGATTTTATTTTATTACAGATATTAAAGAAATAGTTATTGAAACACGCAAATACTATATTTCCTTCCAGAAAATGAGTATGAAGGTACATAGAGAATGCTTAAATTTCAAGGTTAATGTTAACAAAAATGTAAGTATAAAGAATAATCATTACAATATGCACAACAAAAGTTTATCAGTGTCGGCCAGGAGTTTGAATTTTTGCCTATTTGATGGCAATACGCTTACCCGCAATTACATGGGATTTAAACACTTAAACATTACTGGCTGAATGTGAGTGTACAGGCACGAATACTAATACGTATACGCCTGCCAAATTACACAGTGATTTTCTCCTCGTGTACTAATTTTAATTTAATTTAAATAGGTAAATAATATTTTGGAACTCACACTATAATGAATACCCAGGTTATCTCAAGGTTGCAATTGTCATTTAAGAGAAAATCGTTTTTGAATTTGGCTATGTGCATACGTATTAGTGCTCCGTGATTGTACCAAGGTACTACACTTCTGCCAAACCCAGCGGAGATTACAAGCATGATGTTATGTCATGAATAGTCATGATTGTGTGTATTTAAGGCATAAATCCCGTAGTGAATTGGAAAAAGGCGAATAAAAAATGCAAGCCCGAAAAGAGTCCTTATTGATATGAACAAGTTAAAAAAAAATGTTTGAAATATCGAACAAATTCTTGAGACCATTCAATGAGCGCGTGATTTTATGTGAGGTTATGCTAATTATGCCAAAGTTCGAATAATTTCGACCTGTTTATGTGAGTTCTATGCCAATGAGATCATTATGTAAAATCAAATAGGTACATAGAGTAAACGTTTATGTTCGTATAATTATTGTTAATCCAAAAATAATGTATTTGACAACGATATAAAGTTGAAACGTGTCAATACAATTGATGATCGTTTTAATTAATTAGTTATGATTGAATTTATTGCGGAAATTCTGATTTTATGACTCGTCAATCGTCTCATCTGCTAAATCTATATTGAAATAATTAAAGGGTCAAAACATAATTATATAATGTATAATTATGTTTTTTTTATTATCCCGATTGCACAAAATATGCACTTTCACGTATTATTACAAAAAAAATAAAAAAAAACCGAAAAGTACTGTCTTTATTCTTTTCAAATCTACTTACAGAAATAAAACCATTTATCATATGTTTTCCTCAACTTTACGTAACAAATTAATCGTTTCTAAAGTATGTCCTTAGTTAAAAGATTCTGGTAGGCTTTTATACATAAAATTATATTAATATTCCAAAAATGTCGCCATCGTATCGAAGGCTGCTTGATGATCCAAACAAGGACTGGTTTCGAGATCCGGGTGCTGATGATTATAAATAAAAGTATCTTCTTTATGTATCTGATTTATAACATTATATAATTATGTTATAATTTATTCCTGAATTTTAATGTGTTCTAGATACTTAACTTTTTATATTACATTCGTGATTATTTTCTAGGCAACGTCTGTTCAACATGTACCGATCAGTTTTCGCATTCTTGACTATTTGTTGGTGTATTTTTTCGCTCTTTCAGAACAGTAAACCACACTTAACCATCACGCTAGGGTCGATAACGCTAAATTGAGTATACTCGGTTCCAGTCGTAACTTTTTACTTCTATCATGTGGTCATAAGCACACACCAACTTTTTTTTAAACATGCCATAATAAAATGTTATGGAATATCTAATTATCTCTGGAAAATATTTTGGGGAAAACTGGATTGTGGCTCATTAACATTTTCATAAAAAGGGGATCAGACATTTATTTAAAGGATTATTTACAGACTCTCAATAACACTTTTAATACACTTAAAGATGAGTCATCCAATCACCTCCGAAAAATCGGTCAATCTACTTCACACATTTCATTGTCGTATGTTACATCCAAACTTTATGTACATAGTATACAAGGACGCTCAATTTCCTTATACGAATCGGTAAAAATGCTCAAGATCACTTCAGCTTCCGATTTATTTACGTTTAGTTCCTAGATCGAATAATTTAAGTGTCATTTTGGAATAATGTTTTTGTTCGGAAGTGTTACAGTTAATGTTAGTGACTCATATTTACAATTTTAAATTTGAGAGTTGTTTTATCGATGTATGAAATTAGTCCGTGACGAAATATTATTTTTTCCCTGTTCATAATAGTTGTTCACATTGTCAATTTAAAACCCTTATGAGATGGTACATCTGAATAATAAATTGTAATTGAATGTAGAGATTTTTTGGAAATCAAACAGGTATTAGTAATTTTACTGCTGGGGAGTTTGTTGCGCCACTTCTTTTTCCCAGTTGAAGCATTAGGAAGTGGTGAAGGGCGGACGTACTGTGGGGTCTTATGTCATTTTTACGTTCAAAAAGTGCTGCAGACTTTTGAATGTTGTTCTTGTTTTTGTTTATTCTTTCTAAATCAAACTATTCGTTGAATTATAGGTTTTTTTTGTGTTTTATCAGAATATTTTAATTCCAATATGATATCATTGATTACAGAAAAAAAAACATAGAGATTTAACATGCTTTCATAAACCGAAAAGTTAATTCAAAATACATTAACTAACGTTGTATACAGAGCCTTATAGTTATAATGACTACAAAGCTATTTTAATTAAAAAACGATTGCTTCCCGCTATTTCAACACGAGTAGCTATCGAACTATTAATTTCTAACGATTGTAATATACTTTATGACTATCCAATTTAACTATTTTGTTGTTACAAAGATATTTAAGGGACTAGTATCTATAGTAAAGTTTTATGATTTAACTAGCGATTGTTTTACGAAAACGTTTGAATAGCTTTTGATGATGAACATACATTTACACATTATTGATAGAATAAAACATTTTATATTTACATTTATATTTGAAGTTTATAGCCTTATTAGGGTTCCGTATGTGAGCGCTTATCGGATCACTTCGTTGTCCGTCCGTCTGTGTGTCTCCTGTCGGCCAAGACCATTTTGCTCCAAAAGGTGCGAAGGTATCAAGTTGAAATTAATATCAAACACGGTCCGGCCACGGTCCCTTAGAGCTCTAAAAAGATAAGGTTCTATGTCAACGCATCAAAAAAGGCCATTTATGCGACATACATATTTTGCCTCTCGCAAAATACCTGTTGATCTACAATAATGAAATTTGGCAATGCTTCACAATACGAATTATGGAAAATGTTCAAAAATTTTAACATTTTGTAGGTTTACCGTATAAAAATCGATTCATGGGAGAACATTTTTTCATCCCAACTATAGAACCTTTCATTGTGCATGGTCTGACAAGCAGTTAGCTGGTTTTTTTTTTTAATAGCATTGCGTTTGACGTGGTAAAATATGCTCTTCCTGAAAGATACGTAAAAAAATAGGTTTGCAGTTACAATGTTAAAGTTGAAGTAATTTATTTGACAGATCCCACGTAGAAAACTAAGAAGAAAATAATTAAACAACTACCTATATTTTATTAGTAAAAGGTTTTTAAAATTGAAGAAGAAATTACTGCGTTAAAAATGAAACTGCCGTATATTACAGGAATTCTTTAGAAAAAATGGGTGTGAACATTAAAAACTGCGTATAAGTCCCATAAAAAATATTTTATCAGCAACATAAAAATGCAAGAAGCCGATGTTTACACAACACTACGAATATTTTAACATGACAAGTTGATGTTGCGCTTTCAACGCTCGGGCGTCGTCGGCAAATGTCGTCAGTCCTCGGTTTCGTAAGCGGCGCGCGCGTCGCTAATTGTAATGGCGAAAGCAAACAGGTGCCTACTGTGTGTTTTATTCATTTATATACAGATGCTAGGCTTCATCTATTGTACGGAGAACTCAGAACTATAGTTTTTATTTAAAATTATTGTTTCAGGTGTTTACTTTTGGTCGTAGGTGCATATGTGTCAAGATTTAAATTTTTATGTGTTTGTTCACAGTTGTTTATAGGTACACGATGTGTCAAATGACGCCTTCATTGACACATATTTTATTTAACAGTTTACGATTTAGTCAGGCAGTATATTTACGGCAAAACAAAAACGAATATTTTCGAATTTCTGAAATTGTAACATGTTTTTTTTGTTTGAATAGTGCAGGATCAGTGGTAGCCCAGTGGTAAAGGTTGCGACTTACGAGTTGTAGATCGTAGGTTCGAACCCAGACAGGCTCTTTATTTGTGTACATTATTTCTTCGACACTACTCTCGAAACGATGAAGGAAACCGGCAAGTCCTAGAACCAAAAATTCGAAGACATGTGACATCTACCAACCCGCACTGGCGCGGGGATAATGGTCCGCTCATTTTCACAGAGTGGCGGCCTGTGTCCCAGCATTGGGAACATTATAGGCTGATTATGCCATTTTTGTATAGTACAAATATCACATGAACATTTACACATATACAAACATAACATACATTTATCATTTTTTTTTTCATGAACATTTTTTTCTTTCTTTTACAAATTAAGTGTTGATGTTCTAAAGTACCTATGTCATGAATGAATACGGTATTTGTGTCATCTCGTGACTACATCAGGGAAATCTGCTGTACGTTACAAAAAGTGTCATGTTCATCAAGCGATTGCTAATCTCATATAAATTACTGGTTTCATTGTAACCTACTTACATGTTTATCTGAAAAGTTACAGTTGCTTCTTTCTGTAATTAGGTAAATAAATTAAACAGCATCATATTACAAGAAATAATATATTTACTAAAGCTATGGAGGTAAATAACTAAACACTTTCAAGCATTTATAGGTAAATTTCTAGGATTCATCTGAATTAATACTTACTATTAGTATAAAGAGGTGAAATTCGTTTTTAAGTTTGTTTTGTTAAGTTTGCATTTTATTACAGTTTATACCAGCAGGCTTATCGACGGAAGAATAGACATGACTATTACCTAAATGATGTATAATAGAAGAAGATAGCTATGTTTTTCTATTAATTATTACAGTTATGCGTTCTAAACGAATCATGATTTTATAGATAATCGTATTTAATTTGTGGCCGTCTAGTAGAAAGTTTGTCGTCAGTGTGATTTTGACAGTTTGGGAAGAAATATTCTTCTGAAATAGTCTACATTTATGGGGACCTAGACAAAGATCGTAAGTAACCAAAGACAAAATGACAGATTATGGAAGGATATCTACGATGCGATGTCAAAAATGGAGCGAGGAAATGTCGCTTTGGATTGAAGAAGCACTGTCTATTCTTCGTAGGGATAGAAAGCGTCATGCTAAACCTATGGAAGCTTGTATCTTAGTGGTATGCCTTGTTTACATTTTTCTTTTTTGTGCTTGAGTAAAGTTTTTATTTTATTTGTTGGTATATTTGCATGGCTGGCCGACTTAAGGCAAATGACTACCCATGTTTAGAATCAAACTAAACAGACAGCTGTGCTGCTGGGGAGTTTGTTGCGCCACTTCTTCTTCCCAGCTAAAGCACTAGGAAGTGTCGAAGGGCGGGCGTTTTGGGGGATTGTCTTATGTAAAATTCGAAAAGTGCTGATTCGCAGCCTAATTTTTGATTTTGCATGTAATATCCGCAACTATCTACCAGTCGGAATTGAAAAATTCTTTTTGCATTTGATAGTATACATAGAGGTATGAGGAACAGGGTGTAAAGTTCGCTCATCCTCTATTGAAAAGGGAGGATCCTCCGACCAGACGGGTACTGTGTCTGGTGGGCAACTGCCCGACAGTTGATGTCGGGATGTTATATATGTTCGAGTGTCGTGGTAAACTCTGACTGCGCGATGTAGGAATTCTTAATTTAGTTCGTCTGTGGCATTGTAGATGGCGCCACTTCTCTTTTTGCGTTTCTTGATTTTGTTGCGAAGTATTTATTTTATAGTGCCGCTACAATAGTTTAATTTTTGAGGAAAGTGATAGGCTATTAACATCAAGCTTAGGAGCCGCGTAAAAAGAAAAAAGCGGAATGGAGGCTAATTGAAAACGAAAGCGGAGAACGTCAGGGGTGCTAGAAAAAAACCTCCTCCTTTTTGAAGTCGGTTAAAAACTATAATAAAATTTCAGTATTTTATGTATGACTCAAACCCAAAGACTCAAACAAACAAATCACATGGGAGGTTACGAAACAAAACAGAAATCCAAGCATTAATTAATTACATTTTTATTACCTACACCTATTTTTGTATTCAATTTCAATGTGTAAGAGCAACAGTATAAATCTAGCAATTTAACAGTTTTTCAATTAACTTTAGTTGAGCAATTCATACGAATATTGCACACTGAGTTAACTTTCAAAATGTTAACTTGCATATCATTTTATACGTGTGTTAAACCGCAAATACGTGGTGTTATTCTTGCTACCTAGTAGACCCTAACTAAGGTCAAAACTCGAACGATAAAATAATAAACAGATTTTATTAATGTTAAAAACAATATACTAAGTTTCTTTAAAAGGCAATATTAATTTATAAATAATCGACTTTCATCAACACTGAAAAACCAACCTAATCAACTTCACACACAGTTCATTAATTTCTCAGAACTTAAGAATATTTTAATGGAATGTCATAAGGTTGAATTTTGTCTGGCAGAAGATCTTGTTCATAATATCCTACCGGAATAAGCGTTTCTAGCGAATCGGAAAAGATAATGGCTGAAAAGATGCACAGAAATAATATTCTTCCGCCGGCCTTAATACTCGTATTCGGAAATGTTCCGGCAAAACAATGCGTGTTCGGGTACAGTCGGCAACAGAGGTCGTTTAACATCATTTTGATGTCTTTATTAATATAAAACTTGATTTCATACATTTATTTATTTTCTACGATAACAAGTAACAATTTAAGAATTAGTGGTAAAACAATCTGATTAAAATTACTATAGTATTACTTTGGTCAGCATTTGTGACAATACTCGTGATATTACTACCTCCTTGTCTTAGTGGTCGCAACCGCTACTGTTGGCCATAAATGAGGTCCTGGGTTGAATTCCATAGTGTTTTTGGGTTTTATCATCAGGAACATCTCAGTATCAGCCTGGTGTCTGAATTTGTGACCAGTTGATGGCAATAGGCTCGTCCTCACCTCCTATTACATGAGACTAAAACATGACTAGCGATGGGTGTATAAGTATACCTCTGTCTAACTCTTCGGCGATTACAGTTCCGCAGGCTTAGCATGACACTTTCTATTTCTACTCTACCGTAGAATAGAAATCACTTGTCTACTTTCTCGTTCTCGTTTCATTTTTGTCTACTCTTCCGTCGACAAAACGCTTCTCTCCGGTTCTCTTGCCAAGCCTGCAGATGTTACTTTTATGCATTGTTATTTTGCAAAAAAAGGTGTTGGTGCTTGTGTTGTTGACAGTACCTACGTACCTACATAATGAGTTGTTGTATTATTTTGTTATAACGAATACCGAAAATATTTGTTTAAATTACTAAATAACGTAACAGTTGAGTTAATTAATCATTCTCATTACAGAAATGTGTGTATATATTTCATTACGTATCTTATAGTTAAGTTATTATAAATCAAATTTCAAATACATTTGCTGTCTTTGATTTTGTTACTAAAATATTGGTATTTTAAACGATTTCATGCAGTATTTGTACACTCAAAATCCTTAAAATAATTAGACGTAGTTAAGTAGAAAGGTGTCAATCCAAACTGGGTCGTGGGACTTTTGGGACCGGGATCGCGGCCCCGGATGCCACCTTACATACAATAATGAATTTTAGTACTATTTTGGGACCACAAATAAAATAAACAAAGTTATGTCTCGGTAAAATACGGTCAGCCAACAATTCGAAATTATACAACTAAAACTATTTATATAAAACGATAAATATTATTTTTAGTTCCAAAATGTGAGTTCAGCCTGTGAGTTTTAAATTTAATTACAACTGTTTAATTGAAAACATTTTTGCTTTTTGCTAACTGTATTTTTGCTTTTTGCTAACTATAATTTCTTTTTCTTGTGGTCCCAAAAGACTACTCAAAATAATAATTGTATTTCAAGGTGGCATCCGGGACCGCGGTCCCGGTCCCAAAAGCCCCACGACCCTCCAAACTTTGGCCAAAATTGAGTTAAGTATGCCATCGTACTCCTCGGGTCGATCTATCATGTAGTGAAAACCCTATTTTTAAAATGTACACGGAAACTAGTTTTTTTCCCTACCCCGACTCAACCCACAGTATGAAGAGCACATAAAATCCTTCAAACGCCAAACTTCAAACGCCCATAACTCAAAAATGACTTGACTGGATTGAATCCTTTTCCTTGCTTTACTGTGTCCAATTAAGAAAGATGCGCTAATTAACTCGCGAAATTATTTTCATTTTACGTTTTTTACAATCTGCAGATCAGTGGCAACTTGTAAATTGAACAAACTATGATTTGAATTCGCGCTTCCCCCTTAACATAAAAGGTCAAAGTCATCAAGGGTTGAAATTATTTCAAAACAACTGTCGCATACTCATCATCAAGGTTACATGGCAGAGGAATTTATGGTAGTTTTTTTATTAAATATAGAAAACGTGATGTAATTTTCAATGGTCTAGTACCATAAAAACATTCATTCATAGACAAACAATCCATCCATTGAAGTTCACAGTAACTGATCTATGACGACTGTCGAGTGTTTTACATGACTACTGTGTGTGTGCAAGCGCAAACACACGCACACACACTGATACACATGTGATCGTGTTACTCAACCTGACGACCTGTCATTGTTAGAGTCAACAATATGGCACAAGGATAGGGTTGTCAGTCAGTGTTTGTTTATGGTTTTTCCTGCACTATGTGTTTTTGACAGTTTTTGTATGGCAAATCTGTCAAAAACTTACCATTGAGAGACCATTGTGACGTTTATAAATTAGTAGACTTAGGCCCCAGATAGGTTGATAGGAAAATATTATTTGCCTGGGATTTTTCATTTTGATTTGATAGAAAAAACTGTAATAGAAGCTCACGTTACCTTAATGCACTCAGGTAAATACTTATCTTTTAGCTGAGCTACTAAAATTAATGGTAAAAACAATATTTCACGGAATATTAACTGTGACGTTTTATTTCTCAACATTTTATAGTAACAACAAAACAAACATTATTTCACGAACAAAAAATCACAATTATCAAAGAAAAAAACGCACTTTACAAATAATTACCAAAAATGTCAACAAATCACAGTTACAAAATTTCTTCGTCCGCCAACCCTAAATAGTAGCGTTATTTGTAATCCATGACAAAGCGGTTAACCGGACCATTAGTTCTTTTGTAAGCTATAAAATTATAGCTTGAACTTTAAAGTCACTATTGTGTTAATTTTTTTTTTTTTTTGTATAAAAAGTGATATGTCGAAATGTTTTTTGGATGGGTGCAGCGTGGGACCACTGTGTGTATTCATGAATTGTCAGATTCTGTCCCCCGGTGTTATTTGACGACATAAATTCTGCATTAAGCGTGACGTGTGTAGCATGTATGTTTTTTTCCAGAAAAAGTGTGAAGTTGCAACACTGTGTTTGTTTTAAGCTTTCTTTCATGTTTTAAAGACGCTCATATTTATTTAAAACTTTTAGTACTAAGGCGTGATTTTTTTTAAATTAGTTTTGATGAGTTCATTTCAAATTGTTTTTCTAAGTATTGATGTTGCCTGTGTAAGTAAGTATCAAGTATGGTTGTCATAAATCGAAGTTAATACAGGTAATGTGTTGGTGTTTAATCACAATATTGCATCAGAAATGATTGCTTCTTGTACGGCGCAAGAGTTTAATATGTAGGCATTTGTAGGCTTTAATTAACTACCGACTCGAGAAAAGCTAACTTTATCTGCATCATTACACTATATTAAATCATATGTTTTAATATGAATTTCACGCTTATTGATTAATTTTATGATATATATGTTTGTATATTATATATTTACATCCTAATATTATAAAATGAAATAGGAAAGATTTGATTGTTTGTTTGTTTGCATTGAATAGGCTCCGAAACTACTGAACCGATTTGAAAAAATATTTCACTGTTGGGAAGATACACTATCCCCGGGTAACATAGGCTATATTTTATCCCCGTATTCCCACGGGAACGGGAACTATGCAGATGAAACCGCGGAGCGCTGCTAGTTATTAAATAAAGCTGTAGTCAAGTCTCTAAGTTGTCCCATAAAACTGTACTAATAATTACTAAAAAACCTAATTCTATAATATTTAACGATACCTAAAACTAGTTTTTTTTTTCTACATTGAATAAATTGAATAAAAACTATAGGATTCAATTAAACATGTTTTTGTACATATTAATTGAATTCAATCACAAATCGAAGGAATCTATAAAACGAAGATGACATAATCTTCGAACAGAGTTGCCTAAGATCTGTCGTAACTCCGTTTTGGGAACCTTGACGAGTACATACGCACTGCATACATTATACAATAAATTTGCATACTCCTGAACTTAAGTAAAGCTGAATATTTAAGTAAATAGTAGTGAGGTAGATATAATTATTTCCTATGTTTCAAGTTACTTTATTTTTATTAAGTGATTTTTTTATTTTTTTACCGATTTCAAAAAGAAGGAGTTTATCAATTCGACATGTTTATATATATATTTTTTTATGTTTGTTCGGGCATAACTCCGTCGTATATTGACAGATTTGCAAAATTATTTTTTTGGTCGAAGGGGTTTACGCCGAAATGGTTCCATTAAAATTTCATAGATCTGATGACGCGTTTTGGAGACAGACAACGGAACTTTTCAAAAAATTACAGCAAATCAACCGCGAATGTTGCTATCGCATAAGTATGCATTGTTTTGACCCCAAGGATGATGAAATTTCGAATTGGTGTGGGGTAGGTAACTAAAAAGTGAAAAATAAAAACTTTTTTCAAAAAAATTACAACCGACTTCCAAAAAAACACTACAAAGTGCAAAATAACTTTAATTTTGGAAGGCGGTGACAAATAATTAAAATACACATCCAAAGTCACCGACTTCCGAAATTAAAGTTATTTTGCACTTTGTAGTGTTTTTTTGGAAGTCGGTTGTTATTTTTTTGAAAAAAGTTTTTATATTAAAGTTCAACGACAAAATAACCATTTATTTCAAGCGTAACCTGTGTGCTACGCTTCCCTTATAAACTAAACTGCCGTCAGAAGGCATTGGATACAATGCAATTTTGTAGACGAATGAATTGATACATAATAAACTTAAAGTGATTTTATTGATAGTGTTTACAGAAATTATACGTCTTTGTAATTTTACTACCAATAAAATTGTACGTTTTCAAGTATGTCACGTAACTTTGTCTCTTTCGGTTGTTTTAAGTGTCAGCCAGAAACAATCCAGCAAGAATAACATTTTATTCGTTTAATATTGCGAAATTTACGTATTTCTTGAAAAAATTAAACAGCAATTAACTTCAACCATTTTATCCTCTTGTTAAGCCTTAAATACCTAAACGCAGGCTTAACGACTAGCGGTTACCTGACAAAATTCTAAATTGCCTGCAATAAAACTTGTATTGTGCTTATGTCTGACCTCTACGAATCCTGTTTGCCTAGAAAAAAGAAAAATGTATGCAGGATTTTCTATTTTTTCACTGTAAAATAAATCCTTCGTACATTTTATTTTTATTTTTTGTTGTCTACTAATAAATCATTAAATAAAAATGTCGGAAAGATCTTAAGATGATTACACGCAAGCAATATTAATACAAGAGAATGATAGCATTGCGTGCGGGATCGAGAAAACGCAACGAGCGAGCGACTCAGTCGTAATACCTATGCGCAAGCGCTACACTTTCGTAGCTCCGCGCTTCGCATACAAAAGATATCAACGAGCGCCTACAAAATGTGCTAGTAATTATTATTTTCTTTGCAACTTTTACTATAGAAAATCTGTGTAAGAATGTTTCCGCGTAGAAATTTATTTTTACGACTGTACAAGCAGTTCCTACAAAAGAAATAAAATTACGAAATTGTCTCCCGGCGAAACGAGAAGACATTGTGTAACACACCAAACAGCGAACAATTACGCGACGTCTGATTAAAATAAGCGAAAAAACTTACCGCTTGCAAAAACTGTTTGGGTACAAGTGAAAGTCGCTCCCGTGGTCGCGACTAGAGGGGCTGGTTCAACACTTTATTGGCACACAACACTGATTTAATCACTTTTGGGGACATAGAAGCACACTTTAGGGGGAATGGGGGTTAAAGTTCGTTGGTCCTTGGGTTTGAATTTGGCGCGTTTGTGCGCTGACCGGCGCGGGCGCTCGAGACGGCTGGCGGCAAGAGACTGCGCGCGCAACTCCCACCATGGCCGCCCGAAATACTAATCACCTTGCTATCGAGACTGTGATTGAGGTGTACGTGATAAGAGATAGCGAGAGATAGTTGTAAGAAAATGTACTTGTGAAGAGGGTGTTTCAGTAGAAAACGGCTTTGGCTGAAAAAGTATACTGAATCTTGACTTCCTATTTTAGTTTACAGGCGACTTAGCGTGTTTGACTGTGATAGTTATTTCTAATAGAAATAAACTAAAGTATTATTTGAAGATCAAAAACTATTTTTTTTATAAGTTGGCGTTGAAAACCTAGTTAAAATTACAGACACAAAAATCTAATCAAATTATTTATTCGCTTATACAGGTAGGTATAAACAGATGTTACAAATAAATGTAAGTATTAAGTTAGGTAGTAATAAGTTGATTTGTGTGAGAGCGTGTAATATTAATATTTGCACACCTTATTAGGTGTGCACATATTTATATTACACGCTCTCATCAACAAAAACAAATGTAACGTAAACAAAAAACTGTCACAAAATCACTGTCACCTATCCCTTGCACCACACAACACACAAGGTGAGACGGATCTAGATACAGCGTGTCATTTCTTCCACAACCACAACACATCAAAGGCTGGCCATCTGAGGTCGAGGGGATAGGAAACCGTGACGTCATGACCAGCATCCAATGCCATTGCCGGATTCGTCATTTACCAATAATAGCTGGAATTCGAGGGTTGACCTTGACAGAAGATCTTTGGTGACGAGTTTTTTTTCTATCTTATGTGCGTTTTTCAGGTGGCAATAATTTTAAATGCAACACACGACATTTGTGACGTAAATTACGATGGGTTCTAGCGTCCCCAAAATCGAACTTAGTCAACAGACTTGAAACGTATCACGTGAGACATTTAAAAAGTCTATCTTTCTTTACTATGTCGATGACCGTCAAAAGTATAGGGTTTTCAGGGAAAATAATAAAATGTAATGAGATTATTGAAGAACAAAAAAAAAATGAAAATCGTAATTGTTTTTACTTAACGTACTTCATATTGTATTTTATTTTGTATTGTATACCTCGTGGGTGTTGGTAGAGATTGTGCACCAACAATTCGTACATCGGGATCGTTACACAAAAGAAACTGAAAAATAACTTTTTTAAGATTTGAAACCAACAGTTTGTTAGTATGTAGCGCGTTACAGAAAATATGAGGCAAAAAAGAAGTACATTGCATCAACAAAAAAAATTGTGCACAGAGTCTATAGTCGCTTGCCCATCATCCTATGTGTTTCTTAGCTAATAAACACATGGTGACATCGATGCGCATGCATATGATTCTAAATGGGTGGCAAAGAATTTTGCGTCGGATATAAAATAATCAGCTGTTTCATTGAGCAGTACGACACCTACGGGGTTTTTTTTAGTGTGGGAAATCATCGAACAACTTCTCTCGCTCTGGGTGGAGCAAAAGGGCGTGTCAGACTTTTACTAACTAAAACCCACCCGTCTTCCTTCAGTTGCCTGTGTGCCAGAGGCCACAGTATCTCTTTCGAACAACCCGCACCCCTGGCAGGCATCGGCCCTTGCATACCCCACCAGATACCTAGACGGTCAAAATGTATAAATGCTTCTTCAAACAGATGCGACGTGACACTTGTGGAACAATTCCCATGAAGTTTTCATGGAATTTGTTCTAAGTGAGTCGCGTCATGCTCTCGCGTCTAGCCTGTTTGCAGGAGGCTTAATGGAACAGCAGTTAAAAAAATATCAACATGTATTGTAACAGGCTGTGCGTCGATGTGAAAACTTTATGGAAATTGTTCCAGAATCGCGTCACACTCATAATCCTTAGAAAAATAACTCGAGAATAGTGACGAGATGATAGGTTGCAACATTTTTCTACATCACATTACAACTTAGTCATTAAAAAATATTCCGTGTGACAATTTTACGATCTAAGGTCGAGGACACAGAAGTAATTTTGTTACGTCATAAGCACAATAACATCGTTTCCAATGGTGTGTTCGTCATCGATTACCGATTTCTCTGTTAAATCATTCGGTCTTGGGTATATTTTGGTGACCTTGTATAACAACTTAATGTAAGAGACACGTTTTTTTTTTTTGGGTTTTTTACTAAAAACTTCACCTCACCTGTTTTTCCCCGAAAAGTTATTCTAACATAGTACTTACATCTTAAGTCCCATATAGTAGAGGGCAAGTCTATTGCTATCAAATGAGTACAGATTCAGATCCTGGGCTTTTAATGAGATATTCCTAGTGAAAAATCTAAAAACATTTGATCCAGTAGCGCTTGCGACCACTATACCTACGAGGCTGCCAGGTATTATATGGTTTATTTACGTGACACATAAACTTATAAACATACAAGAAGAAAGGAACAGAGGATTTTTAGAAATCCTTTAATTCTCTCTACACCGAATCGATAGTTTTAATGAAAATCACATTTAAATGTCCCCAAGGCTTTTATTTTGTTATTTTAGGGTGGTAAATCATCAAATAACTTCTCCCGCTCTGGGTGGAGCAGGAGGGCGTGTCACACTTTTACTGACTAAAACCCAACCGTGTTCCCTCATTAGCCTGTGTGCCAGGGGCCACGGTATCTCTTTCGAACAACCTGCACCCCTGGCAGGAATCGGCACGTCGGTGCTTCGCCCAAGCTGGGCAGTCCTCTACCGTATGCTCCACCGTACCCTCAGGCCGATCTTCGCAATGGAAACACCCGGGCGTTTCCTCCCGCCTTATCCGAAACAGGGACCTCCCGAAACAACCGTGTCCGGTGAGGCCCTGCGTCAGGCGGAAAGTGAGGACGCCATGCCGCCTCTCAAGCCACTCCTCAAAGAGGGGACTTACCGCCGCAATCGTGGTGTTGCGCCATTCTATTATTAAAGCAGAAAGCTTGGCGCTTCACTAATGATGCAAACAGGTCCAATGATGACCAATTAAATAACCATTATGATTACCATGTATAGCATTTACTACACTCTAAAATATCCAATTGAAATTGATCTTATCTACACTATAGACAGAATGACAAAAACAGTTAACGCTTGGTCGAGTTAAATATAACGAGGGATCAATTTTGGCAACACGTCAGTGTTCAAACGAGCATAACGTACATAAAAGAGACAATGCAGAGATGACTAATAATAGGCAAATTAAAAGGATTTTTTTTAATTGCCTCGTTGGTTTAGTGTTTGCAAGAGCTACTGCTGAACTCCTTTTTTCCGTAGGGAAGTCCGGAAGCAGAAGAAGATGGACACCCTCCCTCAGGCCTACCCTCCCTCTGGGATGAACGGACTCCTACCAACTAAAACCCCACTATTCCTTCTAGTACCATATATTGAGGCTCGAGAGATACTTGTACATTCGCCACAACCCCGACTGATATTAGCTCGCCGTGCCTAGCGAGCCCCATCACCAAGTGTGGCTGATCCCATGACCAAACATCCTTCTATTAAGGCACGCATAATGCGTGCCACCTCCTTGAGCCTGACTGCTCAAGCGACGACACAGCCCAAAATTCGCCGCCCGCAGTCTCCTCTGGTAGCACCTGGGAATCGAGGTCCTGGGTTCGATTTTGTTGCGCCACTTCTTCTTCCCAGCTAAAGCACTAGGAAGTGGTGAGGGGCAGTCGTTATGGGGGTCTCAGCAGGCTGAGCATGACGTTTTCTATTTCTACGAAGAATAAACAGTGCTTTTTCAATAGAAAGTGACATTTCGGTTCTCCATTTTTGACATCGCACCGTAGATATCCTTGGGCACGCCACAATTGCGGCGGTAAGTCCCCTCTTTGAGGAGTGGCTTGAGAGGCGGCATGGCGTCCTCACCTTCCGTCTGACGCAGGTCCTCACTGGACACGGCTGTTTCGGGAGGTTCCTGTTTCGGATAGGGCGGGAGGAAACGCCCGGGTGTTTCCACTGCGAAGATCGCCCTGAGGACACGGTGGAGCACACGGTGGCGGTCTGCCCGGCTTGGGCGGAGCACCGCCGTGTCCTCGTGGAGGCGATCGGCGGCGGCGATCTCTCGCGTCCGGCCCTGGTCCAGGCCATGGTACGGAGCGAGAGGGCATGGGAAGCCGTCACCTCCTTCAGCGAAGCAGTAATGCTCGCGAAAAGGGAGGCGGCGCACGTGAGGGAGAGGCAGCATATGCGCCCTCGCGACCCCAGCCGCCGCAGGATACGGAGACGCCCTGGGCGTCGGGAATCCCAGGCCGATTTCCGGCCACCGTAGGCATGGGCTTGCGGACGGCGAGTAATGGGTAGCTCGCTGTCCGGTAAGGACTAAGCCCAAGTCGATGGCGCGTTGTGTTCCACGCGCGCCTCAAAGAGATGTCAGCACAAAAAATGATGGGGCCTGCAAGGGCCGATGCCTGTCAGGGGTGCGGGTTTGTTTGAAAGAGATACCACAGCCCCTGGCATACGGGCTACTGAAGGAACACGGGTGGGTTTTAGTCAGTAGAAGTCTGACACGCCCTCCTGCTCCACCCAGAGCGGGAGAAGTTATTTGATGATTTCCCACCCAAAAAAAAAAAAAAAAACTGTAGATCCTTCTCCAATCTGTCATTTTGTCTTTCGTTTCTAACTATCTTTGTCTAGGTACTTATAAATGTAGACTATTTCAGAGGAATATTTCTTCTCAAACTGTCAAAATCACACTGACAACAAACTTTCTACTCGACGGCCACAAAGTATATGCGATTATCTAAAAAATCGTGATTCGCTTAGAACGCATAACTGTGATAATTAATAGAAAAACATAGCTATCTTCTCCCATTGTACATCATTTAGTTAATAATCATGTCTATTCTTTCGTCAACAAATCGGTGCTCGTGCTAAGCCTGCAAATCGAATAAATGACTTGATTTTTATTCCTAGGCCGTGCAAAGTGTTATTGGGTTTTTCATTTTGAAATTTTCAATAGCATCCATCTGGAGTTGTACTCGATTGATAAAAAAGGCTCGCCCTCTATTACATGACTTAAGCAAAACTGGCGAAATGTGAAAGTTCTGTGTACACCTCTGCTTAACCCTTCGGTGAAACACGGCGTGATGTTATTGTATTTATTTTTTGTTCGTCTTTTGTTTTCACGAACCAATAAACTGTTTTGTAAATGTCAAGGCGAAACTGTCGTTTGATGACAGAATGACAGTTTGATTAGCTTCATCGTGTGTTTTGTAGCATTGGGAATAACACATTTCAACTAGTTTGACAAATTCGTTGTTTATTATTCCTGATTGTTACTGTCGAAAAGGTCAATGACATACTCCGTACGTTTCTTGGAGTACTTAAGTATAATATGATATTTTAATTGAAATAATACGAAAAGATAAATAAAAATCAAAATATTTTTATTTCATATAAACCTGCATGGGCACTTATGAAACGTCAGAAGCTAGGTGCACGGTTCCAAAGTGTTGTTTCCTATGGAGAAGAGCCGGCAAGAAACTCCACGGTTACTCTTTTAAAAATGATTGGCTTTAACAATGTTTTCAGAGATAAAATGTATGGGAGGACAGTGCAGGCCTGTCAATAAGTACCAGGTACTTAGATGAATACAGAATAGAAAATCGTCTACAAATCGACAGTCTGTAAGGCCTACAACACAAATCTACAGTCTGTAAGGTATAATAATATTATACAGTGCGTTATGTTAAACGATGAGCATATTGAGAGGGTATTGGTGGGAGTGTGCCATAATCCACGACCCAGTGCGGCTTAGCAGATGTCACTTGTCTTCTAATTTTTGGTTCTAGAATGTTTTCCCCACGATGGTGAAGTAAAACATTCACCATTTTGAGAGCAGTGGTGATGAAATAATTCTCAGAATGTAAAGTGCCTTCTTAATTTCAAACCCACGACCTATAACTCAAAAACCGCAGTCTTTAAGGGTAAAAAAACACCCCCTTACCCATATTACCAACTCATGAAAATGAACTACTCTTCCTTAAAGTATGTTCCTCGTTTAACATATGTAGAATCTTATATAGCTAAGCTACATGGCTATGCCAAACACAGTTTAATATCAAAAATATATTAACAATATTAGTAACAATGTACAATAGATAGTTTAATATAAAATAACAATAGAGAATATGAGATCAGAGAGCTGTATGTCACGGACAATGTCCTAGAAATATATGCACGCATTGATACATGAAATCCTAATTTAAATCCATGTGTGCACACGTTTGCAAATCTACAATTTAAAGGGCCGGGTATTGTTCGAAAGGGATACCGTCGTCGCCCCTGGTACACAGGCAACTGTAGGAACACGGGTGGGTTTTAGTCAGTAAAAGTCTGACACGCCCTCCTGCTCCACCCAGAGCGGGAGAAGTTATTTGACGATTAACCACCCAAAAAAGAGGGAAGTTCCGGAACTAGATCATAGTGGTACTGTGTACCTTTACTAAGCCAATTTTGACGACATAATCTAGAAGCCAAGTTCATTATTTTATTTAAATTCATTAATTGTAAACATTCAAAGACAAGACAAAACAACAAATTATATAATGTTTACAATCAAAGAATTGCAGCGTAGGACATTATTTTAGTTCCGTACTACTTATCGTTTCTAACGATGCTTAAATATCTTTGCAATAATACGTACGTATGTTTAGGAAAGGTCATCCCTATCCTAATTTGTTACAATTTTATAATATTTGGAATTTGTATGAAAATTTGGCAAAGCCGAAACAAAACAATTTCTACAACGCAATTTAAATCCTTGTATTGAAACTGGAAAACTTAACGAAGGTTCATTTCAACGAAAGACAAAACCTTCCATCTCTAAACTAGCGTTCAAAACCTTCTATCGAATCAATGAAATGGAACAGAAAACTACAAATCATCTGAGAGTAATAATTTCCACGCAATTGATTCATAGAATCTGATTCAACAGACGGCGAAATTGCTTCGACGATTCATTTGAGATCACAAAACAAAACATTGGCCGCGTTAACGGAAACCTTGACCGACTAACCTAGACACCTTACTTCCTTAACTTTTTAATTCTTTCCGAAAACAAAATCTCATAGAAATTCTTGCAACGTTCGTTGAATCATCATTTGCTTCTGTAATTATTTCCAGAAATGGTGTAATTTTATCGTAAGTCTTCGTCTCATTTAAGGCTTTCGTAATGTTGAGAACACTTTCTTTTCGGATTCGATGATGTAAAGCTTAAAACCCACTCTCAATAATAATATCTGATCAACGTCCAAGCCAAATGTAGGTCTCCTTATGGATAATCAAAGATTGGATGAACAGATTGTAATATAAAAATGTAAGTTGGTTGGTAGGTTTATTATTTTAACTAACTTTATGATTAATATAATACATAAGCTTATCACAAAAATGTAAACTAAATAACTAAACAAATAAAAACAAAAGGACACTTAGGCGTCGAAGTATTCGTCCGCATCGCTGTCATCAGGAAACGTGCCCAGAAGACCAGTCTTCTACGTGGCAATGCTGCCAGCAGCATTGCCACGTTGAATGGCAATGCTAATTCTTTGTCCGAAGAATGACCCAGCCCTCTGGTCACGTGAAGTGTCGACCAACCGGCGAGAAATTTCCTTAAAGAGGAGACGTGCGCTCGGGCCCCATGACCCGAGCGTTTCGACCCCAAACGGCTCAAAACTGTAGTTACCCATAAGGTTACAGTATTTACGCCGCTTGAGGGTCTCAGTAGCCGCAGCAGCGGCACCAGCACAGCCCGCCGTGCTAGGAACATGAGATGGCGCAAGGGTGTCGACACAGGTTGCATCCCACACCAGTTGGTAGGTTATTATTGTATAATTGCATAGCAAAGTGTGTGCACTATGTTCCTACTATAAAGTAATAAATAAAGTAAGTAATAAATTAGTAAATAACACTTCCTGGGTACGTCTGGAATGTGCCCTGGCAGCTGAGAGTATGTCATGCTCACTCAAATGTCTCGCTGGTGGTGGCGTGTATTGGATCATTAAGTTCCCTTCAAAATGGTTGCGCTAAATGGTGCTTATCAATACGTTATGTTCGTGAACGGGTGCCGTTGGTAAGGACTGGTCATCCCTTGGCTGCCACGGCTTATTTAAATTTCTGAATTGTAATTTGTAAAAATTTTGTTTTAATACGGACGGTTTTAATGTGCACGTCTTTTTACATCGTTCTCACTTGATAATTTCAACATAAATGATGTAAATGACTTTTTGTGACAATATTTTGATTTAACAGAGTGTCCATGGAGTTTCTTGCCCGTTCTTAACATATCGCAACCTAACATATCTTTCCGACTCCTTGTTTTCTTCATAATTCAAAAGTGACTGTAATTGGTTTATTTGGAATAAATGCTATGAGTTTGAGTTGAATTTGAGCTGATTTTGAGTTGATTTTGAGTTGAATTTGAGCTGGGTTTGAGTTGAGTTGAATTTGAGTTGAATTAAGTTTGATTGAGCTTGAGTTGAGCTTGTATTGAGTTTGAGTTATACGAATAAACAGAGGGCAGGGGGAGGAGTTACAGTATACTGAAATCCTGAAACAAATTTCTTTGTCGCATTTGTTCTTCCTAGTGATCGCCCAGTAGTCTAAATTTGGCCACTAGCTTTCTGCACCCCTTCTTCATATAAACTTCAACTGTATCGTCCATACTCCGCCGTCTGCATAGTTTTCTTTAAAAATTGAACAACGTTTTTGCTTCACGAATTTGTCTTTATAGACCTGAACTCAAACTTTGATTAAAGCTCAAGACGTTCTTTCAAATAATACCTATAACTATGTTTGATGAGCCGAACATCAAAACCATGACATGGGAGTCCTTATCTCATCCCACGCGACTGTGAGCACAATTAGAGGCAACGCCGTTAGCTCGACACGATGTGAAGTGTCAAAATGTAGGATGGTACAGATGAATGTTTAAGGTGCTACAGACTAACACTACTTATTTATTTAAACTAGGTTTTTCTCAACCCGAAGTTGCTATTTTATTTTTTAGGCAATTTAATTGGTAATTTATTTCGGAAGAGTGTTTTTTCAGTAATGATCTATGGCACTGAAACATGGTCGCTCATAATGGGCGTCATAAGGACAACGGAGAGGCTATGCTCGGAGTTCAGCTATGCGATATAATTAGAAATTAAGAGATCCTTTGGGGACCAAGGTAACCAACATAGCCTGAATTGCCAAACTAAAGTGGCAGTGGGCAGGGCCGATAGGGACAAAATGTTCTGGATCGGCGACCGCTACTAGAAGACGTAGCGTTGGTAGGCCTCCCACAAGGTGGACTGATGACCTTGAGAAGGTCGTAGGAATTCGCTGCATGCGAAAAGCACAGAACCAGTCGAAGGGGCGGTGCTTGGGAGAGGCCTTTGTTCTGCAGTAGACGACTTTCGGCTAAACTGATGATGATGAATGATGAACCTATATTTCTATTTACAATAATTGCTTCCTTGGATCCTAAATGGTTAGGTACTAATATAGGATAGGTATAATAAAATAAAATAACCGAATTCTGGGAAAACACTTCAAAGTGAAAAATAACTTTAATTTCGGAAGTCGGTGACTTTGGATGTGTATTTTTTTTTGTCACCGCCTTCCAAAATTAAAGTTATTTTTCACTTTGAAGTGTTTTTCCGGAAGTCGGTAGTAGTTTTTTTTTTAATTAAAAATAAAATCACTTTTTAGTTATAGCAGTTAAATATTATATGGGGCCATTTCGGAATAAACCCCTTTCGAACAAAAAAGAATTTTGCATATACTTAAATGACGGAGTTATGCCCGAACATACATAAAACAAACACGTCGAATTGATAACCTCCTTCTTTTTGAAGTCGGTTAATAAAAACCACTACCGCAATATTTTGCCCCTTGTATTCCCCTTGGTTTATGACACAACGTTTACTTATCACCACAAGAAAAAAAAAAATTGACGCAACATTACGAATAGGTACATGCTGTTAACGCGTCAAAACGCACGTAGTCCGTTTGACTTATCAAGATCACAAACACCAAGTTATGACAGGTTAACTGCACTATTACCATTTCCCCGACCCTAGCTACTTGGGATCAATTTGTCTTCTCTTTCATTCGAACTTTTCAAAATGAACTCACTAACTGCACTTCAAGATTTAAATTCCAATGATGCAACATCACTTACGTACATGACGTATGAAACGTCACGCGATCTCTTTCTTTCACTGATGTAATAAAGTATCGTAAAAGAAATCAGATGTTTTCGATATCGAAGAGATGACCTTAGTCTTCAAGCTATGTCTTAAAGTCTAAATAATTAATATTTGGAGATTCCAAATTAATTATTTATAGCCATTATTTAACAATCTTTAAATCATTTTACTTAATCTATTACCAAATGTTTCTTATTTAATAATTTGAAACCGGTAACTGAAGATTGTCTTGCTTTCTGGCATAGACCTCATCTAGACCTTTCCACTGTATACGATACTGTATACGGGAGATAACCACTTGCAATATACAAACGTGCCACTGTTGACATCCAATACTTAAGTATGGGCATTTTTTACGAAGGTTTTTATTTTCAATCCTACTCAATCAATCTGCGTAGCCTTTTTTCAAATATTTTGGGGTCAGCTTACAGTCTAAGCGGATGTAGCTGAACAGGTACAAATATTTTACATGGACAGATCATTTATCCGACCTCCACAACTCAGTTTATAGGTAACCTTTGGTAAGACTAGTTTGTCAGACTTTCGGGCTTCTGACGTACGTTCCGAGGTACGGAAGGGTCTTGGTATGTAAAGATGGCAACTCATTTATGGGCCAACCGCGGAAAGCGTAGCATTCTATTAATAAATGCATCTCTATCCTATTCCTACACTATCCAATTACAATATTTAAATTGAAATTAACGTCACTCAAATTATGTAAGTGCAGTCTAAACAAATCGAATCGTCGAATCAAGCATCTGTAAGCACCTTAAGTTTATCAACGTGCTCGCTTGCGGCATTGACCCACATGCTAGTATCGATATTCGGTTACAACACTAGCACACGGTGACGATTGACGAATAACGAATACACCTCTATAATTAACGTGTCATTTGAATATGTGTTTTCATTTTTAGTCTGTGCCCTCGACATTATTGAAGCAGGTTTGAATCTTCTTGATTATAATTTGAATTAAAGTTGTCTTTTGTTTGGGAATAATGAGTGTAATTAGGACAATTAGCGAGCTAACAGATAACTTTTTGATCAGACAATCAGTTTAGCAATAATCATCTTTCGTCTTCAGCTGTAAGGTTGGGAATGGGATGTCAGTTTTAGTGTTCTGTGCATCGATAGAGGAAGATACTAATCGATCATTTGCTTTAGTAGAAGTAGCATTAATAATATCGATTAATGCCACGGTTATATCTGAATCAATGAAGTCATTAGGAGCTAAATTGTGCCTGTAGGCTTTCATCATTTAAAATTTCAAAGTGTCAAAAGTGTGAAATGTAGTTTTTGATCGAAAATAATAATGATTAGTTTTCTTAAGTTGGTGATGTTTTGCCTGAAAGAAAAGAATTATCCTTTACGGGGTGATAGAAGCACCCAAGAATACTACGAAAAAAACACCCAAAGTCGCACATCAAGGGACCACCGTCCCCCCCAAGTGGGTTCCCGCATTGTCGTTGCGGGGGGCTCAGTAACCGTGGATTCCGGCCACGGTGAAGCCAAGAGGAACCCAAAGGTGGTCCCTTGGTCCGCTCGTCAGGGCTTTTGCCTCAAAGCCGACGACGTAGCGGCCAAAAAGTAGGTTGCGGTGAGGTGCACCGCAACTGAGGTGGGCCGCGATGTCGAATGGGAGGCATCGCGCTGAGGGTTACGGGCTGCGGTAGAGGAGGAGTGCCGGTTCTTCTGAGCAGCGCTCTTCCCTTCCGTGGCCTGGACGGGGCCGCCACCGTTTGATGGCGGACGCGGTGGGGCCGCAGGGGAAGAGGAGTGTCGGTATAGCGTCAGCCGCTCTCCCTATCCCCTGCGGCCGAAAAGTGGTAGACGGGACGGCGCGTTGTGTTCCACACGCGCGCCGTCAAAGATGTCAGCAACCACCGGTGGGGTCCGCAAGGGCCGATGCCTGCCAGGGGTGCGGGTTTGTTCGAAAGAGATACCACAGCCCCTGGCATACGGGCTACTGAGGGAACACGGGTGGGTTTTAGTCAGTAAAAGTCTGACACGCCCTCCTGCTCTACTCAACAGGAGAAGTCATTTGATGATTTCCCACCCAAAAAAAAAAAAGGGACCACCGTAACATATTTACGTTTGTTTGGTTATTTTACCATTGTTGCTATAATTAAGACTGAGAAAAAAACACGTTTCTTGTTTACCCCTATAATTTTTATTAACTGTAATTATAGCGGCTATAGTACTTCACACACTGTGAAAATTTCAAGTGTCTACCTATTACAGTTCAAAAGACATAGGCTTGCAACAGACGAACGGAAAGCAAAGCCTTAGTAATAGAGTCCCGTTGGCTACCCTTGGGTACGGACCCTAAAAACAGCCGTTCCTGTAAAGCATTACTAATTAAAAGACGGCTAGACGTTATTCATGATTTTTTACATCTCACAATATATGACGTATAAATTGGTTAGCCGGAAATGGAAACATTCTTGAAACTATCTTGTAGACAGCGTACTATTCTCAAGCCTTATAATGTGTAAATAATGATGTCATGACTATGATCTCATATAAAATTCGGTTAATGTCACAATTTTTTGTAGGGCGAGTCCAGTACCTCATGAATCGAAGTCCAACGTCATTGGTATATCATAGTTTAATACCGCAGGCAATACATGCAATAAAAATGGAGAAGAAGGTTCAATTCGTGCAGATATTCTGTCTTCAGTGAAAGCAAAGAAGTCTGAAACTTATATTACTGACCTCCACAACCCATTTACTAAATGGGTTGTGGAGGTCAGATACGCATTAGCTCGATGTAAAATACTCGTACTAAGCTGCATCCGGTTAGACTGGAAGCTGACCCCAACATAGTTAGGAAAAGGCTGGACAGATTAATTTAGTCTTGAGTGTTTCTGCTTATAAACACAACTGTGTCAGACTTCTTGAACCCGTATTCACCCAATGCTGAGTGTAAATCTCCTCCATTGAGCTTCCCGCATACAAGTCTTGGCCAGTTCCAGTTTTGAAATGAGTATCAGTTGTGTCAAATAGGGGTTTTTTTTTCTAAACTCTTGTTGTCCGGAAACTTTCAAAATAAAATCTTTGATCAAAGTCAAAGGTGGCCAAAATATTAGCAACAGCTATGTCCTGAGTTTGGTCCCTAATGACGAAAAATTTTACGAAAAAATTAAAGCAAAATTAATTTATAATAGCAATAGCCCTTGCAGTACTCGTATATCTTTCTTTTCTTCACGTTCAATTTTTGCTAGTCGCCAAAATGTAGCTCTAGCCCCTCGCGTTTATAATAAAGTAAATCGCATACTTAACATTTACCCTATGCAGCTGTACGAGTGTAAGAAGATATTGAAGGAATGGCTCTTCACACTTAATTATGATGCCGTGGAATACATTTTGGTTACACAGGGTTGAACGTCACGCATACACACACACCATCTCACTCACTCACACACACCCACATACACTCTAACTCACACACACACACATACCCACACACCCACTCAAACACACACACACATCCACGCAAAATATACTTTCACACGCACATAAACACACATTTACACCTTTCTGCCATAGGCATGATTTAATTCATTTTCAATTTTGTTTTTGTTTTTTCTTATTGGTTTGCTTTTATTCGTTTTTAATTTTATATTGGTTTTATAAAAAAATGTGTAACTTATACCTAATTAGCACAACGAAACAATTGAACTAATCGAGGAAGAGCGAGGTTTATCCCATCACAAGTATCTTCGGATTACTTTCTGGGAAGCCCCGGCAACTTAATTGTATCCAGATTTAAGATAATAAACACATTGTTTTTTTTTTCTATCCTAAATAATACTTTTAAGAAAATATGTTTTTATAGTGTAATTTTTGAATGCTGTTAATTAAGATCTTACTCTAAATTGGATTTGTCCTTTTATTGGTATTCTGTTAATTATCTACTTTATGGCATCAATCTCTTACGCTGGGTAAAACCCATTCAGAAAGAACTGTGACGTGCAATCAGGAGACTGGAAATTAAGACTTAAATCTCAATATAATCCTTATAATTGAAACATAAGGTTTATATTCGCATGTTTTTACAAAGAGGAATACTCCGACCTTGGGTAATCCTTTGTAAATCAATACTTTAGGTACAGTCATCGTTTATTTATGATCATAATCGAGTAGGTATCTCGTAATTGGTCAGTAACTACACTCGTTCAATGGTTATTTATAGATTTACACCGTTTGATCACGTTTGCCAATTTAAAATGTATTGGAAAGTAAGAGTAGATCCAATTTGCAGTAGTGTACTGCTTTTTTATATAGAAACCAGTACTCTATCGGAGTTTAAATTACTATAATTGGTTCTTATGTGTATGGCACGATTTATTAAAGAAATTGATTCTCTAGAATGCATGCACACATACATAAACTCACGCATTCTACACATAGGGATAGGCAGACATAGTATAGAATAGTTCGTCAAAAATACTTAAAACCTACGGCTCATCATCATTTTCAGGTACACAGGACCTCCTCCAATAACCCTTTAGTTTAGTCATCAGTTGTAGGAGACTGATAAAATACAATACCCTTTCCCAAATGGATCTCTTCTTCTTTGTCGTATCATGATTCCATTTCCAGATTTTACATCAGCCTCGAGAGTAGTGGTGGCTTAGTGGTAGCGGCCCCGATTTACAAGATTGTAGGTCGTGGGTTCAAACCCAGCCAGGCGCTTTACTTTGAGTAAATAATTTTAGCACCGCACTGCTCTCAAAACGGTGAAGAAAAACATCGTGAGGAAACCGGCATGTCCTAAAACTAAAACTTCGAAGACATGTGACATCTATCAATACACACTCTTTCCTCTCATAGAGAGAGGAGGTCTGTGTCCCAGCGCACATTTACAGCGTTAACATTGGCCACGGGAAGACACTCTCAGAACGGCGTTCAGATCGTAACTGCCCGGTGCACCTTGGTAGCAACTGGCACTTGGTAGGTATCGAAGTGTCCAGCTGTTCAATCTTCTCGCTACGATAATTCATAACGGTAGCATCCAAGATCATCACCAATTAAACGTTTTAGAGTCACCACAACCGGATTATCTATGTAAATTCCCAGGTAGATGATATCCTGGGTATATACATCAAAATAAAAACCCCCTTCTAATTATGCCTTATTATTGGCTCCTCGAAATTAGTAATTCATCATTTCAGCCGAAAGACGTACATACATAAGCCTTCCTCAAAATGGGGGTTCTGCCATAATCGCCACGCTTGGCAGGTGGGTTGGAGATCGCAGTATGGTGATAAAAAGCATAGAGAACGCTGCTGCCCTTTCTCTAGTACTTACTCAAAGGACTTCCTTTAGTCGCCTTCTACGACACTCACGAGAAGAAATGGGATGGTACTATTCTTTTACGTCCGGCACCACGCGGAATTGGTAATTACTCAATATTTTTTATATCGAACGATGACGTCACGATCCATTTTTTATTGGCTCCTTAAGGTCCCCCGGATTCTATGGAAATCTAATTTAGGGGAAGTACCGCGGATATCCGAATAAGGTCGCTCGATAAAAAGTGAAGTATTGAGGTCAATGAGGTAATATCGGTGTAACCAGCTAGTCATACGATTATTTTTGACATCACTTAACGTCAAGTTCATGTCAAACATTTCTATGATTCAAGTATGTATTCTATGGATAGTAACTTACGAAATTATATTCCACACAATATGTTGAGGTGTCAATATCATCTGCCTAGCCATTTCACAACTAGGTGGGGTCGGCACCTTATCTTAAGCTGAATACCTACCAGTATTTTACATGGAGCGACTGCCTATCTGACTTCCACAACCCTGTTACTGGGTAATACGATACCCCTTGGTAAGATCAGTTTTCGGGCTTCTGACCACCCGTAACGACTGTCAAAGATAACAGTCACTTATGGCAGCCAACGGATTAACGTGTTTTCTGGGGCACGGTTTGAAAAGATAGTCACCCATCCATGGACTAATCGCGACAAGGGTAGCTTAACCTGATTGATCAACCCGTGCGGTTGTTGTTACTTAGCTACAAGCCCCCAAGCTATATGTTGAGGTGTTCAAACATTCAAAGTATCAAATAAGAACATACTTAGAAAAGTGTTCTTTATTGCACTGAGTCAAGGTGTGATGTTAAGTTATGTAAATAACTTAACGTCTTGTGTCCCCGCAGGCTTGGGCATAGAGGTATCTATAGAACACCCAAATTTCTCCAGTTATGTTAAGTCCCATGTAAAAGGGGGCGAGCCTATTGCCATCAACCGGGCAGAAACCCTCACTACGGGCTGCTACTGAGGACGACCTGGGAACCGAACCCATCAGCAGTTCCACTTGCGACTACTAGAACCACGGGGCAAGTCGCCAAAACTTTAAATAATTCACTTTCACTCAATATTGATTCAAGAATACAACTCTATTCATAAAACTACCGTTCAAAATCTAATCACAGAGCCATCCTAATTGTAATCATACCAACCATTTAATTCACATTCAGATAGGGTTGCCGACCGGCAATCGAAATCGAATTAATGAAATCGAGACCGCAGTTACCACTCGATGCCTAATTAGTGACGTAACAACAATCGATAAGCGACATGTAATGCGGTTTCAAAATGACGACTATTGGCTGATGAGGAATTGAAAATATGACAAGTTGATTTGGTGTTCGATTTGAGAAGTTGTCTGATTTGAATGTCAATGATGTTGTTTGTAATCCACACGGAATTAGAAACTAGCTTTGCCCTTACTTGTATGCCAAAACTCCTAAGCAAAGACCAGACTGCAAGCCGATCCACACATACTTGGGTTTGCTATATACATTATGTGTGTTGGATTTTCCGGGTGCAGCTGATCTGAATACGGAGCGACTGCCTATCTTACCTTCACAACCCCGTAACTGGGTAACACGAAACCCATTGGTAAGATTGCATGGTTTGTGCTTCTGACTACCCGTAACGATTATGTGTATCGAAGATGGGTTACCATCTTTCAATACAAGAATCCTCTGTGCTTCGGCAAGCACGTTAAGCCGTTGGTCCCGGCTGTTATTTGTGGATCTTTGACAGTCCTATCGTCAGAAGCCCGAAAGTCTGAAAACCAGTCTTCATCATCATCATCATTTGAGCCGAAAGACGTCCACCGGTCCACTGCATACACATGGCATAGGCCTCCCTAAAAAAATGGAGGGTTTGTCATAATCGCCATGCCTGACAGGCGGTTTGGTTCGTTTGATCGCACTATGGTGGTAAAATGCATAGAGAACGCTGCTGCCCATTCTCTAGTAAGTCACTCAGTCGCCTTCTACGACACCCACTGGAAGAAATGGGAATGGGATATTCAGTCGCTCCACGTAAAATACTGATATTCATTACATTCGGTAAGGCTGGAAGCCAACCCAATCAAGTTAGGAGAATTCTAGGCAGATGATGATGATGATGAGACTGGGTACAGTTACATAAACTACTGTAGTAATATGCAAATAATAATTACTATTAAGTTAGCGTGAGGAAGCAGTTAAATTAAATTCCAAGTAATAAAAGTGAACGTTAATTTTGCCAATGCATGTTTGAACTATGCAATAAATAAGTATTTATCGATATATATGCTTGTGATCGTAAACCTCTTTACGTGATGTCCGCTGAAATTATACAAATTTATGTTGCTTATGCAATTTGGCAGTTAAGTTACATTTTAATATTTCCGGTATTTAACAGTGAGCTGTCGTAACACCGCAAGTACAAGTAATTAACTAATTTTAATTGTTAAATTCACCTACAGTTGATGTTCATTACCAAAATAAATATCTATCTTGACTGTAAAGGTAAATAGGTACTGAGTGCGGACACATTAGAACGCCATTGTGGTAATAATATTGTGTGTTGGGTGGTTACTCTTGGCGTGATGTCGCCTGCTGTCAAGATCTCTCTTCCGCTGGTGTTAAATGTCATAAAAGATTTTTGTTTACGAAACACCTCCAAGTCCTTTGCAAACGACTCCCATATTAAATCTTGTTTCTGCATGCTGTCCTTGAGGTCAGAAAAGTAGATGCGCTTAGCTATCCTCTCGTCAGGCATCCCCACAATATCCTTTCCATTATGTGTAACGGCGCAGATTAGCATTTACCAGTGGGCATCGTATTACGTGGTTCAGTAGCTTCAATATCATTAAGATTGTGCCGGAATACAGCAGTTCGTTGTGGATGTGGTACGACAGCAGCTCCCCTGATGTCATCTGTCATCAGAAAACAGCTGCCATGCAACCATGAATACAACGTTCAGACTAAGGAAAAAAGAAATACAACGCTCTGCTAAAGTGACTTTCACCAGCCAGTGTCACTTTTATCCGACCTTTTCAGTGATTCCAGTAACTTCAGCAAGCTTCACATAAATAGGTACTATTCTTTAAAAACGGAGAAAGAAGAAGTCGGTGACTTTGGATATTATTATTATTTGCTTTTCAGTTTTTCGGCGGTTTAATTATTTTGTTAAAAAGTTTTATTAATCTACTATTTACTACATGCTTAGTTTTTGATTACTTTTTGAACACAACTCAGTATTAAAATCTGTGAGTACACAATCAATCATCCCCTGTTTTCCTACCCTTAGTGTTGTTTTTTTTTTTCTTGAAATTTAAATGGGACTAACTACGGGATAACCCTTTCCAAAAAAAAAAAAAAAAATTATCAAAATCGGACTACACTGAAAAAAGTTATGCGTGGTCATACATTTAAAAAAATACGCATCGACTTGAGAACCTCCTCCGTTTTTTCGTCGGTTAAAAAAATATTACATTTTATGCAAAACCTTGGTCCGAACATAGAACGGGCGTATTTCGGAAGGTACCAACGCAACTAAGGTCCCTTTTATGGCACTATGTGGGTACTTGACTATGTCCGTACATTGACCTCTTAGTCGTAATTTACCTTTTTAGTCAATGTGACGTCACAGTGTGTCCATAAACCGTGAATTTTAAATGCAATTTTGCATACTTACTTATTTTGTGGAACCATGGTAGAGACGTGACGACGTTACATATCGACTAAGTAGGATTAATTGTGTCCTAAAAAAAAGGCTCAATAGATATTACTCGTAGAACGATACTTTTAAAAATAATAAAATAATGATTAGTACTGTTCGTTGCTGTTTTGCAAAACATAGCTTTTACGAACTTTTAATTCAACGGAAAACACCAGGGTACGCCGCGAAATTCGCAAGTGTAACACATGTTACACTAATTAGAATAATCAATTCAACCTTCCAAGATTTTTTAATGCCACTGAACGACTTTTCGTGAGTCACTTAATGGGATTTCGCAGGCACCTTACCGTATCCCTCTAATAATATTAATGACATTACATCAACAAAATAATTGTTGAAATAAACTAATAACAGTAGGTATTTAAAAAAGAGTCTGTGCTTAGTGTTAAGTAATGGACTATGTCTAATAAAAAGATAAGGATGGATGAAGGAAGAAAGGATAAAATAACTCAAAAACATAACTTCTGACAACTGTGCCAAGGCTCTGTAGGCTTAGCATGACGCTTTATATTTCTCTTCAGTAGAATAGAAATCGCTTGTCTACATTCCTCGGTACAAAACTGTCAACTGTCTATACGGAAAAGTCATTTTTGTCTACTCTTCCGATGACAAAACGTTTGTCTACGGTGCTCGTGCTAAGCCTGCTGCTCAATTTTATGAACTTATCGAAATACACTACCAACTATTTTATAGGTCATTTACTTCGCAATCCCATTAGGCAACTAGATTTGTTTTATGAGCCAAACTAAGGTTTGCATTTCAAAGTGATGAATAATATCGAATAGCAGTAGGAATATTCATGACGAGAATATTTGCACAACACTATTTAATGCATACCTAATTGGTAGACTCGCAAATAATGGAACAGCAAATAAACGTGTTGCCATAGAAGTAAGATGTTTTTCCTTTTAAAATTACTAGCAAACAAGTAAAGACTTCGTTTTAAGACTACAGGAATGCCCTAGCACGACCGTGCTACGTAAACGTTACGTGAATTTGAACGATTTTTTATCGAAATAAAGTTTTCAATCGTTAGATAGTAGTCGGAGCCTTTACTATTGAGCCACCACTGTTCTTATAAGTAGGATGAGGGATCCTACTTATAAGAACAGTGGTGGCTCAATAGTAAAGGCTCCGACTTAAGAGTGTAGGTCGTGGGTTTTGAACCCAGGCAGCCGGTTAACTTTGTATAAATAATTTCATCACAATTGGTCTCAAAACGGTGAAGGAAAATATAATAAGACTTGACCAAAATTTATGGTTTTTTGACCAGGCGTCCTTGTCACATGTAGTCACACTTGTGAAACCCCCTCCCCTTGTGTGCCGTCACATATTTTTCAATTTTGTATTTAGAAGTACCTACATAATTAAACGAAAACAGCAGTTTTTCCATTTTTAAAATTTTAAATTTGAAGTAATCTTTAATAAAATTAACATAAAGTCAAATAGTGACGTCACATAGCTTTTATACTCCTCTGGCCCTTGTCACACAATGTCACATTTCGTTGAACCCTCCCACCCGTTCAACGTGTGACGTAATTTATGGATGGCCCCTAATCCGCACTAGGCCCAGTCGGCACCCGTGGTAGATTAAGGTAATGGTAGGACTCTTCCGGGTTGAGTACAGAGTTGATCTTCCAATGCGCGATAAAATCCCATCGCGATGTTTGGGTGAACGTGATCTGAAGGTATTTTCTTAGACACCCTGTGATACTTCTTTAACGAGCTAATGATTATTTTCGTTTTCATAATAATCTCAAACTCGGTGGTCGCTTACAGATGGTCATTAAGTAAATATATTTAGGTAGGTACCTACGATATCTCGTAAACTTTGAGGCTTTCCACGAAAAGTATTTATAAGGGGAGTACTTTCAAATAAACTTTACAAGATGCTAATAACCGATAAGACTCTTAAAATTAGCCCTTGCTTGAAGAGCCGCGATCGAATCACCAAAGAGGCGTTGCTTTGATTCGCTGCGCGTACGCACATAAATCACAATATCAATTAGAACTTTCTTTAGAAAGAATGATCAGAGGCTGGTATAAATTTTAATGTCGCTAGTGTTGTTTTTGCTATGTTTAAACGCTCTGGAATCAATGTTGCAGTAGATGGTAATTATTTCCTCTTCTATGAATAATGCGGCACCTTAACAGCTATCAATCACAATCTGAATCATTTTGAAGCATAATGCTAAACCATTTCTTCTTATGTTAGAAAAAAAATTGTGCTCAACAAAGTAAATAACGCTATGAACGTTGTTGAACTGCCAAAATGAAAGGGATTCCTAATGTTAATGTGATTTATAATCAGTTGGTATTATTTGACACAACAGTTTTAAGTTTTAACACTGAATAACTATTCATTTGTAGCGGCACTACAAATAAAAATGCTTCGCCAAAAAAGCTCGAAACGCAAAAAGAGAGGTGGCGCCCTCTACATTGCCACTGGCAAACTACTCAAAGAAATCCTACATCTCGCAGTCAGAGTTTACCACGACACTCGAAGAGTACAACATCCCGACATCAACTGTCTGGCAGTTGCCCACCAGATACAATACCCGTCTGTTCGGAGGATCCACCTTTACCAAAATAGGTATGAGTGAACTTTACACACTGTTCCTCATACCTCTAAAGATTCATTCTAAAGATCGCTTGGCGCTTACAGCGTAAAATTAACAAAATAACGTAATGTTTAGCGCTAATCGTACTAAACCATAATTTTGTGTGGCATGGCGTCCTCACCTTCCGCCTGGCGCAGGTCCTCACCGGACACGGCTGTTTCGGGAGGTTCCTGTTTCGCATAAGGCGGGAGGAAACGCCCGGGTGTTTCCACTGAGGACACGATGTAGCATACGGTGGAGGTCTGCCCGGCTTGGGCGGAGTACCGCCGTGTCCTCGTGGAGGCGTGACGGCCAGGGTACGGAGCGAGAGTGCATGGGTAGCCGTCACCTCCTTCTGCGAAGCAGTGATTCTCGCAAAGAGAGAGGCGGTACACGTGAGGGAGAGGCAGTATATGCGCCCTCACGGCCTTAGTCGCCGCAGGAGACGCCCTGGGCGTCGGGAATCCCAGGATGATTCCCGGCCACCGTAGGCGTGGGCTTGCGGACGGCAAGTAATGGGTAGCTCGCTGTCCGGTAAGGACCAAGCCCAGGTCGACGGCGCGCTGTGGGGCCCGCAAGGGCCGATGTTTGCCAGGGGTGCGGGTTGTTCGAAAGAGATACCGCCGCCCCTGGCACACAGGCTACTGAGGAAACACGGGTGGGTTTTAGTCAGTAAGAGTCTGACACGCCCTCCTGCTCCACCCAGAGCGGGAGAAGTTATTTGATGATATACCATCAAAAAAAAAAAAACAATTCTGTCTCCGTCATCTTCAAACGATTTAAAGAAACAGAGCAATGTTCTGAATACAATTAGTTGTAAATGTATTTAGTTATTTGTAAATGAAATAATTTTCCTTATATTATGGCTCTTTTGACACAATAGGCCGAGTAAGTGTATATTTGAAAAATAATACTCTTTAGATAAATCGCAATGATTTTTCACTTATTTATTAAATGCAACATAAAAATGTATTTCCCGTTTAAAAATGCCAAATACCTCAAAGGTCCTGGACGCACGCACTTTATATGAGAACCATTCAAAATTGGAATACATTCGAGGTACATCGACATTTGGGTGATGTATGACCACGGCGGGAGCGCATTTAAAAACCTATTACTCTTAACACGATTCCCAAATGAATCCTCAATTTGTTTAAAAAAGAACGCGGAATCGATTTAATAATTTAAATTTGGGATATACATACATCATTAGCTTATGCTCCCTGCAGGATTTCGGTAAGAGCAATAGCGACAATAGATCTATAAACGTATCGTGGCAACAAAAAGACAGCTCTTAGGTACAGTTCTTCATACAGTCCAGCTGTTCTTAGGTATTGATTAGCCATATGTATTCATTATTGCCAGTAGTTCTGTGTACAAAATTTTTATCCTACTAATGTTATAATGTAAAAGTTTGTTTGTTTATCTGGATCCTTAGATGTTTGGAAAAAAAATCAATAACAATATTTTTCCCTGAGATAAATTATATAGATAATTTTACTGGTTACGTTCGGGACATCGTAAAGTCCGTAATGTAACGTAGTATTAATATGCCAAAACATTATTTGATCGCAAATAAAAATCTCACCATCGATCGCGATGAAGCAATATTTCGTTATTAAAATTTTAATATTCCTTTTATTTTGTGTTCACATAACAAATTGTAGCGTTTAATTTTGTTACGTTTCTGCTCTTTATTATTAAACAGGAAAACATCGACAAAAATGATTATTTTTGTCGATGTTTTCCTGTTTAATAATAACATCTTAATAAATTGAAGAAAAATGGATGTATTTTTAGCTGGTAATTTGGGCAGATAAACAGAAACTACAATAAAAAAAATCTGTCTAAGTTACTAAATACAAATCTTAAATTGTACAGACAGAAAACGTATAGTCTAGACACTGGGTCATAAATACAATTATGCACAATAAGTACCTAGTTCCTTTTTAACGAAACTAAGCAATATGTGAAGGGCGGGCGTTTTGGAAGACTTGTCATTGTGACGTTCAAAAAGTACTGCCGAGTTTAAATAAATGACTTTTGTTTTTTAAATGGAATGGATCTCGATAAATGTTCTACTAAGGCGGTTAAATGGGGATTGAAAGTCTGTATGGAAGTTCTTCACTTTTGTCGACGGAAAATCCTATCGGTCACGCAGCTTATAAAACACTAGCTTTTGCCAGCGGCTCCGCCCGCGTGGATGTCGGTTATCGCGTAAAAAAGTAGCCTATGTCCTTTTTCATATCCCAGGTTATATCTCTACCAAATTTCATGACGATCGGTTCAGCGGTTTAGGCGTGAAAGCGTGATAAACAGACAGACAGAGTTACTTAATGCCATATAAATTATGGAAGAGTTCACAATAAATCTGGCTAGCTTTTTCTAAACTATGTTGGAGTCGGCTTAACTCTACCAGATGCAGCCAAATACTAGTATTTTACATGAAACGAATGCCTATCTGACCTGCACACCCCACTTATTAGGTAACACGATACCTTATCACACATATTATAGTACACCTAGTTATTTATTTTCACTTTTTTTTTTGCTATTTATTTTGTGTTACACGAACTGTGTCCAAATAAACGGTATTCTTTCTTTCTTTTCTTTGGTAAGACTGCTGGTCAGATTTTCGGGCTTCTGTCGACCCATAACGACTGTGAAAGATTCACGAATTACTACCGGGACCAACCGCTACACGTGCTTCCCAAGGCACGGAAATTGTTGTATGTAAAGATGGTCACCCATGCACGGACCAACCACGGCAAGCGTAGTTTAACCTGACAGTTCGAACCGTGTGGCTGTTTTCATTTTTTTTTTTTTAATTATGTCACGTAGCGTAGTGGTGTTTTAGTTTTTTCATGTGTTTAATAATTGTATAGTGTTGTAGTTAAGTTTGTGATATTCCTGTGCGAGTCTAGTTAATACTTTTTCTTTCTTTCTTTATTACCTAGCCACAAGCTTCTCATGAACCTTCTAAAATAAATAATAAATAAATTCTCAAATTGATAGTGCAAACAGCATCAAAACCAGTTGCGTAGTTTAGAAAATGAATGCGATTAGACTGTTACACGAAATGCGACTTTATTTTTAATAAGCATAGAATATATATACATAGATAAAGACTAGTCAATAGAAAATAGTTAATGATGCCGTCAAATTTGGGAAGAATTCATTGTTTGGCAACAACAAACGAATTAGCAGAAAAGAAATATCTACATATTATTTTCTTCGCAAAATTAAACTAAAACAAAAAGTGTGGGTGTTCCGATCATTGCAATGCTTACAAGAAAGCGTTGCTCCGGGCGATAAACTGACAGCTCACAGGATTTAAATCAGTGCGAGCAAATACTTCGAGAGCCGAAGCCGACTGCCGATGCTTCCGCAAATCATCTGTCTTCCTCCCAGAACTGATTGGGTAGGGTTGATCCAGATTTGAGCAAGAGTATTTATGAGCGTAGAGTTAACTTTATCGATTAAAATATAATTGTTAGAACAGCACCCTAATTCCAAACAAACCAGCCCTTGCGGGTTCCATCAGTTTGTGCTGACATCTCTTTGAGGTGCGCGTCGAACACAACGCGTCGTCGACCCGGGCTTAGTCCTTACCGGACAGCGAGCTACCCATTACTCGCCATCCGCAAGCCCCTGCCTACTGTGGCCAGGAATCGGCCTAAGATTCCCGACGCCAAGGGCATCTCCTGCGGCGACTAAGGCCGTGAGGGCGCATATATGCCTCTTCCTCACGTGCGCCGCCTCCCTCTTCGGGAGCATTACTGTTTCACACCTGATGAGTAATTTCTATGTTTTTACTAACGTTTGCATTCTAGTATCAATCTGTCAAAAAATACCTCTTAATTATGTTTAACCGACTTCAAAAATTGGGAGGTTATCAATTCGGTATGTTTTTATCTATGTTTGCCAAATTTTGGAGATTGATTGTCGCTGAGATGAGATTGCGATTAGATTTTGAACTTGAACGTTTCATACGGAAATTGGCCTTCAGATTTTCAAGTTCTATCTTAAAATGACCATGAGAAGTCATATTTAGCGTTTAGCGTAACCAACCCTATATTCTCCGTACATATTTCATTATAATTGTCTGACAACGATACCAACCCTGAATTTCGTTACACTGCAAAACAAATTGTGTACAACTTCTTAGAACTTCAAATATCAGGCGAAAGAAAGTACCTATACAGTATAGTAATTAATTATTATCATAATATTTATCGTAAATAAATATTTATTGATGACGTGTTTGAATTTATTGACTCTTAATACATTAATTTGGGTGCATAATGAAGATATTTAAAATGCGTCGTAAATCATATATTTCATACCCGAAGTAATTTGAATATTTTATTCGAGACTCAGGTGTTGCCAGAGATAGATTAGGGGTTATTTTTAGCGGGCAATTTTGGACTGTTGATTAAGTTTCTTATGATGGCGTATCGGCTCTCGGTACTTTCAGCGTAGCACGTCATCTTTTTAACCAACTTCAGAAAGAAGGAGGTTATCAATTCGACAAATCAAATCAAATCTTTTATTTTTGCAAACATGGGTAAATGGTACACACGGCTACACATCAAGCTATACATTTCCAGTATAAGCTGATCTCGCATTGTATAGGATTTCCGTACAATGCGAGATCAGCGTAAACTGGAAATGTATAGCTTGATGTGTAGCCGTGCGTACATAGATGTTTTGCTAAAAAGTAGTCCTCCATATTTTTAATGTATGTATGGTCATAACTCCTTCGTATATAGACGGATTTGCAAAATTCGAAAGGGGTTTATTCCGAAATGGACCCATTAAAATTTCCTATAGATCTGATAATGCGTTTCGGAGACAGGCAACGGAACTCTTCAAAATTACAGCAAATCAACCGCGAATGCTGCTATTGCATTGTTTTGACCCCAAGGATGATGAAATTTCGACTTGTTGTGGGTAGGTAACTAAAAAGTTAAAAATTTAAACTTTTTTCAAAAAAAATCACAAAGTGCAAAATAACTTTAATTTCGGAAGTCGATGACTTTGGATGTGCATTGCCTTGTTTTGTTTTTTGGAAGGCGGTTGTTATTTTTATGAAAAAAAAGGTTTATCTAAACATGATACATATTAACAGTCAGTCACTTTTGTAATGATCACCGACGTAAATGTTAAATGATTTATTTCTGTAAGTAGGTTTGTACTAACACTTTAACACGTCAATCATATTATAAAAACAAGATGAGGTCGGCGTTTCCTATCTGATAACTCTGAGAAGAAAGGCCGAAACAAACTCAGAGGTTACATTCTGTTTTAAAGTCCAGACATAATCTAGGTCCGATCATAAGAAGACTGTGTAGATTGGTGTCTGAAATGGTCTTTTGAGGAAAGTACCACTCAGATGGAGTAGACCAGGGCCTAGAGACAAAACACATTTCTATTAGCGTTCACGCCAAACGCTACGCCTAAATGTATGGGAATGACATTACCTGCGGAAAGGACACGACGTAACCTTTCCGCAGGTAATGCCATTCCCATACATTTAGGCGTAGCGTTTGGCGTGAACGCTAACAGAAATGTGTTTTGTCTAGGCCTGCTGTCCAGTCAGTGTGCGTGCACTGACTGCACAGCAGGCCTAGACAAATTCCTCAGTAATCATGCAGTTCAACTCACAACTTAAAGAATTTAACGATTCGATGAGCAATACCAAAGAAAGGACATCTGGGTACCTTTCCCGCCACATAAACTTTCACATAGTGTCTTTATATTAATTCTCATTCCAAAATACAAAACATTCATTATATTATCGTGAAAATAATAATTAATCTGTCATTTTCACGAAAATTGCAAATGGCGATACGATAATTCACCGTCTGACACAACAATATCAAAAATTCTGTGAAAATGCCGACTTCTGGCAAATGCAAGTAAAAAAGGACGTTTATTTTCCTCTCAAACATATTAGGCAAGTAAATACAGAGAATTTTATTGTATGCTTAACGGTTCATTGTTCAAAAACGTAATGTACAAGACAAATAAGAATTTGGCTCCGTAACGTAAGAGGTAGGATTTTGGGATGAATCTTGACAATCTTAATCATGCTGTTGATACAAACTTTATTTTCTTAAAGTTAAGGTTGATAGTTGATGATGTTAGATATAAAAGTAACGTGGCAGAGGAGTTTGTTTGTTCATTTATAAGGAAATGTAGTATTCGGTTACAGGCGCGGTATTTTGAGAGTCTTCGTGATATTATTTCGCTGGTTACCGTTATTGAAGGTTGGCAAGTTGCGGGAGTTACTGGCTATTTATAGAAGGTTAAACATAAACCAAAGATTAATTATGATGCTGAGATTCCACCGCATAAATTGATGTAACCAAAGGAACGGAAAATAAATAATGAATATGAAGAGCGGCTACATGGTTGTCTTCACTTTCATATTCAAAACCAAAAAGGAAAACGTAATCTTTTTCTCTTTCTTCCATTGCATTTAATGTCCTTACCTTATCTTTCATGGGCACGCCACGAGTGCGGCGGTAAGTCCCCTCTTTGAGGAGTGACTTGAGAGGCGGCATGGCGTCCTCACCTTCCACCTGACGCAGATCACAGGAACCTCACGAAACCTCCCCAATTTTTGGTTCGTTTGCATAATCACCACGGCCAGGCGGATTGGCGATCGCAGTACGGTGGTGAAATTCATAGAGAACGCTGCTGCCCACCCATTCTCTTGTAAGTCCCCTAGTCGCCTCCTACGACACCCACGGCAAGAGATGGGCTGGTGCTATTCTTTACGTCCGGCACCACACGGAACTATATACACTAATTGTGACTATTTACATACAAAAACTCGCGCTTTCTGGGAAGGCAGAAACTAAACGCCACCAGATACGATCCTAAACATACCTACTCCTTTTGCCTCGTTTATTTCATACAAGAGCAGGCTTAGTACGACAACCGTTTTATCGTCGAAAGAGTAGACAAAAATGACGTTTCCGTATAGATAGTTGACAACTTTTCACCGAGAAATGTAGACAAGCGATTTCTATTCTACAGTAGAGTAGAAATAGAAAGCATCATGCTAAGCCTTCTGGTCATACACACATGCCAGTTCCGAGACCTACACACCTAACCTTTCTGAAGATCATCACCAATAAGGTCACTATTTATGTCCTCGTAGGTAGCAGTTACAATTCTCAGATACTAGCTTTTGCCCGCGACTACGCCCGCATGTATGTCGGTTATCGCATAAAAAATAGCCTATGTCCTTCTCCATATCCCAGGCTATATCTCTGCCAAATTTCATGACGATCCATTCAGCGGTTTAGGCGTGAGAGCGTAACAGACAGAGTTACTATCGAATTTATGATATTAGCAGGGCTAATAATTTTAGCATTGCTATTAAAATTTTGGCTACTTAAAATTTGTGAAAGTTATGCAGTGGCTCACGGGCTCAAATACAATGCCGATAAGAGTGAATGGTTGGTTTTCAAATCGGGTACTTTATCATACGAACAACTACCTGAACTCTCACTCGCTGGGTCTCTTTTAGGTCGAGTTACAAAGTTTAAGTATTTGGGTCACTGGGTCACTGATGACTTAAAAGACAATGTAGACATAGACAGGGAGCGCAGGTCGCTGGCTGTCCGTGGCAACATGCTGGCCCGCAGGTTTGCACGCTGTACGAATTCTGTAAAGATAACGCTTTTTAAGGCCTTCTGCCAGTCGCTTTACACGTGCAGCCTGTGGACGAAGTATACCCTTCGGGTATACAGCGACCTGCGTGTACAGTACAATAACGCATTCAGGGTGCTTCTGGGGCTGCCGTGGCGTTATAGTGCGTCAGGGATGTTCGCGGAAGCGTGCGTCGACGGTTTCGCCGCGATTATGCGGAAGCGATGCGCTTCAATGTTGGCGCGCCTGCGCTCCTCCACCAATAGCATCCTGAATGTGTTTTCAGACCGGTGGGACTCTCCCCTCTTACGAAGATGGGTAAATGTCCACACACACGTATTCAAATAATCTTGTGTCGGTTTCATTGGTTGTCTATTATTATTTAATACTAACATTAGGCTAAGTTACACTACTACTAACATTATATGGATGTTTATTCCGAAATAAAATATTTGAATTTGAATTTGAATTTGAATTAACAGTTTTACCTTCAACAACATTATCATCATGATTCTAGAACACTAGTGTTGATCTGGCCCATCACAATTATCTATTGCGTTAAGGGACACTTAGTTCAATTCATTGGCGCCAATGATTACCTCTTGCGCCAACTAGATGTGATTTGTATGTTAATTAAAAATCACTACATAGTAGGAAAATGTTACAATCGGCGGTAACTCGATATGCCATGCATGCTTGGCATCCTACCAAATGTGCGGGTTCATGTCTAAAACATCTCGTGTTATTTACATCTTAACTGAATTCTTGAAGAGGAAAGATTTGATTGTTTGTTTGCATTGAATAGGCTCCGAAACCACTGAACCAATTTGAAAAATTCTTTCACTGTTGGGAAGCTACACTATCCCCGGGTGATATATATAGGCTATATTTTATCCCGGTATTCCCACGGGAACGGCAACTACTCGGGTGAAACCGCAGAGCGCTGCTAGTATTTTATAAATATTTTATTTTATTACGCTACTTATTCTAGGGCTCCATATAATTCATCATCATCGTTACAGCCGAAAGACGTCCACTGCTGGACATAGGCCTCTCCCAAGCTCAGCCACATAGACCGGTCTTATGCTTCCCGCATCCAGCGGATTCCTGCGGCCTTCACAAGGTCATCGGTCCACCTTGTAGGATGTCTTCCAACTCTACGTCTTCCGGTACGCGGTCGCCACTCCAGAACCTTTCGGCCCCATCGGCCATCTGTTCTGTGAGCGATGTGCCCTGCCCACCGCCACTTAAGTTTGCCAATTCTTCGGGCTATGTCGGTTGCGTTGGTTCTCCTGTTCATTCCTGATTCGATCACGAAGAGAAACTCCAAGCATGTAATTACTTTTCTACTACCCTACTAGATAATCTTCATATTCCACAAGTATTCTATTAGTTCTTACATCTTTCTCATTGCAGTCTTCTTGCAGCGGGCTGAGCATGACGCTTCGTATTTCTACGAAGAATAGACAGCGCTTTTTCAATACAAAGTGATATTTCGTTTTTATTATCGCACCGTAGATATCCTTCTACAATCTGTCATTTAGTCTTTCGTTTCTAACGATATTTGTCTAGGTCCATTTAAATGTAGACTATTTCAGAAGAATATTTCTTCCCAAACTGTCGAAATCACACTTACATCAAACTTTCTACTCGACGGCCACAAAGTATATACGATTATCTATAAAATCATGATTCGTTTAGAACGCATAACTATGATAATGAATAGAAAAACATAGCTATCTTATCCTATTGTACTTATTTTATTTAATAGTCATTTCTATTCTTCCGTCGACAAATCGGTGCTCGTGCTGAGCCTGCAGATCTGAACAACTCGCATCAAATATACCATCGATATTATCTGCTCATTAAACCAAATCATTTCAAAACGGGTCAGCATCAGAAAGATTTATATATTTATCCTTTAAGTACCGTAACTCTGTAAGTTGGTCAAAGTGTAACTGTGCCATACCACCCGGGGATCGCGATGTACGATCCCGCGAGACTTGTCGTAAATCCCGACCGTTCCCGGTAACGTAACAGTATCTGAATGAGTCCGAAATATGGCGACTGGACGGGTTTGTGTTTTATTGTTGGAGGATCAAAGTGGTTCGGTGTTTTGATAGTAATATTGTCAAAGGGGGGTGTTTTAGATTAAGGTTTAGGGAAAATCGTTACTGATAATATTATAAACGCGAAAGTTTGTACGTATGGATGTTTGTTACTCTTTCACGCAGAAACGGCCGAACGGATTTGGATGAAATTTGGCATACAGATAGATTATAACCTAGATTAACACATAGGATACTTTTTATCCCGGTAGTACGTTCCCGGGGGATAATTTCCGACTTCCATGCGCGCGAAGCCGCTGGCGGAAGTTAGTTAAGGATATAATTTCCTCCATTCTCATAATTCCGTATTTAAACTCAAAATTGAAGCGCTTATTTCAATTAAACCATTTACAAGCATTTTTAGATGGTCAAGGTTTCAGTCAATCAGAAAAATGAGGCTAATGGCCTTACAAAGCGTAGTAGCTAGCTATAGAGAAGAAAAGGCAAGAAACTCCATAAATTATATTGTTACAAAAATATTAGTAACATTATTAACAGTTATAGGAATAGGTAGTGCTTATTTGCCTAAACTTCGAAGAACAGAGACAAGAAACGGAGACTTCCTTAGCACAAATTTATTTTTCCCGGGATTTGGAAAAAATCTTCAGTAAGTTATTTGCGCACTGGATAAAAACTTATCCTCTATAAGATGTGTGTAAAAGCTATTTTTAACCAAACTTGCGATTACCAAATTTTTGGGATTTTCAAGTAAAATCCCGAAATAAATAGTCTAACTTTAATTCATGTATTCGAATTATATTTACGATCCAACTAACCGTTGTATCAAATCATGAATTAAAGTTAGATTATTTATTTCGGGATTTTATGTGAAAATCCTGAAAATTTGGTAGTTGCAAGTTTAGTTAAATATAGCTTTTACACATCTTAAATAAAGCTTATTTTCAACTTACTGAAGATTTTTTTTTTTTTTTGAAAAAAAATTTAGTCCTAAGGAAGTCTCCGTTTCTTGTCTCTGTTCTTCGAAGTTCAGGCAAATAGGCACTACCTGTTCCTATCACTGATTATTAATGTTGAATTCCTATATAATTTTATGTGAGAACGATGTAATGCAAAGGAGATGTACTTATGTATCTACCCGTTAAATAACCGTCCAGATTACAACAAATAGAAAAAAATAAGCCGTGGCGGCTAAGAGATGAACAGTGCTTTTGTCGGCACTCATTCGCGAACATGACATATGGATCAGCACCATTTAGCTCAATCATTTTCAGGGGAGCTACATGATTCAAAACGAGCACCACCTTCAGGGAGACATTTTAGTGAGTCAATCAAGTCAATGAAAGATATATGTAGTACCCGGTAAATGCTAGTACCTACTAAAACTCCTCCCAAGGTGGAATATCATCGTGTTTGTTTACTGACTGCAGTTAGGGGTCCGATTCGTTGTTTGATGTCTTCGTTTTTTAATTGAGTCTTTTAATAATCCGGGAAAGTGTCCTTTCATTTTTTTACTATAATAATAATAATTTGAAACTGCAAATAAATAAATGAAAAACAACTAAGAGACATCTCCGTAAAGTTCTGGAAGTTAAAACTCAACTTAACCTCAATGAAAGACGTTTTAACAAAAAACAAACCTGCACAAAATGATACTACATCCGTATTCAGAATTTCATCCCGTGACCAGTAATCGTACTCCAATGATACAGTAACAAGATTACGGTACCTTAAATATTTATCACCAGCTTAATTTCGTTTAATAATAAATAAACCCACCCTTAAGTTCGTGACTCTGAGGCTCACTGTCAAAAGTATTGATTAATTTGACAGGACTGTACTTTAAATAAAACATACTTATGTCATGTTACGGGAAGGTTATACTGTCATATCTAAAGATTTGATATTGCATATTTGTGACGAAAAATATAAAGGATCGTTTTAATTAACGTTTTCGAATACGCAAATTAAAGGAAATATATGTGTTCAAAACGTATTCAAATCTTTAACTTATTTTATTGTATTTAATTTTAATACACAGTGTAGATAAAATCACAGGTGAAAGATTTTTTTTTCCTTTAGGGTGACGTAACGTAAACTTGAACAACATTTTCTTGCAACAATATTCCTTTTAACCAGTATCTGTTAAAAATGGAAGTGACAAATGACTTCGATGAATTGAGGCTACATAATAATGCATGTAATTACGTCGCCGATTTAACAAAGTAACGAGGATTTCAATCAAAATTGATCGATAACGATGAGGTGTGTCCAAAAATTTTAGCTTGACTGAATACTTTTTGCTGAAATCTTGATAAAAACTAAAAATGAAGTAATGAACTTTCAGGTTGATAACTTCTAAAATGTCTTATAAAAAGTAAAGTAGAAGACAGTCAGTTACAGGTGACTGACTTTACTAAAAAAGCCTAAAAGTAAACAGAAATATAAGATCATTTTAGGAGCAGCAAGATGTAAATAATAAAATAATTATGTATCCTAACTGGCATAATAATATATAATGTCTTTAAAGAGGGACAAAAAAAGGAATCGTTTTCAAAAATATTTCGCCTGGTGTCCCTAATCTGTACTTTTATACTTATTTACATTTAAATATGGCAGGCTAAACATATTTTGAATATCGAACACGTAGGTTTTTAAAGCCTTGCTCGAGAGCAAGTCTTGAAGAGTCATTAAGAAAGAGTTTTTTCGCAAAATGTTTTTTCGGCAACATTCAGTTTTTGAGAGCCTTGCTCAAGTGCAAACTTATGATGACTATTAGGATCAGTTACATTTGAAGAGTTCATGACGTTTAGTAGGTATATACAACTATTTGTACTAGTAAGAATATAGGACCTAACTTTCATAGCTTTAATAGCTTAGGTATATTTATTGAGCAACTAGCTTATGTCAACGTCTTCGCCCGCGTGTTTGTCCGAAATTATCCCTCGGGAACGTACTACCGAAGTAAAACTATTATATGTGTAAATCCAAGTCAAACCTCATCCAAAGTCAGTCATTTTAGCGTGATTGATTAACAAACATCCAAACATTTAGTCATACTAATATTCACATTTTTATTTCAAGTACCACTAATGAGACACAATTGGTTTTCTATTGTTTCGAACCCGTTTCGTGTGCGGCTGAGGCTTGACTGGTCAAGTAGTATTCACCTTTACAGATTGTTTATATTACGAAATCAATACAAAGGCGCCACAAATACAACCCTAAATCAATAATCGAAATCCGAACATATCGAGTGCAAGTTTATAGACAACCGCACAGCACTATCAATCCGCATGTCGCACGTAAGTAAGTAGGTGTCGAGTCCACATATCGTGTTATTTATTACATTATAAACGATATCGAGGATCGCGCGCGTTTTGGACGCGCCCCGGGTATGTGATGACGTATCTCATATTTATGGGGCATACGCGTATTGTCCCGGCGTGTAGGCCGTGATGCATGGCCGCCGGTGCCGATGGATGTTGCCTACCATGTGGCACCCTAGAGTGGGTGTGGACGTGGACTTATAGTAAGGGTTGGGAATGCGCCCTATAAGATTTGAGGAATGTTAGAATATTTCTTGGTGTTTGTGGTATGCGGAAGTGTACGATTTATGTGAGAGAAAGGTTTGAAAGTTGCAGAGTTACTGCTTTGTTTACGTGTTTTTTGGATTTGTGCCTGCTTATATTGTGGAAAATTGTGTTCTAGTCTGTTTAGGCATTTCTTTTTTTTTATTCAATCTTCCGAATTAGTTATTAGTTATATGTTCTTAGTTAAAACCAGAAAGGTTTAACTGGAGAAATGGCACTAAAAAAACGCAAATTGTAATAAATTAAAAAATACCGTTTTTTTTTTTAATCTGATGATTTCCTTGTCTGTCACATATAAAATTCTAAACGTCACTTCACCGATCCAAGTGACGTTAACCTAAAAAGGAAAAAAAAAACTCTTAACATACTACCCAACTTTAAAACCAACAACTATATCAATCGAAACTGAAAGCACACAAATAAGCTAACGCTTTGAATAACCGCGCGGTGTTAACACGGGACTTCAAAGTGCGCAGGCGCGGCGATTTAATACGATCGCATACAATGCAGCCGCAGGTGCATGCCACATCCAGTTGTCACTTGCACTCATTGAATGTATGTCACTGATGGACAATGGTTATTCAATGGGAGTTATTGGGTGTTGGGTTGAAAGATATGGGTCAGTTTGTTATTAAAGGCGGCTGTAGTCTATAGCCATGGTGTTCATACTTCTTTATTTCTTTTATTTTAGGGAAAAATAAAACATATTAACAAAAAAAGAAAAATACGTTTAAAAATGTTATAATTGTGCTAACTTTAAATTAACATTCTCGTTTTAACTTTTTTTAGTGACAAAGAAAATAAATATTACTAGTGACAAAAAGAAAACGACATTACATTTTTCTTACTACTTATAAACACAAGATATAAACAACAACCATCTAATATGGAAAATATCATTACCATTGAATTTCACAAGCGTTTCGATCAACAAAATTGTTAAGCCACAAAAGGCGAGCGAATAAGTACAAAAATCAAAAATTTATTCCACATTACCTACTTTAAATACTTTTTATCTGAAGTTCTGAAATAAATTGAAGCGCTCGTGCCACCCAAGAAACAGAAAACAAAACTCAATGTACTGTCGTCGGGCCAGATATTCTATACACTAGAAATATTAACCGCGTCGCTACGAAAATGCTCCTCTAGAAAAGATATAAATAGATGAATAAAGTCGAAACATATTCAGCTTATGTTACGAACAAACAAGACGTCACAACTAACAAATATTTACGTTTTTGTTGTAAATTACAAAACAGAATCTATTGACATTAACGTCAACCTCCCGTGACATAAGCTAAGTTTCATTTTATGTCAAATTCTAATGTCAAAAATTCTTCTGTGGACTTTTTTCTTGTACTCATTTTGTCGTCACATCCTTTCCAAAGCATATCCTAACATTGTTTCTCTTTAGTCAGCTTCTTTCAGTCCGCATTCGTAGTCCGTTCTATTATATTGTCAATTCGGGACCTCCATGCACCGTATACAATTACAAGATGTGTTCATTCTGCCGCAATCTGTCAGTCGGAACGGTTGTCTCACTATAAATAAAATGAATTTATTTGCGTGCACTTAATTTATAGCTATTTTGGACACAATGTAGCGATGTGATATTCTACTGTAGAAGCAAGTGCGGGTATTTACGTTCCAAGACTCTGTATTGTTGGTGAAATATATTGGAAATGCTTTCTGTTCAGTTTTGTAAAGATGAAAGAAGGAGCCATTTAAAATCAAGTAGGCAATAACCATTTCTTAAGGTTTATTGTCATTTGCGGGTAGTACGGCGAGATGTAGCTATCTTTGAATTTAATAGGCAATACAAGATTATACTTAGATAACATTGCAAAGCCATCTTTTCAATATTTTCAGCTATCGATAAATACTCCTACACACTGTACTACTGTTGAACGTCGTTGTAGAAAGCCGATAAGATGCTTTGAAAGGTATTGCCAGTTGACTATGCCGTCTGGGCATTGAACCCCTCTATCACATAGCTGGCGGGGATTTTTTTTATTGGTAGACCTGTAAGACGGTGGGCTGATGATATTATCCAGGTATCAGGAAACGACTGGACAAATACTGACAAGGACAGGGATTGGTGGAAAAAGCTGGAGGAGGCCTTTACCCAAAACGGGTACATATTTAAAAAAAAAAAGACTAAGTGAATTTAATAATAACATTTGAAATGTAACTTAGAAATATGGAATAAAATGATTTTTTTATTTTATTTTATTTATCACATAGCTGGCGGGGACATATTTTTACTACGAGTAACATGGACATATACGTCTCTCAGCATACTAGGTCTAAAATTTTGCCACTGGATTGACACAGGCTTCCTCTCCTTGGGAAGGAGGCGGCCGTAATCTGCTCCGAGCGCCCAGTGCGGATTAGGATTAATAGATGTCACATGTGTTCGAATTTTTGGTTCTAGGACATTCCGGTTCCCTCACGATGTTTTTCTTCAGTTTTAAGAGATTAAATAGTTTACACAGTGTGCCTATCTGGGTTTGGCCACCACTACTCCACTGAGCCTCCACTGCTGCTCTCCCAGGTTACTCCACAACACCTCATCCTCCGCCTTTCGCATCCAGTCTGTCCCACCGACGTCTTAAAAGTCATCGGTTCATCTAGCTGGGGGGCGTCCCACACCATGCTTGCCGAGACGCGATCTCCAATCCAGGATACGTCTTTTCCACTGGCCAAACATGGCCAACCCGCTGCCAGTTCAGCTTGCTTACTCCACCATATTGGCCTTAATAACTTACCACTCAACACATTCATCACTCTTCTGACACATTAGTTTCTTTATTTTCACGCCAGTTACTAATTAATTCAATCAGGAACATTCCAAAAATTACCATACTCGACTTCCTAACTGCCAAAATTGATAAATGCTGGATTATTAACCGTTACATATAGTTAACAGTCCAGTGGGCACGTTAGTAACACTATCTGGCCAGTGATTTAGTGCACTCGCCCGTCCACTGGCGCGGTTTACTGGCGTGCCAGTGTGTAATGACTTCAGATGTAAATATATTAAATTGATTTGTTGGTTTCGGCTTTGTAGAGGTGAAACAATGGGTGTTTGTTTTCTATATCGTACGTTAACTTAGACTCAGCTGAGATTAATAGGGGGCTTTCAAGAGATGTACGGGGTTTAGTATTATTTTGTCTGTCCTATAATGAATGGCGAGCCTTATAGTCGTCCTGCTTATGATGAATGGCATGCAGATACTATGACTAGAAGAGACAATATAAACCCGGGAACTTCTTTTACGGCCAAATCTATAAAAGATCACTTGCACAATACTTTCGGTGGATTTTGCTCTTACCGATATAATGTTAAATAGAATAGAATAACGTTTATTGACTCCAGTATTGCTATCTCCCCAAAACGATAATACCGGAAGCAAAAGGTTTAAACATCAGTTTTATGCTTTGGTTCGTTATCGCTATCGGGTTGCTAAGCGCTGGTTTTAACCCTCGACTCCAGTTTACAAAAAAGTTACATTTGGTAACAACGGATTAATAAAGTCAATAATAATTGTATGATGGTCACAAATTAATTGAATTGGAAAAACTGGCAATATTTTATAAACAGTTTTTTTTTAATGATGGAAAACTACTGAACGACTATGTGCATCTTACATAGTAATTTGGTGTTTTTTTTTTTTAATTAACTCATGTTACTCAATAACTGGATTGTGGAGGTCAGATTCTTAGGCAGTCGCTCCATATAAAACAGTAGTATTCAGCCGCTTAGACTGTAAACCCACAGTTGGAAAAACGCTTGGCACTCTAGACAGTATAATTTATCGGTGCTCTTTACTCTTCCTTGTTTTTGAATGACCATAAAAAGTATTCCAGGTGAGTAAACCACGTTTAAGAACTGTCAGTGTCATTATTTTCTGTGGAATAATTACACTGACTGCTCTTGAACACGTTTTAGATGTGCTGATCGCGTTCAGTTTCAATGGTGTAATTAGGCCTAAGATTTGAAAAAAAAAGCTTGCAAATATGAACAGTTACAATCTTTAATCACTATTATCCTTATAGAGATCACAACAAACATTAATCAAATCACTATCGCTGCGTACAAACAACTACCATTCTATCAATTATAATTAAAAAACCATTGTTAACAGTATAACAGACAAAAAAAAACAAGAATTTGACCTCATAACTCAGAAGACTTGCAAAACATTCAGCACATACTTATCTAAGGGGTGTTATCCATGTCGCAAGATGCTTAAGCCGGCGCACGCGCCGAACTATAATGAAATCATAAGTCACGATCTTTTCTCAAACGATGCTTACCTGAAACAAATGAAATTGAACTTTAAAACTTTAAAAATAAGGTTGGAAGTTTAACGGTCGTGCATACATCAGGCTTATTTGCCCTATATAGTGTCGGTTGAATAGATTATTGCGAATTACAAAACATTGTATAGCTGCTGTTTAAGTTTCATTATTTCTTTTCATGATAGATTTTAATTTTAGTGCTTGTAGAGCTTAATAGGTTCATGTTTCTTTATTAGCCTCTAAATAGGTCGTTATTGTGCGTACAATTATTGATCTTGCAATCTTTAGAATTCTTTATGACTTTGCATACACTCTAGATTGTAGAGTGTATGCAAAGTTTTATTCTAGAGTCTAGAATAAAACTGCTTCAGCCTTGCGAAGGGTGCTATGAACTACATAAAAGTCATAATATTAGTTCAGTCACCATTTTACGTCAACAGAACAGTGGTAGGTGGTAGCACAGTGGTAACAGCCCCGATTTACGTGTCGTAGATGATGGGTTCGAACCCTGACAGCCACTTTTCTTGGTATCATCATCATCATAATTTCAGCCGAAATACGTCCACTGCTGGACATAGGCCTCCCCCAGGCTTCTCCACTGCGACCGGTCTTGTGCTTTTGTACTTTCTAAGTATAATGTATTTGATTACCACTCCTCTAAAACGGTTAAAGAAAATATCGTGAGGAAACCGGCATGTCCTAGAACCACGAGCCGAACAGGTGTTTACATTTTACAACTAACTATTAAAGTCGTCTTTGCCCCGGATGACTCTGTAAACATTACTTGAGATTTCTCACTACCTATCCCAAGAAGTACTTGTAGGTACCAAAGATTTTGCGGTTGCAAAACCATGAAAACCCTTTTGCCAACCTTAAAGGACTTAAAAGTTTACCGTAAATTCGTTATTCCATATCCAATGTCAAATTAGAACAGTAGACTGGCATATTCTTCTACTTTATATACATAGGCCACTTCCAAACTAAACCATGGGCATTTAGCATTCAGTCCCAAAAAGGGTGTATTAGTCACTAATACATCTCAACAATAGGGGCAGAGTTCAAATTCCACGGAGGTGACATTCACACAGTCGGTGACTGTAAAGACCATTCATTGTACAGACGCCAGCAGGTCAACCTATCCCAAACTGTCAAATTTTCCTCTTTTGAACATGAACCTTATTCCTTTGTTATAAAGTTGAAAAACTATCAAAGAAATTTGACAGGTTGGGGTAGCTTGATATGCTGGCCTCTGTACATTCAGCCTTACGAAGATATATACGAGTATGTAGGTATATACGTCAAGAAAGCGTCTACATAATAACAAATTATATGCCCTGAATTGCCTTGTCTGTAATAATGTAATGTTCATGCATACCTCATGCCTAGACATTAGGTACCCCCTTAATTCATAAACGTTGCGTAAAGTAATAAGCGACTGTTTCACCATAAATTTTTGACGTTTAAGCGGCTTTTAACTTTAAGTAACGTTTATAAATAAACATCTCCATATTTTGACGTTACATCGTCATCATTTTCATAATGTTGTACATAATTTTTAATTTATTATTTGCATTGTGTATTTCACGAACCGTGTTTAAATAAACTGTTTTCTTTCTTTATTTATTTAATATTAAAAAAATCATGAGTACGCTAATAACCAAAACCACCCAATCGATTTCAATGAAATTTTGGGAATCTTTGGTTCCACTTTAAAAGATAAAATAGTTTTGGGCCCGATATGTGGAGCTACTACGAAGCAGAGCCAGGTCGATAGTGTTCTATATAAAAACTAAAAAAAAAAAAAAAAAACCGACTTCCAAAAAAACACTACAAAGTGCAAAATAACTTTAATTTCGGATGTCGGTGACTTTGTATGTGTATTTTAATTATTTGTCACCGCTTTCCGAAATTAATGTTATTTTGCAATTTGTAGTGTTTTTTTGGAAGTCGGTTATAATTTTTTTGAAAAAGTTTTTATTTTTCACTTTTTAGTTATCTACCCCACACCAATTCGAAATTTCATCATCCTTGGGGTCAAAACAATGCATATTTATGCGACAGCAACATTCGCGGTTGATTATTTTTTGAAGAGTTCCGTTGTCTGTCTCCTAAACGCATCATCAGATCTATATGACATTTTAATGGTACCATTTCGAAGTAAACCCCTTTCGAACAAAAAAGAATTTAGCAAATCCGTCTATATACGACGGAGTTATGCCCGAACATACATAAAATAAAAAATAAAAAAAAATATAAACATGTCGAATTGATAACCTCCTTCTTTGTGAAGTCGGTTAAAAATGATTATTATCTATCTATGCAGAGCTAAAAAGTCTAAGATGCAAGTTTTACTAAATAAAAAATAGGTATTTGCACTCGTTTCTTTTTCTTTTCTGTCTTCTGGTCAAATAAAATATATCTAGAAATTCTATTTATATATATACCCATACCGTTACATTGATCTTTTCCAAAAAAACTCGATTTCCCAGAATTTTACACGTAACCACCCATTTGGAGACATAGGTTTTTGCTAGATTTTAAAATATTTTAAGTATATCCGGTACACAGTAGGTACCTTCGGAACGGAAAGGAATCCTATAACCATGAGCTCAGCTAATAACTGCCTGCTAGGTATTTAGGAGAGCCGTGGTAGCCCAGTGGTAACGGCCGCGACTTATACACGAGTTGTAGGTCGTCGGTTCGAATCCAAGCACGCACTTTACTTTGTGTCAATTATTTCATCACCACTGCTCTCGGAACGGTGAAAGAACCCTCGTGAGGGAACCAGCTTCTCCTAGAACCAAAAATTCGAAGATATGTGACATGAAACGAGTCCTTTGTCCCAACAGTGGGAATATTATATGCTGACGATGATGAAGATTTTAGCAAATTTTTACTTTACGGTATACTCGAGTATGCGGTGACAGCAGACCCCAGAAAGATTAAAAGGTACCTAACAGCTATTCTGTCTTCCTTTAATTACAAAAAAAGCGGCCAAGTGCGAGTCGGACTCGCCCATGAAGGGTTCCGTAGCAGCACGTAACATAATACGATTTATGACGTATAAAAAAAACTACTTACTAGATCTCGTTCAAACCAATTTTCGGTGGAAGTTTACATGGTAATTAATGTACGGAATAATTTTTTTTTAGTTTTATCATTCTCTTATTTTAGAAGTTTTACACATTTTCCCACTTTGGAAGTGTCTCTCGCGCAAACTATTCAGTTTAGAAAAAAATGATATTAGTAACCTCAATACCATTTTTGAAGACCTATCCATAGATACCCCACACGTATGGGGAAAATGTATTTTGAGTTTCAGTTCTAAGTATGGGGACACCCAAAATTTATTGTTTTTTCTTTCTATTTTTGTGTGAAAATCTTAATGCGGTTCACAGAATACATCTATTTACCAAGTTTCAACACCATAGTTCTTATAATTTCGGAAAAAAGTGGCTGTGACATACGGACGGACAGACAGACAGGCAGACATGACGAATCCATAAGGGTTCCATATTTTGCCATTCGGCTACGGAACCCTAAAAAAGAAATAATATTGTAGAATAAATAAACCAGTATAAAACTAAGCCTGAAAACATTACAACACTCGTGTTATAGACATTGCCACCTACGTCTCCTCATAAACCAACACCTATATAACCTTAAATCAGAAAACCTATACGCATCAACCTTCTATGTGTCAACGAGGCACACAGTAAAATTAATCTAGACTTTACTCTATTTTTTACCTCATATTTTAACCCTACGTAAGTCTATATTATGGCTTATGGGGTGCAAAACATTACATTTGACTCCTATCAAGTTTGCAACACTTAACCTACTTTACTTATATATCAGTGCTATTGTCTTTCAGTGTAAATACCATATCTGTCAGTGGGAAAGGTGCCAATAGAATTATAGGGTTAACATTGAACGAATGATTTTCGACTCTAAACTTGAGATGTTAAAGTTGGATTTCGAATGTGAATGTTTTGATGTATTATAACCCTTTAAATAAAAAGTGCGCATCAAAAAGTATATTTTGCGCTTCACTTTTGAAGTTTATCACTTTTATTGCCCATAAAGCGTGTTAATGGCAAGTTACCCATACTAAATCCCACTACCTTTTTAAAGGAGAAATCATCTGAAATTACTTTTGTAAGTGATAACATGTAATGTTTGCAAGTGAGGACAACGCCTCATATTTATCGAGATCATTTCGTTTTACATTTTTGTGGTCGTGACTCGTGAGTTATTTTTATTTCATGATAGGTATATTTTCTTTTAAACCGACTTCAAAAAGGAGGTTATCAATTCGACATGTTTGTATTATTATTTTTTACTAGCTTTTGCCAGCGGCTTCGCCCGCGCGGAACTTTCATCCCCTATTTAACTCCCTTAGGGGTTGAATTTCGAAAAATCCTTCCTTATTCCTTGTCTACATTATAAAGGGAACCTCTGTGCAAAATTTCAGCTTTCTAGGTCCAAGGGTTTGTTTTTTTTTAAATTTCAGCTTTTTAGGCTGGGCGTTGATGAGTCAGTCAATCAGTCAGTCAGTCAGGACTTGTCTTTTTATTTATATAGAAGATAGATAGATAGATGTATCTTCGGGCATAACTCTGTCATATATAGACGGATTTGCAAATTTTTTGTTCGAAAGGGGCTTATTCAGAAAGGGTCCCATTTAAATTTCATAGAGATCTGATGACGCGTTTCGGAGACAGACAAGGGAACTTTTCAAAAAATGACAGCAGATCAACCGCGATTGCTGCTATCGCATAAATTTAAAATGCATTGTTTTGACCCCAAGGATGATGAAATTTCGAATTGGTGTCGGTCGGGTAAGTACTATAACTCAAACGTGATAAATAAAAACTTTATGCAAAAAAAAAACAATCGACTTCCGGAACAACCTCCTTCTTTTTGAAGTCGGTTAAAAACACTACAAAGTGAAAAATAACTTTAACTTCTGAAGGCGGTGACAAAAAATTCAAATACATATCTAAAGTCACCGACTTCCGGAATTAAAGTTATTCGTCACTATTTGTACCTAGGTTTTCCGGAAGACGGTTGTTTTATTTTTATTTTTTGAAAAAGTTTTTTTATTACGAGTTAAGTATCGCAAGGTTTATATACTTACTTTACCAACTAACAATAGGGTATTTTCCAATTTTTCAAAAACTATTCTAATTTGAAGATTGGAACGAGATATTTAACAGAAAAATAAAAATAACATGATTTCTATCCATTTTCTCAATTAAAAACGATTTAAACCAAATTTATTTTTAGTTGTTTTGAATTTACCGCCAAAATGCTTCTTACGATGACTTTTTATTACGTGACATGTGACGTCAACTTTGTTTATACGACACGAATCAAATTTGGGAGATAAACCGAATAAGAATCGACATCGTATATCATGTTGTGTCCAGAGCATTGGTAACCCAGAGATATCGGCCCTGACTGACGAGTTTGTAGGTCATGAGTTCGAACCCAGGCAGGCACTTTACTTCGTGTACTTAAAACTTCATCACCACTGCTCTCAAAGCGGTGAAGGAAAACATCGTGAGGAAATCGACATTTCCACCACCCCGCCCTGGGTCCGCATGGATCCAACATGCCACAGCCTACTCCCACTCGAAGAGATTAGGCTGAATATGTAAGTTGTATCCAGTACTTTTCACAAGTTTCCCAAACTTGAATAAAAAAGCAAAATTTCATACAAGACCTTGTTAGAGAAAACCTTCTAACGAATTTAAACCAAAATTCGTCCTTTTAAAAAAGAGTCCCAGCAATGAATTGGCAAAACTTCAGAATGAACCAAAAATAACAGGCATCCCAGTAGGCATATTTGGTGACACATTCACAAAAAACATTTATAACGGTCCTCGCCAAAACCACAGAGTTAGCCACAAACAAGAAAAAACTTCGAAGCAACAGCAAGTAGCCACTCCATCTTCTGAGATAAATGAATGAGATTGTCCTAACAGCTGACAAACTTTAGGTACACCTACCGGAAATGTGACAACCCTATTTTGCATGTGCGATAATTTTTACCACACAATATTGAACCTTATTGCTTTTAATCATAAGGTTAAATGTTGGTGGTCAGTGTATGCAGAATTTTGTTTGCACAGATGGACAACGCCCCGAGACAAAGATCAGCAAAAATTAAAATTTGTTACAAAAAATGTTTAAGCAATGAGATGTTACTCTGTGAGCTTGTTGTTGTTCGCCATTATATTTGATGCCGAGTCCTTGAAACATTAGGATTTTGTGCTATGGATCTAGATACTGTCGACGATTGAGAGAGAATTCATGGAGAAGTTAAAAATAAACCCCATTTTCGTGAACCGATACAACAAACTTTAACACTCTCCTTCTCAGAGATATGTATGTTATAAAAAAAATTAGTAAAACTTTTTTTTTAGTTAACGGTATTAATGAAAATAATGACGTAAATAATGTACTAAAAGCTAAAAAATAATTCGGTAGGTCCTAGGTACCAGACATCACACCAATCTAGGGCATTGTTCAGACAAAAAAATAAAATCTAGGGGTGCGTGAAATTTTTATCATCAGTCAACCGCTCATGCTATTTACATATTTACACAGGTTACGCTACTCTTCACGATTTAATTTTTGCCCTTTCATTTGACACCCACATTGTGAGGGGGTTGTGAAAAAATATGTAATCCGCCATTTTGTAGCGGCGACCATCTTGGATACTTACTTCTTACAATGATACTGATTAAATTAAATTTTATTTTCATCAAAACTAAAGGTGTGTACTAAATATCAGATCAATCTGCCAACAGGAAGGGGCTAAAATTTCAAGTACTAAAGCCAGGAAAGCAAGCTAAATAAAACCGTTTAATTAATAGAAGTTTGATTTCCATAGCGTAGCTTGGTTCAGCTTGGTGGCTAAGTAATGTCGCCACACGGTTCGTTCGATCAGTATAAGCTACGCTTGCCGCGGTTGCTCCGTGGATGGCTGACTATCTTTACATACCAAGACGCATCTGTGCGTCGGAAAGCGTGCTAATCCGTTGTTCCCGGCTGTCATTCGTGGTCCTTTGACAGTCGTTACGGGTCGTCAGAACGCAAGGGCCGGTGCCTGCCAGGGGTGCGGGTTGTTCGAAAGAGATACCGCCGCCCCTGGCACACAGGCTACTGAGTGAATACGGGTGGGTTTTAGCCAGTAAAAGTCTGACACGCCCTCCTGCTCCACTCAGAGCGGGAGAAGTTATTTGATGATTTCCCAACCAAAAACAAAAAAACGGGTCATCAGAACGACACATTGGTTTCGTAGCTTTGAATCACCGATTAGCTATCTCACTTATGGTGAAAAAGCAGCCTAAAGAAGGTCAATAAGAAGTCCACAACCTGTAGTATTTTCTTGTAATCTATGATATTGTCTTTCTTCATCCGCTTTCAGTAGACTACGGTGGACATCCACTCCAACGAGTGTTGAAAAGGTGTTTCAAGAGATTTGGAAATCATGCTTGTTGTTAATTTACGATGCAAAATAATGTGCTCAGAAAAATCTTATGGTCTAATACCACCCCGTGATTTGTAGTATTTTGGGCTATTTAGCCGTGACATCTATTTGAACTGTTACTGAACTGTTCTTAACAAAAACATCCATTCCAGTCAATGTTTGTTTTATTTTTCAATTTTAAATGGTACCAAAAGTGGTGAATGGTCTAGAAGCCATAAAGTTTAAATGATGATTCAATACAATGGTTTTTTTTTTTTTTTTGGGTGGGAAATCATCAAATAACTTCTCCCGCTCTGGGTGGAGTAGGAGGGCGTGTCAGACTTTTACTGACTAAAACCCACCCGTGTTCCTTCAGTAGCCCTTAAGCCAGAGGCTGTGGTGTCTCTTTCGAACAAACCCGCACCCCTGGCAGGCATCGACCCTTGCGGGGTCCCATCACTTTTTGTGCTGACATCTCTTTGAGGCGCGCGTGGAACACAACACGCCGTCGACTTGGGCTTGGTCCTTACCGGACAGCGAGCTACCCATTACTCGCCGTCCGCAAGCCCATGCCTACGGTGGCCGGAAATCGGCCTGGGATTCCCGACGCCCAGGGCGTCTCCGTATCCTGCGGCGGCTGGGGTCGCGAGGGCGCATATTTATTTATTTATACTTTATGCACACACATGTACAGAGGCGGACTTAATGCCATAGGCATTTTCTACCAGTCGACCTTTGGGTGATGCAGAGACAAACAGTGGTAGGTGCGCAGTGGTGGATGCTGCCTCTCCCTCACGTGCGCCGCCTCCCTCTTGGCGAGCATTACTGCTTCGCTGAAGGAGGTGACGGCTCCCCATGCCCTCTCGCTCCGAACCATGGCTTGGACCAGGGCCGGACGCGAGAGATCGCCGCCGCCGATCGCCTCCACGAGGACACGGCGGTGCTCCACCCAAGCTGGGCAGACCGCCACCGTGTGCTCCACCGTGTCCTCAGGGCGATCTTCGCAGTGGAAACACCCGGGCGTTTCCTCCCGCCCTATCCGAAACAGGAACCTCCCGAAACAACCGTGTCCGGTGAGGACCTGCGTCAGGCGGAAGGTGAGGACGCCCTCAAACCACTCCATGCCGCCTCTCAAACCACTTCAATACAATAGTTAGGTACCAGATGAGTCAAAGGTACCAAATATATTACAGGAATCTCATCTAACGGTATTGAAGTTCTTAAGTTAAGCGAATGTGTCTTGTTCCCTATCGCTGGATCATTTGTTTGATGACAAAACTTTTTGATAACCTTTTTCCTCATGTTGTGGTTTTAAGGAATTTCCGGCTAACGGGAGCAAGGTCCTCTGTGGGTCCTGTTTGACATGTTACCTCATTTGTTATGTCATTTATGATACCCACACGTAAGTATATACCTATTTTCTTCAGAAACTGTATTTTTGTACCTGACTTCAAAAAAAAGGAGCTTATTCTCAATTCGGTTGTACTTTCTTGTTTCATGTTTGTTACCTCAAAACTGTGTAATTTATAAACCGATTTAAAAATTGCTTCTATTTTGGTCAAATTTTGATAAGTGGTTTTAGTGACCTAGGTTCAATAATACGTTTTTTTTTTTTTTCAGTGTATTTGTAACTGATGTTATAATAACTTATTGTCACTGTTATTTACTTGGCAAGGGATCGTATACGAATTTATGTGGGGTAGATAACACAATTAAAAAGTGAAAAATAAAAATATTTTTCTCGAATTTTTTTTTATGTTGAGCTGTCCTTTTGTGACTATTTGTGTGTGGGTGTACCTTATTTACAATATATCGAGAGACGAGCATTAGAACAGGGGTGGCCCAGTGGTAACGGCCGCGACTTACGAGTTGTAGGTCGTAAGTTCAAACCCAGACAGGCGCTTTACTTTGTGTAAATAATTTCATCACCACTACTCTCAAAACGGTGAAGGAAAACATCGTGAGGAAACAGGCATGTCCTAGAACCAAAAAATTCGAAGACATGTGACATCTACAACTCCGCACTGGGTCCACATGGTGGGTTCCGGCCCACTCCTTCGCGTCTTGGAGGAGGCCTGTGTCCCAGCAGTGGGAAACTTATAGGCTGATTAAATTGTAAAAAAAATGTCATCCCTCAGAAAAATAGGACCCCATTATTATAATTGGACGTAGGCAGAAAGGACACATTCCACACTTTAGCCAAAATTCAGTTATGTATGCCAATCGTACTCCTGAGGGTCGAATCTATCATGTAATGAAAACCCTATTTTCACGGAAACTAGTTTTTCTCGCTACCCCGACTCAACCCACAGTATGAAGAGCAAATAAAATGTCAAACTTCAAACGCCCATAACTGAAAAGAGAATTTGTGTGGATTGAGTTCTTTCTGCTTAGCTACGTCCAATTATATAAATATTCCCTGTTTTTGTTGCGAAAATTAACAAAGTAGAAAATTGATTAGCTCAAACAAATATTGCACAAATCTCGTACCTAACACCATTTAAAAACGTCTATTGTTTGCTGCCTACAATAACTATTCTCAAATTCCTAGTTTCCCTCGAAGACTAGGTAACAACAAAGTTCTGTAGGTAATTAATTAAGATATTTTGACCACAGAACCGCCATTTTTATCAAAATTGCCATTACCAAACCCTTTTGCATTCTCTTGAGATGACTCTATAAGGATAAATGTCATCAGTATTTTATTCTTAGACGTTTTAATATTTCGCTAATGACTAGGTGCGGTTTCTTATTTACCTGTTCATATTTCCTGAATACCTACGAAGTGCCATCCATAGTTTCTAGATAGAAAAATCCACATCTGACCATGGGGTTTCTATACGTAGATATCTCACAATGAGAATTAGGTGAAAGAAAAAATTGTTATAAGTTACCGAAGAATCGTCAAAGCAATACATAACGCAGTTATCTATTGATGAGTTCCATTCTCGATTTACAAAAGCCTTCACCAGAACTTCACCTATTTGCCATCACCAAATTTCAGAGGTCTCTTTAAAAAAAAAAAAAACAAGTGTTGTAGTTATATTGACACAAATACACGTCGAATAGAAGCATTTTCTACAAAAAGGATTATTTTATGGAAATTAATATAAACATCATTTAAAAGCTGATTTAAAATCTGATAATACCTTCAAGCGACCAATTCTTGTATATATAATTATAATCTGAATCTCGGAAATGGCTCCAACGATTTTCATGAAATTTAGTATGCAGGGGGTTTCGGGGGCGATAAATCGTTCTAGCTAGGTTTCATTTTTAGAAAAAGTCAAACAAAAAGAAAATCCAGATATTAATTTTAATATGTAGAAATATAAAAAAAGGGAGGGTAGCGGTTCATAGTGCATCAAAAAATTCGTCATCATCCCTGTCAACAGCCATTACCATATCATTGCCACGTTGTATGCCAATTCTTTTCAATATATTCCTAACCTTTTATATTTATTTGTTGTGCTCAGTCAAAGTTCATATTGAACCACGCCCCTGAGTTCTTTGACCCAACCGTTATAAGTGCCAAGTTAAGGGACTCATATGAAACCTTCGGGTCATCAGACAAATTGAATTTAGTTTTCGTTTTGTTTGGTGAGAGAAATTTTAAATTAGTCTCACCTTTATTTATTATCTTTAATTAATTGAACATTTATGTTGACTTTTGATTTGTATTGATTAAAGTTGTTAATTACTTTCGATTGTTTCTTGCCTCTATAATGCATTTACGGAATATTTTACTGCTAGGACTGCCTCGTTGATCTAGTGTTCATAAGCGCTCAGTGGCGAAAGCACCATAATAACGCGATTCCTACCGGCTTCCCTTTAGGTATTCGCAATCGGCAACTCTATCGCGATTTTTTCATAAAAAAAATGGCACGTCAATAGTGGCTACTATTGTCAAAAAATACAGTGTGATTCTTTATAATAACTTTATAATAACATATCAACATGAGGGAATCTATGCTTAATATTATCCCCAGAAAAAATATTTTAAAAAATCTAAATATTTTAAGCAATTTAAAAAAAAATGTTCGCTATATTGACCCCATTGTAAACAAAACGGTGTAACTTTTAAACTAAATGATCTATCGTGATGAAACAAACTCCATAATGATGGGAAGTAATTTGGCATCCTCATAAAATAAAAATTGTGGAAAATAACTACCCTCAATTGAAGATAAACATGTTCTGTTAGCAAAAATCAGTTTTTTTTTTTCACCAATTTTTACAATTGTCGTAAAATTTCTCAATAAGACGTTTTGTTCACACTGAGGTCACAATAGAGAACAATATTTTTTAATTCCACAAAATAAAATAAAACATATTTAGATTTTTTAAATAATTTTTCCGGTTATAAAATTGAGCATAGATTTCCTCATTTTGATATGTGCACATTATAAAGACACACACTATAGTTACACTACGGGTATTTAATTCTACATAACATTCGAACAACAAAAATGGTTATTTTTAGCTTTGTATTACAACAAAAAAAACTGTTCTAAATTAATCAAGCGCCAAAACGTCATAATCGTGAAATAAAAATTAATATAACAGCGATCCCGTAATGATGTCACTTTACGTCACGTGGCGCCGCTTGATATGGACGGAGCAAGCCGCTGTGCAACGGGTTATGACAGAGACAGATATAGAAAAATGCGTCAGCGAGAACGAGATGGAGGAATTTTGCACATTTTATTTGGTTTTCAGCTGTTCAATTTCATAATATTTAATTCTTTACATTCCTACATTAATTAAATAATGATAGTAAGTATTCTTTATTGATAAGTCGGTGAGTTAAAGCCAAATTCGCTTCGGCTACCATCTTAAAAAAATTGACACCTCGCCGCTGTAAGCGCTACTACTGAGTATGAGGTTGGATTCCTGGGTTTGATTCCCAGACCGGGCAAAGTGTTATTGTGATTTTCTATCTGGAATTTCTCATTAGTACCTAACCGATAATAGTATCATCTAAAGAAGCTTTTCCCTTTTTCTATGTTGGGGTCGGCTTCCAGTCTAACCGGATGTAGCTGAATACCAGTATTTTACATGGAGCGACTGCATATATTATCTGATGTCCACAACCCAGCTACTGGGTTGTCAGACTTTCGGGATTCTGACTACACGTAACGAACTACCAAAGATCTACATACGAATGACAACCGGCACAAACTGCTTAACGTTCCGAGGCACGCAGGCGTCTCGCCATATTATGGGTGGTCACACATCCACCGGCCGACCTCGGTAAACTTTGCTTAACTCTGAAGATCAATCCGTTGCGGCTGTTTATGGACATATAGAAACGAACCCCTCTGCAAAAACTCTTCCATATATCAGACAGGTTTTAGGTAGAAAAACTGAATTTCGAGTTAATCAGACAGCGCGTTAAAATTCTTCCCTACAAACTTTGACACCCCTCAATCGCCCTTTAGGGGGTAGTTTAGAAAAACAATAAATAACCAACTTTATAATTTACTTAGATAAGTATTTGTGCCAAGTTTCCAGTTTATTAACTCAAGGAATAAGATTTTTCATACAAACAAAATCCCCCTTTTTCAGCCCCCTAAAGGTCGAATTTCCAAAAACCCCTTCTTAGTGCTCCCCTAAATTATAAAAGGAAACCGTGTGCAAAATTTCACGTTCCTATAGTCCTAGTAGTTTCGGCTGTGCGTTGATTGATCAGTCAGTCAGTTTCTCCTTTTATATGTATAGAAGATAAAGTAAACAAACAAAGCATTTTTACTGCCATTAATATTTAACACCGAAAAAGTTATTACATAATATTCGCACATAAATTTTTGCTTGCATACCGTTGACGAGTCCGTAAATAAACAGACGCGCTCCGGAATTCCGTCACGGAGTCTTATGTCATGCGACGAACGAGGACATGAAGTGTTGGTTTAATCTCTTGTTTTTTTTATCATGAATTTCGGTTTTGGCATGTCAGGGTGAAACGTAAGTTGGAAAAGTGTGGTAGGAAAATATTATAGACTAGCTTTCGCCAGCAGCATCGCCTGCATAAAGGTCGAAAATTATCCCACGGGAACCTACCCACTACCAGCATAAAACTATCCTATTTATTAATCCAGGTCATAATCTTCTGTGAGCCAAATTACATCCAAATCCATTCAGCCATTTTTGCGTGATTGAGTAACAAACATTCAAACATACAAACTTTCACATTCGTAATACTAGATACTTACTAGTAGGACTGGTATGGTACACCAAGTCACAAAATTCACCAACGCGTATCCAGTCCATGTGAAGCCCACTCCTGTCACAGAGAGGAGGGCTGTAAGGTGCCCCAGTAGTGGGATTACCTACTTGGTTTGTGCTTTTAATGGTAACATTGCCAAAACGATCGTTGTGAGAAAACTTACTTGGAGGAGGCCGTTGTCCAGTCCAAGAGTAACGTTCTTGGCTAATATGACGATCAATCTACATAGTCTTCACATGATCTGATCAAGAATAATGTTCCCAAGATTTTGATTTAAAAGAGTGTCCTTGGAGTTTCTTACCCGTTTTTCTCCATAGAGATCTACGTTTTGGAATGGACACCTAGCTTCAACTTCGTTTTTTTTTTTGACAATTCTAAAGTGCCTGTAAAAGGTTTAATTGAAATAAATGGTTTGAGTTTGAGTTTATGTCTTGACTTTATTTCGGATTCTTCTTCTTATCTCGATTTTCTTCTCAGAGCAGTGAGATAAGAAACGTCGACCACATCTAGTTCTTAGGATATGATTGACATGTTAAAGTTTTTTATCCAAACCTACATAAAATCATATAGCATTCGTTATCATTTGATGTAGATAAGAAGATGACGTGAATTTTAAACTAACTTCGCTAAATTAATTTAGGCGTCATAAAAGAGTTATTAAAATTAAATCTTTATAGGAGGCATTTTTATCAACATTAGCAGATTTATTAACAGAAAATTAAAGATAAATCAATTGATTGACAAAAATCCAACTTATGAAATAACAAGGAAAGATTCAATGATTATTTTGTAAAAAAATAAGGTACATTCACCTTCAAACGATATCCTTATGTACCTTAAGTTACGTAATACACGTAACGACAATGTCAATGACTGACCACGATCAGGTACCTAGACAGAAGGACGATAGACGATATTCAGATTCTTGAACCCTTTCGCTCAATCTTTGTTGTTATGATACAAATAATTCGATGGTGCGTGAATAATCACAAATGACAAATCAAATCAAATCAAAATATTTTTATTTCATATAAACCTGCATGGGCACTTATGAAACGTCAGAAACTAAGTGCACGGTTCCAAAATGTTGTTTCCTATGGAGAAGAGCCGGCAAGAAACTCCACGGTTACTCTTTTAAAAATGATTGGCTTTAACAATGTTTTCAGAGATAAAATGTATGTGAGGACAGTGCAGACGAATACAGAATAGAAAATCGTCTACAAATCTAGTCTGTAAGGCCTACAACGTTCTCCCATTCACAATATGTAAAATAATCTACATAAATAAAATGAACCTAATTAAACATAGTGACATGATTAACATGACAATCACTAAAAAATAAGTTGATATTAAAATTGATGTATAATGTCAAATAATGACGAGAATATGTCAGCATTGTAAAAATAAAAAGAACATTGAAAGCAGTTAATAGACTTTCACATAGTTATGCTGTTAATGAGGTACCAGGGAAGCCACATGTGCAGAAGGAATTAATGCCAAACTTCCCTGTCTTCAACGTAGTCTTTTATCTTATAATATGCTTTTTTGATAAGGACACGTTTGATGTGCGTTTTAAACTTTCCATCGCTAAGTTCTGTAACTGACTTTGAAGTAATCAATATGTTATTTCACATAACACTAACAATGCAGGCCAATGTCTGGAAAGGCCTTGTGAAGAAAGAGCCATTGCAGCTTTGAGCTGACCTGTCCCAACAGACGGCATGTATGTATCAGTCACCGTGTAGCTCAACCCAATTATAGGGAGCTCAACGACCCGTCACAAGACTCTACCAGATCTACAACACATTTACGAAGGCCATTTACTTTTAACTCAAACTTTTCATTAAATTAGTCTTTATGTATCAATCTGACTACTCCGTGCCACGGAAAGCACGCTAAGCCGTTGGTCCCGGCTGTCATGCCGGTCGTCAGAAGCCCGGAAGTCTGACAACCAGTCTTACCAAGGGGTATCGTGTTACCTAGTAGCTGGGTTGTGGAGGTCAGATAGGCAGTCGCTCCATGTAAAATACTGGTATTCAGTTGCATCTGGTTAAACTGGAAGCGGACCTCAACATAGTTGGGAAAAGACTAGACAGATGATAAGATTTATCAATCTGAATACAATAAATAATATCTATGTATAAACCTACCTCAGTAATCAATATTTTCCACCGATGAACCAAAAACCAATGTCATTCCATCTAGCTTGTATAACCCAAAGGGTTGCACAGAGGTGCACCTACATATACAGGGTATGACAGAAACCATGTTGTTAACCATAAGTATGTACTAAATATAACAGCTGGTATAGAATCACTATGCATAGTTTCAGCTCAAAATAAAATACTCTAAGAATTGATACCAAATTTTCGGTTTCAAATGTTTCTTAAATTCAAATCATAAAAAAACGTGTCACCGCACTACGTAGGTCAATTACTTTCCACGTTACTTGCCAATATCACGATAAATCTCTTCCGAGTGATGTTTTAATTTCAATTTTAAAAGTTCGGTTTTTGGTATCAATGTATTTTTTTTTTTTAATTCTCATAACTTCCAAACATGTAGAGATAGGATTAAAAAAACCCTTCCAATATCGTTTGATATCATCCAAAGAAGCCGTGCCCTTGCTATGTATATTATATACATAGCGTTGTGTACCGGTATACTATTAGGTGCACCTCTGTCTGTTAAATTAAACTCATTGTCTTATATTTTTAACCGACTTCAAAAAGAAGGAGGTTATTAACCGACTTCAAAAAGAAGGAGGTTATCAATTCGACATGTTTATATTTTTTTTTTTTATGTATGTTCGGGCATAACTCGGATTTGCATAATTATTTTTTTGTTCGAAAGGGGTTTACTCCGAAATGGTCCCATTGAAATTTCATATAGATCTGATGATGCGTTTCGGAGACAGACAACGGAACTCTTCAAAAATTACAGCAAATCAACCGCGAATGTTGCTATCGCATAAATGTGTATTGTTTTGACCCCAAGGATGATAAAATTTAGAATTGGTGTGGGGTAGATAACTAAAAAGTGAAAAATAAAAAACTTTTTTCAAAAAAATAACAACCGACTTCCAAAGAAACACTACAAAGTGCAAAATAACTTTAATTTCGGAAGGCGGTGGCAAATAATTAAAATACACATCCAAAGTCACCGACTTCCCAAATTAAAGTTATTTTGCACTTTGTAGTGTTTCTTTGGAAGTCGGTTGTTATTTTTTTGAAAAAAGTTTTTTATTGTAAAAGCTTTATTGATCGAAATCGGATGACAGTGACATTTGACACAAATGGGCGTATTTTTTTACATTTCCGTTCCGTTTTATCGATTTTGCACGATATTTTACACGACAGGCAATATGCTGTGTTAGATTTGGTTGTTAATCACTCATTTTAACGTTCCGCTTTTATTTTATTTGAGGTTAGAAACTTATTTTGTAATCTTCTCGAAAAAATGCATTAACTTTTAATAAAAGTGGTAGCGTTATGATCGGGGACCCAAGCCCTACCAGTTTTAACCATTTTTACCCCCCAACTCCTGCCAAAAGATACTAGATCCAACCCAAAATAACCTAAAAGTCTTTGTTGTTTGAATATTATGGTGAATTAAATACCCGTAGTGTAACTATATTTTTTGACAATAGTAGCCACTATTGGCGTGCCAGTTTTTAATAGAGTTGCCAATGCGAATACCCGTAGGGAAGCCGCTAGGATCGTGTTATATGGTGCTTTCGCCAATGGTCGCCATCAATTGCGCACAAATCCAGACAACGGGCCGCTGCTAAGAAATTCTGAGAATCAGAAATCAAACCCACGACCTCGTGCTCAACAGTAGCGCTTGCGACCGCTAGACTATCGAAGCAGTCAAAAAGTCTACGTGTACGTTACCTATTAGTAATTCCTAGCACACATTCCCTATAAAAAAACAAAAGACCTTCCTTAATACAATCCTTATCACAAAACCCGAATACCATTTTACGAAAACATTGCACACGCAATTAAAAACGTCGCAACTGCAATTTTTACGAAAATAAGAGAACTGTATTAAAACATAAATTCTCACTTAACCCTCCTATCTCGACTATTGTTCCATTATCGGATGTTATCTGACCGCCAATTAAAAATTAGTTTAAGATAGTGAAAATATCGATAGTGTTAAAAGGGCTACTTCATTAGGCATTTTCTTTTCTACGTTTTTATTGTGAACGTATTGGTATTTGGCGTAGCATCGTTGGTACTTTGATTGTGCCGATGATATTTGGAATATGCTAAGTGGGTTACATTTAGAGTGCTAAATAGGGTAAAAGACTTTATGGTATTTGAAAATAGTTTTATAAAACTTAGGAGAGGTACCTACGGATCAACTACGATCTAAACCGACTTCAAAAAGGAGGAGGTTCTCATTTCGACTGTTTTTGTTTGTTTTATGTTTATTTTCTCCCATTAATTATAGTCAAAGCGAAACGATATTCATATCACCTAGCTAGTTCAGTTATACTTACGTAAAACCCTAACCTGCGGGCTTAGCATGACGCTTTGTATTTCTTCGAAGAATAGACAGTGCTTTTTCATCGTTTCTAACGATATTTGTCTAGGTCCTTATACACGTAGACTATTTCAGAAGAATATTTCTTCCCAAACTGTCAAAATCACACTGATAGCAAAACTTTCTATTCGATGGCCACAAAGTGTATACAATTTTCTACAAAATCATGATTCGTTTAAAACGTATAACTGTGATAATGAATGGAAAAACATAGCTATGTTATCCTATTGTACATCCATTTGTTTAATAGTCATGTCTATTCTTCCGTCGACAAATCGGTGCTCGTGCTAAGCCTGCTGCAGGCTTAGCATGACGCTTTGTATTTCTACGAAGAATAGACAGTGCTTTTTCAATACAAAGTGACATTTCGTTGCTCCATTTTTGACATCGCACCGTAGATATCCTTCCACACTGTCTTTTTGTCTTTCGTTTCTAACGATCTTTATGTCTAGGTCCTTATAAATGTAGACTATTTCAGAAGATATATTTTCTCTTCTCGTTCTCGCACACTATTTCTTTTTCATTTCTCCTTTCGCAGGTCTGCTGGAAGAAATTTCTAGAGAAATAAGCAGTACCTTTGTACTCAATTGTTTGTTTATGCTGTCTCTTCTATGTATTTTACAGTGTGTACATTTATAATAAAATAAATAAATAATTAAGAATATTTCTTCGCAAACTGTCAAAATCACACTGACAATAAACTTTCTACTCGACGGCCACAAAGTCTATACGATTATCCACAAAATCATGATTAGTTTAGAACGCATAACTGTGATAATTAATAACAAACATAGCTATCTTTATGGTACATCATTTAGTTAATAGTCAGGTCTATTCTTCCGTCGACAAATCGGTGCTCGTGCTAAGCCTGCTGGCTTGAGGCAAAACCGAAGTAGAAGTAGATTCTTGAAGATTGTTTTTATTCCTACCAAAACATTTATCCCTTAAATCTTACTGAAACAAGCCATTTTATCTTATATACGCCATTTAAAAAATAAATACCAAATATTATCCACACTTCTCGAATTGAACGATATCGTTAATAACCGTGTATCGAACAGTTCTTGTACCTGCGCCCACGCAGCTGCTAACTGCTTGCGCAACCAGTTGCAAGTTTGCAACCGATTGCTTCGCTGTTGTTCGCTGTAGCTAGACATGTTGCTGAGGTATTTATAGTAAATCCTGATGGCATGAAGGCTATTGGAAAAGTAGGGATTTGAATACCTTGGTACATTAATTTAATTGTTAATAAATACGCTATTGTTGAAAACTGCAACGACACAAATAATTATGTTATTTGAGGAAAATAATTATTGGCTTCTATAAAGTCACTCAAATATTATCCGTGGGAAACATTATTAGGTATCATGCTTATACATATAAATGGAAAACAGACGTGAGTTATGTTAAGTTTGAGTTAGTACCTATTTATTTTATCATGAACCTCGCCCTAACCACCCTTTGTTGGGCAAGTAACTATATGTAATAATAATAGTGGATCTGTTATAGTTAGAACATCTTCGGTCTATATCCACAATCGATCTAGCTTATCCGCAGTGTTAGGCTAAGTAGTCCGTAGTCAATAATGAGGTCACCAGTGATGCTCCGCCAGGGGTGCGGGCTGTTCGAAAGAGATACCGCCGCCCGCGCCCCTGGCACACAAGCAACTGAAGGAATCAAGGAACACGGGTGGGTTTTAGTCAATAAAAGTCTGACACGCCCTCCCGCTCCACCCAGAGCGGGAGAAGTTATTAGATGATTTCCCAACCAAAAACAAAAACCAACGTAGATACGGTAAGGTAGCCCGTGAAATTCTTCCGTTTATGTTCAGGTGGTGATACTTCGATGAGCCGCAAAGCGACTGTGGAGCCACATCGCAGACGATGCCCCAACTCTTGTCGCGCTCTCTGTGTAGCTACTAACACTTGCACTATGGGAGATCTTTGTGAGGCCTACGATAACTCTGTCGAAGGGGCTGAATCCTGGTCAAAGCTTATTTAAGACCAATAATTGGAATCATCGACACGACCAAGAAGACCAAACTTCTGACGAAATATGCGAAGCGTGGTGATTTTGAAACATTTGCTTTGAAACATTTTCTTGAATAAGAAATTAATTAAAAAGAAAACACAATGTGCGTCCATAGTGTCCAACGTTATCATCCCTACCCCCAACTTTTACAAACATGCAAATCACAACTGTCAACTTAAGCCCTCCACACACGACACACACTGACATCACTTATGAAAAACATGCGAGTGAGGACATGAGGGCTCATGAATGAAGCCATCGTCGTGTTTCCAGCCATAACTAGCCCCCATAGTCATAACGTGGGTGTTGCCAACATGCAAAATACTAATATAGTGGTATAAATTGACTGTTTAGTGCAAAACTGTCAAATACATGGCCGTTTAGTATGACAAGGTTGCTACGTATATAGTGTTACTTTGGCGTCCGGTGTCGCAGAGCGAAAACAAAAAATTTGACTGCTCTTCAATAAACTCACAGATTTGGACAAAACTAAAATGTTAATAATAAACAGATACAAGTCACGGAATAAGTGGGAAAAACCCTAAACAATTACAAACAAGACATTTTCTAGGAAAATGCATGTTTGATTACGATTCCGGACTATTTGATTGCTGGTTAGTGAAGTGTACCTAAAAGTAAGCAGTGGTATCCCACTAGTCCCGATTTACGAGTTGTACTAGGGTTGGGTTACTTAGGGTTTGAACTGAGGTAGACGCAATACTTTGTGTAAATTATTTCATCACCACTGCTCTCAAAACGGTGAAGGAAAAAGAATCGAAGACATATGACGTAGATTACAGCACACTCCCGTTCGAACAGAAGAGGCCTGTTGCCCAGCTGTGGGAACATTATAGGCTAATTATACTAAGTGGTAATAAATGATTCTTGATGTAGCAAATCTGCCTTGAATGAGGCAAAAGCGGCGTGGAGTTATAAGTAGAAAATTTGTATGCAAACATAAGCTTTTAGCATAATATGGCAAATACCAACATCATTGGATAGCTGAGAAGTTTTATTATATCCGAAATAAACCATGACATAACGCGACAGTTAATTAACGTCACCAATTCACAAATTACCGTGAAAAGCTGGACATAAATTTTATTGTTCTCAACACGTCTCTAATATTTTTCGTATTCAATAAGTGATGTTCTGATGTCACTAGTATTCCCACATTTTAAGCAGATTGGCTTAGCAGTGATGTTTTTTAAATTATATGCAATAAACGTACAAGTTTTGCATTTAAAATGAGAGAATTATTTTGAAAAATCAAAATCAGAAGTCATTTATTTAAACTTATTATTTTGAACGTCAAAATTACATACGACAGTCCTCAAAAACGACCACGCTTCACCATTTCCTAGTGCTTTATACATGGGCGACGAATTGGATTATGAACCTTACCAGGGTGCTTACTCTCGAATATAATTCCGATAGATCGACATTGGAATTGTCAGTCAAACGTCAGGGATTGGCTAGACTCGGGTGAGTCCCTAGCCAATCCCTGACGTTTAACTCAATCAACTGACGTTTGACCAATGTCGATCTATCGGAATTATATTCCAGAGTAAGCACCCTGGTCTAGAAATTATGCCAACCCTAAACATTTTCGTAAAAGTTATGGGCACTGTTGCTCTCAAACAGCTAAGAAAAACATAGTGAGGAAACCGGCATGTCTTTGAACCAAAAAGTCAAAGGCATGGTTTTCACCAATTCGCACTGTGCCCGTGTGGTGTAAGTAATAAAAACGGGATAAGGTTAACTTATTTCGGAAGGAAATAGATCAGAAAGAGATATTGTACTTCAATGTTTAAAGGGCACTGCTCTTAAACAAAAAAGATAAGCATCGTGACGAAATCGCCATGTCTTAAAACCAAAAATTCGAAGACAGGAGACATCCCCCAACACGACACAGAGAGAAATCATTAATCAAACTCAAACTAAAAGCATTTATTTCAAATAATAATAGAATTGATTCTAAGTAGTCGCTCCATCCAAAAGATAATAATTCAATAAAAAATTCTTACCACAAATTACAGAGAAAGTAATTAATAATTAATTCACAGTTATACGTACATTTATATTTATATATATTTTTTTTACTAACACATTTAACAATTTTTTAAGATTTTTATGATTTATATGTTATTTTTGTATTTTGTTATCATATATGGAGTTTTCTCTTATACAAATAAATTGAATTAAGATAGTTTCGTATCGAGAAGAATGGGCGAGAAACTCCACCGCTGTTCTTTTAAAATGTTTTACAATATTTGCATACATGATTTGACTAATTATACCTATGTGAAAATGATGCACCTTTAATAAAGTATAAATACATGCACATAGTGTAATGTGCATGTATTTATATTTTATTAAAGGTATTTTATTAGGTAGAAATTCCCAGCAGTCGGAACATTATCCGCTGATTGACACAAAAGGGTAAATCTCAAGGCAGACGTTCCGATATGTCTGAGTTCTACGTGTTGTAATGAAAAGTGGTGTATCAACTACCAATAAGAAGCATCTACTTACATTTAAATAAAGCGTGCCCCTCAAAATGCCATCAAACGATCAAGTTTACTTGACATTTATTCGTTGCCTGACACTGCAAGGTACTGCCTTAAAATATAACTTGCATTGTACTAAGTGATGCACCTCGCACACAAACTACAACCCAATTTAACTCGATCATCGTGATTTTATGACTCGACTCGGTCACTCGGTGAATGCTAATCGAGAAGATATAAAATTGGGAAGTTTTGGCTGTACTCGGTGACTCAGTACGATGTGTGTATGTTTTGATTAAGCGGCGGCGCGCGGCGGTGTGTGACATTTTTGACTATGCGCAAAACCCACTGGCCACGCGTGTTCTGCGTAAAAACCCATAGATATAAGCACCGTTAAAGAAAACATAATTTGACTATTGTTTGGCTTTGACAGGAAGATTCCGAAGATGATAATGATGATGATGAAGTGTGACTTTAACTTTTATCATTCAGATTACGAAGAAAACGCTAGGTAGGACGGTCCTACCCAAAATATGCACGTGGAAATATAAATAATAGTGAAGCAACATAATAATCTCATTGCGTTTTGCATACGAAGATTCCTTAAACATTGTAAACGAGAGAAAAAAATACAGCTTTGTCTAGGACTGAAAGGTCAGGTCGCTCCATGAAAAACACTGGTATTCATCTGCATCTGATTAGACTGGAAGCCGACCACATACATACACACAGATGACACATAGTTACATACATACACAATTATGATACATAGTTGGGAAAAGACTAGGCGGAGTATGTACAGAAAGATACAAAAAGTGCCCAGTTCCTAAGACCTGTCAAAAAACTGTGAGTTGAACATAAAAGGCACTGGTTTTCGTACCCGGATCGCATTTTTTTTTTTTTCTGAACAAAATCATATCGTGTATCAGACAACTTCCCTAACGTCAAACAAATAATAACATATTGCAATCCATACCTTTCAACACAAATCTAATGACCACTCAACATGAACAACAATTGATTAATTATACACTGTTAATTATTGCTTATATACCTTGAACCCTGTCAGTCCTAAATGTAATATGTCTAAGTTTGAAGATAATTTGGTTCGTTTATTGAGAACTGTTCCGTATTGTCCGATTGACAATGACGGAACTTTGCTGTGTATAGTATTAGAAGTATTACCTAATTGCAATAAGTAGAAAAAACAAATAGTCTAAATAATGTAGACGTACCCATTTTAGGTTGTTGTCGATCATATCGACGGTCCCTACGTCAAAAAAATTACTGAAGGGCGCTTCAAACTTTCAAACACGTGTATGTCATGTTCTAGTTCATGAAATGTCATGAAGGATTTAAAGTGCATTTCGCCATCTTAGACGATTTTTTGTTAAACTAAACGATAGTTTATGCTGGCCTGAAGGTCACGAAAACAAAACATGCAAATCACGTCCACTTAGGAGATTTTACGTAGGGACCGTCGAAATATTCCAGTTGGTCTAGTGGTCGAAAACGCGACTACTGAGCAAGAGATTCGACATGAGGGTTCGAATCCCAGTTCGGGCGAAGTGTTATTGGGTTTTTCTATCTGGGATTTCCCCGTAACAGCCTGAAGTCTGGATTTGCGCTCGGCTGTATAAAAGGCTCGATTTCTATTACATGGGATTGAAACATAACAGCTGGCGAAATGTGTGTTATGGGTACCTACACCTATGTCCAACCCCCTGGAGATTACATGCGTGGTGTTATGTACCTATACCCTTTAAAACAGTTGAAATTATATTTAAAATGATCAGGGCCCATTTATTTGGAACACTAGTTTCGCCGCCCAAGATTTGGTGGCCAGTTTTTCAATTCAACGCAAAGGGGTTGCAAATTCTTTTTATTCTAAACTGGCTTTCGCCAGCTGTTTCGCCCACATGGTTTCTGTGTATTTTCAAATAAACCTTACTCTCGAATCACTCTGTCTATTGATGAAAACCGCATTCAATACCGTTTCGAAGTTTAATGGATCTAAGCGTACAACGCGAAAAGTTACTTTGTTTTATAATACGTAAGGATTACGCCGTTCTTTGAATTACCAAGACCAATAGACCAACGAGGCAGTTCATGTAAATTGGTTGACAAAATAATGTCCTATTGTAGCCAACCCTGTAACAAAACCATCATCTACGCACTTAACCAAATTGAACAATTAACCGCTTCCCCAATCCATCAGCATCGTGAACAACGTTCTTCCTAATCTTCAATCATATTGTGCTTAACAAAACTAATTACTTTCTAGCAAAAACATAATTGAGTTATATCTTCTGTATGTTTTATAATTAAGATGCTAATACCGTCTGTCAGTTACTGTCCAGATGTTCGTAGATATACAATGGTCAGTTTAGTGTTATTGACCTTTTGAACATGCTTAAAAGATCTTCAGAAAAAATAACTAAGAAATCCATCATAGTGACAACGTGTGTGGTATTGATCACAGCGAAGGATTTCTTTTTATTATTAGAAGAAAAAAAATACATACACATCTTTAATTTATCTTTATCTCAAATCCCGTTGCGGTCGGTCCATAGATTCAAGGTTGCTCATCGAGCTATGGAACGGGCTCCACTTGAAACCTCTCTTAGGTATATAATCTGGAACGAGGTGATCCGGCAGTGAACCAAAGTGGTCGACATACCTCACAGAATAAGCAAGCTGAAGTGAGAGCCGTACCTAGAACCGACAACCATTGGGGTAAACGTGTTCTTGAGTGGAGACCACGAATTAGCAAACGTAAAGATAGGGCGCCCTCAAGCTAGTTAGAGCGACGATCTATGCAGAGTAGTTGGTAGCAGCTGGGTGGGAATTGCCGAAATTGAGCTGAATGGCAATTGGAGAGGCCTAAGTCTAGCAGTGGACTGCCGTGTAGGCTGATGTTGATCTTGAATAAGTGCCTTACCAACTAGGTACTACTTTTAGAACCTAGTGGAATTGACTATTTAAAGGTTTGATAATAAGACGTGCATGCATCATTGTTAACTCAAAGCACCGCGTAGAGGTTGATATGGCTCTACTATAGAACCATAATCCGGGGGGTAGTTAAAATTCAGACTAAATACCTACTGCGTTACGTTTACACAATATCAATAACACTAATTATTATGATAAAAATGGTCTCTCTCAATAAATTCTGTATTGTATAAAAGGAGAAACGGACTACTAGGACTAGAAACGTGGAATTTTGCACGAGGCATCCTTTTATAATGTCCCCTACATTATAGCACTAAAAAGGGGAAATTCGACCTTTAAGGGAGTGAAAAGAGGGGATTTTGTTTGCAAGGAAAATCTTACTCCTTGAGTTTAAAAACTTGAAACTTGGCACAAATACTTATTTAAGTAAATTATAAAGTTGGTAATTTATTGTTTTTCTAAGCTACCCCCTAAAGGAGGATTGGGGGGTGTCAAATTTGTACAGAAGAATTTTAACGCGCTGTCTGATTAACTCGAAAGTCAGTATTTATACCTAAAACCAAAAATAAAGAATAACGTGTATCAGGGTTTTTCGACAATCTACCCCTAAAAAAGGTAGTTAATTTTACAAGGGATGATTTTACTGCGTGTGTTGATTAACTCGAACCTTGGTATAAATCTATATTAATATTATAAAGAGGAAAGATTTGATTGTTTGTTTGTATTGAATAGGTTCCGAAATTACTGAACCGATTTGAAAAATTATTTCACTGTTGGGAAGCTACACTATCCCCGGGTGACATTGGCTATATTTATCCCCGTATTCCCACGGGGACGGGAAATACGCGGGTGAAACCGCGGGGCGCTGCTAGTACTAAGTACTAAAACATATGAGACCATTTTTGTCAATGCGCCCGTAAAATACATCGATCCACCACATTCAAAAATTACTTAGAGCATTTTGACAATAGATATGTTACATTAATATTGCGTCAATTTTTTTCAATAAAGCGGCCCCAAGTCTTCATTCTTCACTCTATTGCTGTAAATTGAGCTAGTATAAACCAACGCCATCTACCGTTAGACGGCCGAACCATCTGTCAAGCGTCAAGTGTAAAGTAAAAGTGAAACATTGCAGTTGATTCACAGCGGTCCCGTTAGTTTAGTAGCGGCGCCGCGGCGCTGCGCGGGAGCAGCTGTTGATGTGTGTTTGCTGATACTGTTATTTTCTATGACAAATTGCTATGAACGAAAATACGTTTATATTGGGGAGAAAAAAATAATTTGCTTAAAACTCAAAATTATAACAGACTTTTGCCTTTTCCCTGTCAAAGGCAAGTTTATAAGGCAGAACCAATGTCATAAAGAGCCATTTACCGTAACGATTTATATGCTACGGACCCACCCAATTTAAGCCCCTTTATGGTCCTGATTTTATCCTATACCTACCCATATGGAGTATTTTATATGAAGCAATTCATGCTACCTACACTGTCCAGCGTCTGACTCTTGGTCCCGACAAACTGGGTAGACACGGACGCAAGTCGCGCCCGTGACCGTCTGGCATAAATCAAACTGAAATCGAATCAAGACAAAATGACTTACTACAACTACACAATGTCAAGAATATATTGGATTGACATAAATTACCGAAACGCTTATGCCAATCCTGTTGAAAAGCGTTAAAAAAATATGAAAGCCCTAGCCTTCTTTCTGGTCACGCTATGGATCGTTCTTGCTCCCATGTACACTACACTAGTAAGGCTGCATGGTCTAGAAATCGAACTCAGGACCACATTTTAGGTACTCACGGTTGCGATCAACAAACAACCAAAGCAACATAAACAAAAGAAAGAGAGAAAAAGACATACCTTTCCCGTTTCTTTCTCTTCATCGTGCTGGTCCCCTTGATGGTTCTGTACAAGGTCATCATATTGATTGCAATTATTACTGATTACACTCACACTACACAAAACACTATATTAATTCATCAACACGATTACTATTATACACTATTAACACTTATTATTAACTTTTTTTAACACTTAACGGACGTTGTTTTCACTTCACAGCAGTTTAACTGAAACAAAAAGAAAAAAATACGTTAAAAATATATATATGTTAGGTTCGACCATCTTTCTAACCGAATGCAGCTGAATACCAGTATTTTACATAAAGCGACTGTCTATCTAACCTCAACAACCCAGTTACTGAGTAATACGGTACCCTTTGGTAAGTCTGGTTGTCAGACTTTTGGGGTACTGACGCGGCGTAACGACTGTAATGGAATCAACAAATGGCAGCCGGGACCAACGGCTTAACGTTATTTCATCGAATCCGACTCGGCTGGGCAGCATTTTCGGCTTCGTAATATCTACTCGTCACAAATACCGCAGTATCTTAAGACGAAAGTCTTTGACCAGCGTGGTCACTCACAATGGGCCTCATTAGAAGGCTTAAAGTCACCCAAAGGGCAATGGATATGGCTATGCTCAGAGTTTCCCTACTTGATCGAATCAGGAATGACGAGATCCACAGAAAAGCCAAGGCAAACGACATAACCCGAAGAATTGTCAAACGTGGCAGTGGGCAGGGCACATTGCTCGCAGAACAGATGGCCGATGGGGCCGAAAGGTTCTGGAGTGGCGACCCGGAAGACGTTGAGTGGGAAGGCCTCCCACAAGGTGGACCGATGACCTTGTGAAGGCCGCGGGAATCCGCTGGATGTGGGAAGCACAAGACCTGAGAAGACCGGTCGAAGTGGAGGAGACTGGGAGAGGCCTATGTCCAGCAGTGGACGTCTTTCAGCTGAAATTATGATAGTAGTTTTCTGGTAACCCCTCCATCTAGGAGTGGGTGTTTACTACAATAATTCATCAATTAGCTTCGAACTCAAAGCACCTCGTTATTCTAACGTGTTAGCCATTGATCTATTGCCACTTTGATTATAAATATAAAGATTTCCCCACAACTCACACGCAACGAGCAATTGCTTTACGAAACCCTAACGAAGTTACCTCGGTATTTTTATGTTCGATTATAACAACCATTAAATAGCTTATCAACAGCTGCAGGCTGTATAATTGCAGCTTATTACGCTATTATAATGTTTAGTTACAAAACCAATACTAGCTGTAATGGTACTTAGAGTACTTAATTTGGTGTTTGGAGTCATAACGGGCGGTGAAAATCGTCTAATTGACATACATTTTGAGGTGTTGGAAATTTTTAATAATTTAAGAATTGGATGCATGGCTGGGGGATACGGCCGTGGTACACACGGCTACACATCAAGCTAAACATTTCCAGTATAAACTGAACTCGCTTTGTATAGGATTTCCGTACAATGCGAGAACAGCGTAAACTGGAAATGTATAGCTTGATGTGTAGCCGTGCGTACATAGGTAGACTTATACTTATTTTGGTCTAGGCTTCAGACCGCTACTTCGTCGGCGTGGACTTCAGAATTGGGTCCAGAAGGATATTATTATTTTACGTACGGCAGATCTGGTAGCGTCTTGTGACGGGTCGTTGAGCTCCCTAAAATTGGGTTGAGCTACACGGTGACTGATACATACATGCCGTCTGTTGGGACAGGTCAGCTCAAAGCTGCAATTGCTCTTTCTTCACAAGGCCCTTCCAGATTCTGCCCTGCATTGTTGGATGCACATAAAATTCAAATAATATAATGTTTGTACTTTAAAAGAGACCGTGACCTCTGAGTTTGTTTCGTCTTTTCTTATCAAGCAACATTCAGCTAGAAAATGCCAGCGCCATGTAGTTTTTAAAATGTTGACCAACAGAATATTGACGTGTAAAAGGCACATAACATCACACACACACACAAATTGCACATCTACTTACGTAAATAAACATTTCATATTAAAAATCAGGAGCCTAGTTTCACAGAAACGATATGGCCTAACAGTTCATCCATTACATAACATTTAAGGACTATTCAAGCTATAATCTATCTGCATGCCAAGCTTCATCCAAATCCATCCATCCGTCTGGGTGATTAGATTTAAACTTATGCCGCTGAGAGCAGTGGTCGCCCAGAGGTTTTGGCGCTGATTTACGAGTTCTAGGTCGTGGGTTCGAACTAAAGCAGGCACTTTACTCTTTGGATTCAATTTCATCATCATTTCTCTCAAAACGGTAAAGAAAAACATCGTGAAGAAACTAGTATATCCTAGAACGAAAAAAATTAAGACATGTGACTTTCACCAACCCGCACTGGGCCCGCGTGGTGGATTATGGCCCCCTGCTGGGACACAGGCCACCTCTCAGTGAGAGCGCTCTCTAAGAGGTGACCTATGCCTCAGCATTTGGAACATTATAGACTGATTATCACTATTCCGCTGTAGTAAACAAGATTTGGAAACATTTTGGAAACGAAATGTTTTCTTATTGATCTTAGGATCGAACACCAGAATTTTGAGTTTGTTGACTTCAATTAAAATTCAAAGTCACGATCATAATATTTGCGAAAGCCATTTAGCAGCTTCTAAAGATTATGCTAAAAACGAAAGTTAATCAATTATTGTATTATAGATTTTTACAGTCTTAAAGTTGGAATCTGCATCCATTTATCATGGTAGATAATTATTTATTTAGTTAAGTGGTCATGCTTTTTGCACACACCATGGTGAAACAATGTTGAAATTGTTGTTAATTTTCTTCGATACTCATGTTGTAGGGCAATCTGCATATTACGAATAAAATCTTCTGTTACATTGGAGACCGCCGAATTTATTTAGTGTATTATTTTATTTATAATATTTTTGACGTGTAAATGTGTTGGCACAAACCTTCTTACAGAAATAAAATCGTTTGTCATTTATTTTTGTCAAATAGGCAAACGTAAGGTTAGGAAGCCTTCAGACTAAGCGGAGCGAAGATCTTCGCCGGGTGGGCTCATAGTGGCAGCAAATGGACAAGAGTTGCCGAAAATCGAGTTGCAAGGCGTGCTATAAGAGAGGCTTTTGTCCAGCAGTGGACTGCTGTACACTGATGAAGATAATATTGAATAGTCTAAGGATAATCACAACCAAAGAAGTATGAAAAGCACGCCATTCGCCAGGTTATGCCCGAACATCCATAAAAAATTAAAAAAATAAACATGTCGAATTGATAGCCTCCTTCTTTTTTAAGTCGGTTAATAATTTCCTTATTTAACGACTAGCCCGCGACTTCGTTCCCATCTAATTTCTTGCTCCCCGTTGCTTCGAATCGCCTGCACGTGCGAGTAGTTAGTATTCGTGACTTTTTATTTCTGCTCTTCTCTTAACAGTTCAAGCGCGATATATAATCATAGCCTGTAGCCTTCCTCGGTAAATGGGCTATCCAACACCAAAACAATTTTTCAATTCGAACCTGTTGTTCCCGAGTTTAGCGCGTTCAATCAAACAAACTCTTTCAGCTTTGTAATGTTGTAAGTAAGTATCGAGATTCGAAAGGTGACAAAAACGCATCACACCTAAGAAGCCATTATTAATTCCGTTTACAGTCAGTTTACAGTTAACCAAGCTTTAATAACGTATGAACGTAAAAACATCGTAAACGCAGCAACTTCTTGTTTATTATAGGAACACGTTTGTAGGGCAGTCTGACCGACCCGACCGGTCGTCTGACCTACTAACCGAATGCCTTCCGATTTACATATCGAGTGTTCATATTAATTTGTTAATGTTGAAAGCCTTTTCCTTTCGTTCAAGGTGTTAAAGTTAATTAGATTGTTTATGGTAATTTTTGAGACATTTTGTCGTGATTTCTTTGATTCCGTTTGGAAAAGTTTCTGGTCGAATTTCTGGAATTTTCGATTGACCTACAAATAAATTAACCTATTAAAATATTATATTATTTAAAAGTGACGATTCGCCCGATTCGGGCGAGTAAATTCGTGCGAGGACTAAAAATTCAGGTTCTGTGTTTTGATTTTAATGACGCCGACATTTCCTTTGAATATGAAAATTACAAAAATCCGGTAATTTCCAAAAATCCTGGGATTTCGCAAACATCGATTATTTTTTCATTAATCCTACGACGTAAATAGTTCCTTATTAGATTAAATATCGGACCATGAATGGAAATTAAGTCTAAATATTCCCATCCATTACTCATAACTCAGGATACAAGCTTCCACCTACATAAAACAAACTCAATATCCTTCCATCAACACGTCACCAGCACCTGATTTCATAATTTCCCGTCACACCTCTCACTCCCACACGACACTCACACATAAGCACCTCTCACTCACACTCGCGCACGTCCCATTACCGTATGTTTATAATTTAATATTGCATATCCGTTGCAACGCATTTCACTTATAAAATATTCATTCTAAGCCACCTGAGAGAAGCACTATTGTGTAGCACAGTTAGATTACGTTATGCTATGTTAATATGTTGAGCTGCACGATTACTGACTAATGCGTGCACTGACTGAACAGGCCCACTTAATCCGTGTCGTGCTTTCCTCAAAAGACCATTTCAGGCACCAATCTACATGGTCTTCACATGATCTGATCAAGATTGACGTGTAAAAGTGTTTGTACAAACTACTTACAGAAATAAAATCATTTATTATTTATCATTATCATTTATGTCTGGACTTTAAAAGATATTGCAACCTCTGAGTTTTTTCGGCCTTTCTTCTCAGAGTAGTCAGATAGGAAACGCCGATCTCATATAGTTTTGAAAATATGATTGACGTGTAAAAGTGTTTGTACTCACGGCTACACAGCCGTGCGTACAATCACTGTCACGTGATCAGTTTACACTGATCTCGCACTGTACGGAAATCCTATACAATGCGAGATCAGCATATACTGGAAATGTATAGCTTGATGTGTAGCCGTGTGTACAAACCTACGCACAGAAATACAATCATTTATTTTTGAGCAAAAATTGCTGATACACGGATAACTTCAGTATAAATATTATGTGGTCAGTAGTGGCTGTTCGAAATTTGCTACGTGTCTGAACGCAAATTTTATTTGAAAAACTCTTGCTCATTTCGTTGAGCTCCCATATAATCTAACTCTACACACTACTAACTACCAAGGTAACTGACTTAGCCTGAAGAATTTACTTGCAGAACACATTGCTTGCAGAACAGATGGCACATGGGACCGAAAGGTTCTGGAGTGAAGACGTAGCGTCGGAAGGCCTCCCACAAGGTTCACCGATAAATTTTATATGGATATTCGTCATGAAGTTAGAAACGTGAGAGTTCTATTTATCACTAAAAGTTGGTGTAATCGTGTTTTGGAAACTCATCCCCTACGGCTTTTGAGAATTTGCTGATGGGAAATTCCATCGAGCACTACGGCTTGTTCTCAATAATTATTATCGAAACCCAGAAGCGTTCATTGGAACTAACTTGAACTCGATCTTTTTTTCTTGGCGTCCCTAATTTGGGTTGAGATTGGTTTTAAAGGCATGGGTACGCACGGCTACACATTAAGCTATACATTTCCAGTATAAGCTGATCTCGCAATCTATAGGATTTCCGTGCAGTGCGAAATCAGCGGAAACTGGAAAAGTATAGCTTGATGTGTAGCCGTCTGTACCTAATGAACTCCATGTAAGTTTTTTTTAATAAATCCTCTCTTGTAGCTACAGTTTAGCAAGGCTTTATCAAATGGGCTAGGCGAAAACAAAACAAAAGAATATCCTTAAAACTATTATTTCATTTCGGTCACAACCTAAGCATCAATCAACTCAGCCTATCGCAGTCCACTGCTGTACATAGGCCTCTCCCAGGCTGCGCCACAATACTCTATCCTCCGCCTTCCGCATCCAGTCTGTCCCAGCCACCTTTTTAAGGTCGTCGGTCCATCTAGCTGGGGGGCGTCCCACACTACGTTTGCCAAGACGCGGTCTCCACTCCAGGACTCGTCTGCTCCACCGTCCATCGGTCCTTCGACAAACCTAAGCATGTCAAACTGCTAACCGTATTCGGCGTGTCTATATTAAAATACATACCTCGGCGTGCGATCAATGAAACAAGAAATAACGCGTTCTCATGTGCAGCGTGTAACGTTACACTCTGGCGGTTTTATCGTATCTCTATTAACAGGTAAAAGTAAAAAGTTAGATTAGTATGGTAATCAGTTTTCACTATGGTGATCTGTGAGATTTATCTTTGTGCATCGCTTACGGAGATAATTATTCTATCATGATTCAAGACAGAATTATGTTGTTAATTTGGCGCTATTTTATTTAAGGTCACATTGTTGAAATGATTTCTTTAAGGTACCTAATTTGTTTCCCGAAGGACCGATGGCCGATGGAGCAGACGAGTCCTGGAGTGGAGACCGTGTATCGGCAAGCATAGTGTGGGAAGCTCCCTAGCTAGGTGGACCGGCGACCCTAAAAAGATGCCTGGGTCAGACTGGATACGGAAAGTGGTGGACAAGGTGTCTTGGCGCAACATGAGAGGCCTAAGTCCAGCAGTGGACTGCGATAGGCTGGTTGATTGTCCTAATTTTTTATTTTCGTTTTGGTTAGTTTTCATAACCCGGAAATCTGAATTGAGTTTGAGAATATTGAGGATCTTGGTTACCTTCGGTGTACCTACTCATAACATCCCTCATACGAATTTAATATTGAGACTCTTTTATTACGAAATTAATATTTAACCTTATGTAGTGATGCCCAAAACAAATAGGGTGGTTACGACATCGACGCGCAATCGTTTACCATAAATGGAGTACATGATTCTGAAACGAAATATTTCAACGCAGGGGGCGTTTTCCGTTACATACAGGATAAATTTTTAACCAGTGCGCAAACTGTAACCATGAATTCAGCATATATAAAAAAAAATATTAAAAAAATCGGCTGTCTCATAGAAAAGTACCTATGTGGTCAACACATAGGTACTTTTCTATGAGACAGCCGATTTTTTTTTTCTCTCTGAAATCATGTGCTAAATACATGGTTACAGTTTACACGTCGATGTCCGTGCCACTCTGTACGTTTTGGGCAATTACAACAGCTTAATTTTATAGTATAGGCGTTTGTTCTATCTTATCCCTTTTGCCACTTTGTTGTATCTGTCTCATAGCCAGTATGTTGTATATATAAGACTTTCTTTTAGTTTTTCCAAAATATTCAGGACTACTTCAACATACTTTTGTAGTTTAGTGGTGCTGGTATTCAGATGCATCAGCATAGACCAAAAGCCAACTGTGTTGTGACCGAACACATCTGAGAAACGTCATAGATAAGTACTGAAGCGGTGATACCAAACTTTGTAACTCCCAAAAATCAATGGTACAAACAAATTATGTCTAGGTTACCGAGAAAACCGAATGAAATCCTCAAACAATTAAAACTGCAGTTACAAAACTAGCGAACATTCCAGTCGTTCCTATAATTACTATAAAGCTAGGTATTCAATGTCGTAACGGATTGTCAGTCACTTAGTCAATGGTCAAACCGGTATCCGATGACGTATAGCTGAGCTTTGTCTAAATATTGTAGGTACCTAAGGTATTAATTTCCGTGAAGTTTAGGATTTAGAGTTGGGCTGAAATATTCGGTGCGTCCTGAATATTCGGCTTTGAATGAATATTCGGATATTGGATGCATTCATGACATGCGTAATCAAAAAAATCAAATGTAATTTATTCAAACTAGGTTGGTGTCAGCACTTTTTGAACGTCAAAAATTACAAAAGACAGTTCCCCAAAAACGCCCACCCTTCGACACTTCCTAGTGCTTTAGCTGGGAAGAAGAAGTGGCGCAACAAACTCCGTAATATACGTAGAATAATGTGATACCATTGTGTGGTTATTGGATTAGATGAATGGCTAGTCTATTAGCCATGATAATAAATTAAAAGTTATGAGGAGCGACCATAATGGATTTGGAATTGGAGCCAGTTGACTGCTGTAGCCCAATGATGTGATAACTATGTTGATGAGTGCAAGAGAAAATACTAAATTTAAAAGATATGAATACATCATACCTAATATGGATAGCAGTAATAAACATACTTTATACTTCCGTCTCATATGGCTTGAAGCCATTAAAATATGTATTTAGTCAATTAGAATACGACGTTATTTCAATATTCGAGAGATGCAAGCCTAGTGAGTGGTTTCATAAAATTTAAAACAACTTACGACGGAAATATCTCTTCCAAATAATATCATAAATTAGAAAGAAAAGTAGATTAAGTTGGAAACGTGACTGAGCATATTATCTATGGTCCGATCACCTAGACGAGTATTGGAGTTGCATCTGCGCTTTTTCATGATTTTATGTTATTTTTTTGTCCAGTTGATGCTAACAGGCTCATCTTCTACTATAGTATATTATGGGACGTAAACATATGGACATCAGCATAAACCTCAGCCATTTATACGCGTGATGTTATATCATATTATTTCAATTAACTCCGAATATTCGGCCAACACTTCGCAGGAAGCAAATAGTCCCACCACTAAGTAGTTCTAAAGTTTCACACGGATTTTAGGTCGTCACAGCACGACTTGTAAATGTTACAACGTGCCTTTTGCTTCGGCTTGTTAGTTTTAGTCTAAAGCACTTTGGATAACATAACATCCGTGTAGTTTTGATTATTTTGATACTGTTAGAACTTTCGCTACGCCTGCATGTAAAGTCATCATTAGATTGGTGGCCAATCAAGGACTCCATTATTATTTTTATTACAATTGAACTGTATCTTATTGTATTAAGACTCTGTTTTAATTGTTAATATTTTATCTATTGGTTTCTAGATTTTTTGTGTATTTACCGTGCCTCGGAAAGCACGTTAAGCCATAAGTTTCGACTGTAATTCGTTGATCTATGACAGTCGTTACGGGTCGTCAGAAGCCCGAAAGTCTGACAACCAGTCTTGCCAAGGGGTATCGTGTTATCCTGTAACTTAGGTTGTGAACGTCAGATAGGCAGTCGGTTCATGTAAAACACTGATATTCAGGTTGTGACCGTTGTGTTAGACTGGGTTGTTTTCGGTTAGACTGGGAGCTAACCTCAACATAGTTGGGTAACGACTAGGCAGATTTTGATGACATCGATCATAGAATTTTATACAGCAGTATTTTGAAAAGATTCCTCAAGTATCTCTTATCCTCTTAACATCACAAAAGTGTGTGGATGTTGGATTACATTTCTCACAAACCGTATCTAAATCAACAGTTATTTAATTTCTAGAAATGCATTGCGACGAGACAATCATTTCATGTTTAGAATGCTGATGACGACAACTGACGTCACATACGTTCCTCATAAGTTCGCATAAAATTCTGAACATGATGCCAGGAACGTCGCACCGCTACCGGTCACGTTTGCCTTATTTATGTCTTAGAAGGACCCTATATCCACACGACATAGATGCTGTACCTACAAAGCAGTAATTTTATTAGTACTTTGCATAGTTTACAGGGCCAGAATCATGGATTAATGTACTTTCAAATACATCAGTGAAATGATTGATTTGGAAGATTGTAGTTTTGTGTTCAGTTACAGTAGGACATTAACCCTAACATTCAAACAAATAACTTCTACAGAGCTGATAAGTTCATGTTTTTAAATGATGCAATTTTATCTTTTTTTTGCCGGTTGTGTCCCACTGAAGGCCCCTCCCTCCAACTCCGTCCAGGAACTCTTTTCCCGCATCACCCCGAACGAGCCACGCGGTCTGTGTCCAGCTCATGTCGCCACCGCTTTCTGGGCCGCCCGCGGCGGCGCTGTGCATCTTCAGGCACCCTTTGTTTGAAGACTTTTGCCCAGCGGTCATCCTGCAGACTGACCGATGCCGATGCTGATGTGACCCGCCCACACCCATTTCCAAATATTGCAAGGGTTTATTTTAGTAGGTAAACGTTGCTTCCCTAATGAGACGTTTAAAAGTACAAAAAATGTAACTGCAAGCTTCGTTATAAACAAACCCTCTAATGGATAACTACTAAATATTGAAGATCTCTTATTTGCTCATTATAACTCATTCATCCGTAGCTTGTTAGAGACTAACAGTGAAATCTGGAACCCCCACGAAAAATTGTACACACTGGTTATCGAAAAGGTTCAGAAGTGTTTTGTCCGCTACCTGTACTTAAAACTTTATGGTTATTACCCGTACATGTATCCAACACCATTTGTGCTGGGTACGGTGGGGTACCAAAGTTTAGAAGTTAGGAGAAATCTTGGTCTGGTAAAGTATTTCATCCGCTTGATTCGTGGTGCCCACTACAATTCCTCGTTGCTACAGTACATCCCCTTTAGCATCCCACCACATAATATAGACACACGCTTCGCCCTCACCAACGTCCCCTTTTCTCAATACCGCAAACCAGTACCATAACCCTTAAGACCAGTCCATTGTACCAAGCCCTCACCCACATTAACAACATTTTGTTATACGACGAATCTTTAGATGTTTTCGCGACTGCTGAGCTGAGATTCCTGAACACGGCTACTCGATACCTGGAGTCCATTGCCACTCCCAGTACAATTTCTATGGAGTAAATGTTTATATTTGTATCTCAATTTCATCTTGTTACTAATTAATGATTTTGTATCCTAATTTTATCCCAGTCCTGTCTAATTTTATTGAATTTTATCTAATGTTATCTAATTGTACCTAATGTGTATTAGATACACATTAGGTAAAATTAGATAAAGTAGACTTTTACCTTATTTTGACTAATTTAATTCAATCGTTTATCTCTTCAATTTTTGTCTAGTTTTATATGTAATTTAACGTTGTTCTATTTTTCTGTGATTGCATATGTTATAACTTGTATTGACCAATAACTTGTATGTGTAGTGCAAACTGTTAATATAAGTTGGTTATTAATAAATAAATAAATTAAACAAGAAAATATATTAACGTTGCTTTAAATTAAGAAGAGTTTTACCATATATTTTTGACATTTAAACATCTCCTAACTTAAACAAGATAGAGATAGAGATATTTCGTAGGAACCAACACAATCATATGAAACATTTCAATTATTTTACAAACCCCAAATTCTGCGTAAATTGGTAAAAGATAGTGTTAATAACATTAATCACTTTATGAACCGTAACGCATCGATCAGTGTTGATACACTTAGCCGTTATACACGTATTTTTAGCCAATTAATCGGATTATCATGCAGAAAAAATGCAAGTAACAATGTTGCTAAATACTGTTTGTAATGTGCTGGTACCCTTCGAGTTAAGTTGGTAGTCTTCAAAAAAAAAACAACCGGCTTCCAAAAAACACTAGAAAGCGAAAAATAACTTTCATTTCGGAAGTCGGTGACTTTGGATATTATGTATTTTATTAAATTCTTGTCACCGCCTTCCGAAATTAAAGTTATTTTAAAATACATACAGTGGAACATATAACCTCCTCCTTTTTGGAAGTCGGTTAAAAATATACTTATTCTTTGGGCTTGGAAACTACCTATAGCATTATGTTCACACTGCTGGGACATAGGTCTCCTGTCGATGAGAGTGCTGGTTGGTAGAAGCCACATGTCTTAAAATTTTTGGAACTAAGACATCATCAGTTTACTCAAGATGTTTTCCTTCACCGTAACTTTCCTCACAAATTAAACAAAAAAGAAAATGAAACAAAATTCTCTCACTTCTATACTTTCCGGACATTATTCGTTTTTTTTTTTTTTTTTTTTGAAAGTTTTGAGTATGGAATGTTGGAAAACTGTGTGAAAGATGACATGACTAGAAGAAGGCTGGCTACCGAAATGACGACTAATAGAAAAGTAGATAGGTATTGATGCAAAAGACATGTTGACCCCAAATAAATTGGGAGAGAATTGCAAGAGAATCATGATATTTTTTTGTAAAAGATTAGAAAATACGCTGATGGAAAGTTTCTACCAACCTACCGAAATCTACTACATCAACTGATTTCTCGAATCCTTGACAGATGGAGGAAAATTGAAAAATATTTCACTGTCACCGATACCTTTTAACCGAATAACAACAGTGCTGTCATCATCATCATTTCAGCCGAAAGACGTCCACTGTTGGACATAGGCTCCCCCAATTTGGGGTGTTTGCCATAATCGCCACGCATGGCAGGCGGGTTGGCGATCGCAGTATGGTGGTAAAATGCATTGAGAACGCTGCTGCCCATTCTCTAGTAAGTCGCTTTGTCGCCTCTTACGACATCCACGGGAAGAGCTGGGATGGTGCTATTCTTTACGTTCGGCACCACACAGAACAGTGCTGTAAAGATAACAAAAGGTAGGTAGGTAGCAAGAATATTCGATTTATCATAGCAGACCAGAGATTGCAGATTCTGGCGATCATAAGGACCATTTGTCATAAATGATGACAAATGAGTCCTTATGATCGCCAGAATTGTACTCTTGTATGTTGTGCAGTTATTTCTTTTATGTGCACTGATGTATCTATCTATCATCCAAGAAAGAAAACATAGAAGAAATAGATAGATGTTGCAAGAACCGCAATCAATGTTTCAAAGATTACAAAATGGAAAAGATTTGGAAGCCACCCAAACTACGCAGCCTAGATAACTACCTACCTATCTTAAAACGTACAAATATCGTTGCTAATCCTAACATGCCACAGTTTACACAACAATTACCAAAATTGCATCCAACTATTTTAACCCTTTCGTAACTGCAGTGAGTAACCAAAGTTTTGCAAGAAAGTGGCCACCATGACTCACGAACAAGCCCGAACCTTACCGGACCTTACCGAATCCGAAATGATAAAAATATCGACAATAATATTACTCAGATATGCGAAAAATTCTACTGGTTTTGCCGGTTTTTTGTGATATTTATTCGGCAGTATTTTTATAGATGTCGCGCCTAAATGGGAGGCCAATGTCCCATAATGTGATATATACGGAAGATAATTTTAATATATGGATAAGTAATTTGTTTCTACGTTTTATGTTGTTACACAAAGTAATTGGTGGTCGTATGATTTGCCTACTAGTGCAGTTTATCACTACATTTAATCGAATACAAGGTTCACTATTCTTGATTCAGTGCTTTTGTTCCCAAGTACTCTACCAATTTTGAAGGTCATAATTGGAAAAAATAATAAAAGGTGTGTATTGAAATGTGTTATTTACCCTTATCAGAGCTCAGCTGTTTAAGGGCTCCCGCAGACAAGCGCGACGGGACAGCGCAACATGCCTTTAGTAGAAAAAATCTACGAAAATTTCATGGAAGTTGTTCCACCACAATCGCGACGCACCGACTCGTTGCGGTTGTCTGTGGGATAATTTTTACACCTGTCCTTATGTATGTAGAAGTTCATACTCTCCACGGATAAATATGGATTAAATAACACTAATATAACAAATAAATGATTAATGCTTGACAGTTTATTCCATTACATTGCCCAAAGCAAGATCCAAAACATTTGTTACCATCAATTCATCATTGACATCAGTGGGCGAATTATCAGATACATCGTGTTATTGACCGAAAGGTTCCTAATGCCATTGACCGCATAACTAGAAGAATACAATACGTAGGTATAGTAGTTATAATGCCATCCACAGATGGCAGGCCAACCAGGCGTTTTCTACGCATGGACAAAAATGGCCTATGCCTGGTGACGGGGGCCGTCACTAGACACTACTCGCAAAACAAACACTTCCACACAATAGGCATAACAGACAGCTATGCAGGGCTTGCTTGGATGCTGAGAAAACCGTTGCGTATATACTCTTTGAATGCTAATCAAATCAAAAGTTATTTATTCAAACTAGGCTGAGAGTCAGCACTATTTGAACATCAAACCAGTTTTTGAGACCCAGTCACCAAGATTAGGAAAGAAACCTTAAGGCACCCAGATCTTACGCAGATGTTCTTAACAGACCAACTTCTGGAGGGAGGTGGGCTGGTTGGAATAACCACCTACAGACATCATGGCCTACGCACAATGGTGCACCTGAAGGATGAAGTGAGGAAACCCATCTCTATAAAGAAGAACAAACAAAGAATTACCCATTAGTACTAGAAACCCTTAAATTATTGCACGTTTGTAGCCCTAAAGGCCAATCTTCCATGTCACCTTTGTAATTCAGCACACATCCCAACCATGATTAGAATATAATTAATGACCAGTATCTCGTGACCTGCCTTGTGAAGTATAATGGTCTTTTTAGCAGGTCTTGCTATGTTGGTTGGTCGTTGCATCATGATTGAGGGAAATTAAGGTTGATTTTTATAAGTTAAGGATATTACTGGGTGTGTTTTCTTATACCTAATTACACTTTATAATCAATTATGTGCGTTTATCATTAAAATTATTTGTAATCAATTATGTGCGTTTATCATTAACATTATTTGTAATCAATAATGTGCGTTTATCATTAACATATTTGTAATCAACAATTTGGAACCGTGCACCTAGCTTCTGACGTTTCAAAAGTGCCCATGCAGGTTTATATGTAATAAAATATTTTGATTTGAATCAATTTATGTGCGTTTATCACACAGTTAGTAGATCCGTGAGCAGTGGTGGGCCAGTGGTATTGAGCTCGACTACGACAAGTAGGTCGTGAGTTCGAACCCAGCTAGGGAGCCACTTTACTTTGAGTATTTGGTTTCATCGTGAGGAAACCAGCATGTTTTAAAACCAAAAATTCAAAGACATATGTGTAATCCCCCAACCCACACTTGGCTCGCGTGGTGGATTATGGTCCACTCCCTCTTACAGAGGAGGCCTGTGCCCTAGCAGTGGGAACATTATAGACTAAATATATTAATATGTTAATAGTTGGTACTAAGATTAGAAATTGCAAATGTGTAAGAAACTATGGTAATTTGGGTACACCACAGTAACGATCACATTAATATAGATAAGTCATTAACGCTAACAGATTTAGGTGTGAATAAATAATCCTTGCCGAATTTGTAGTATCAAAGACCCACACTCTGTTAATAGCTCATTAACTTTTGTTAAGCCCGTGGCTACAATTTTTTTATGTTATCCCAAAACCCCGGCCAAAGTGGCTATAAAAACTACAAACGAACTAAAGTAGGTACAACAAATAAAAAACCTACTTACGATCACAAGATTACCCCAATCATCTTATAAACTGACAAACTAAACAACCACGAGCAAAATTTTCGCTTTCGACATCTCCATCAAATTACTGGTCGGTAATGTGTGCATATGGTAAATAAATCGCTGTCATCTGTACGATTTCGTAGCGTTACGTACGGATAGCAGCGTCAGTCGCGTGAGCGGACCAGTTACAGCACGCCGAAATATATAGAAACTGTTGAAACACACGCGATATTATGTGTAAGCAATGTTATGGAGTTTGGTGAGGTCTCGGTTGCAGGTAAACTAGTTCTTTTTATATTATTTATAAAATATTATTCAGAGGAGCTTGTGGCTAAGTAATAACAGCCTCGCGGGTCGATCGATCAGGTTAAGCTACGCTTGCCGCGGTTGGTCCGTGGATGGGTGACCATCTTTACATAGCAAGAACCCGTCGTGCCTCGGAAAGCACGTTAATTCGTTGGTTCCGGCTGTCATTTGAGGATCTTTGATAATCCTTACGAGTTGACAGAAGCCCGAAAGTCTGTCAACCAGTCTTACCGAGAGGTATCGTGTTATGCAGTGACTGGGTTGTGGAGGTCAGATAGTCAGTCGCTCCATGTAAAATACTGGTATTCAGCTGCATCCGGTTAGACTGGAAGCCGACCCCAAAATAGTTCGAATAAGGCTAGGTACAGGTAGATAGTGAAAATAGCACTCAGAGTTCGTAGATAGAAATAAAGCAAGAAATCCGACGCGTTGGACCAGCAAATTTAGCCTCCATCGTAACACATACTAATGTTCAATTTACTTCATCAAACAGCCAGATAATTTGTTAATGTATCTACCCGTTTTATCTTTGAAAACGGTTTTAGAAAAACGTTCTTTCACCAAAAGGTCGACAAAGGCAAAGCGTTTCTGGGTTTTTGTTTCTGAAATTTCTCAGTAGCAGCTGGATTTGTATCCGGTTGATGGCAATAGGCTCGCCCCCTATTATTTGTGACTTAAACATAACTGACGAAATGTGGGTGTACAGCCACGAGTACTAATACAGGATAAATTTTTAACCAGTGCGCAAACTGTAACCATGAATTCAGAATATAATTCTAAAAAGTTTTCGTCGGTTATGCAAAAAGCAATCTGCTGTTTTAGAGAAAAGTCTACGTGATCAAAATGTATGGAACAGCTAATTTCTTTTTGTATAACCGACGTAAAATTTCTTCGCCGGGCGGTTTAGAATAATATGCTGAATTCATGGCTACAGTTCGCGCATTGGTTTAAAACATATCCTGTATGTATACGGTTATCAACTTTTAAAAGTGATTTTCTCCTCGTGTAGGTACTGATTGTAATTTTATGTTTTTATAAAAATAATATTTTCGAACCCACACTAGGTATAATGAAATACTTAGGTTATCTCAAGGTTGCAATCGTTATTCAAGAGAGAATCGCTTTTGAATTTGGCTATGTGTATATTAATGTTCGCGACTGTACTATAGATATACCTTTGGCTTACCCTTAGAGGAAACAAGGCGTATATTTATGTTAATCAAAAGCTTTAAAATCATAAAATACACACACACACAAAAATACATAAATAACAAAACTTATGTATTCGTTGATTATCTTCGTAATTTAAATCTTTTATTAAGGCACCAATTTCCCTTTACATGTTTTAATTGTAAAACTGCTTTGTTAGTTAAATTGATTTCCACCGCTAAGAGCACTTATTGGATGATTAATTTGATTCTATTTGTAGTTGAAAACTTTAATAATCGCGTGTTTTTAGTACTTAGATTTTACCATTTAGTTATGGTAATAACCGAACGTAGCAGAAATTCCTTAAGCCTGATGAATAGGTACGCTAACATGTCTATTTCTGAAAACATACCTAACACCTTAAAAACTTGTAAACATGTACAATCCAAAGACGTTTTAACTAAAGAAAGTTTTTTAAAGGATAATTTCCAAACCATTTCGAAATTTCAAATAACTACTTGCTTGAAATATAGTCCAATTACTATGAATTTCTAATAGAAAACGGAAATCAAAATTCTAGGCTACCATGTCGTGTATTAGATTCTAGATAGAATTTCAATAAATGACGCAACTTCTCAGTCTAAATAAAACCAATGAAAGTAAATGCTACTGTTGAAATAACCATCAAAATTAATTGGACAAAACATAAATCCAAAAACTGGGTTTGCACATATAAAATACAGATGTATTTTAATCTCCAAATCAGCAGGTAAAATAGAGCAGACGGAACGTCAGCTTGGTATAGATGTTGAGCTCTGTCGCAATAATCATGATGCATGTTGGGACACAGAAGGCAGGATTGAAGAACCTGCAGTCAATGTGACCAAAACATGTAACCAAAGTAGACTCTGCGCTACCACTGACGACGACGGCGAAGTTTTGGGCCAGTAAGATATGAAGTACTTACTGTCGTGCCAGCAACATGAGGAAAAGTATAGGTGCATAGCCTACATTGAACCGACAGTCCTAGAAAAAAAACAATAAAAGACACTAAACAAAAGACAAAATGGAGAGTCCTCTATGCAGGGCTTGCATGGAGGCTGAAGAATGCGCATGTACTCTTTGAATGCACAGGCATCACCCAGACTAGCACAGAAACCCTCGGGGCACCCAGATCATAAACTAAATCACTAGGAGATGGAATCGATGCCCAAATTTTGCAAAATTAGGAGATGCTACAACAGAAAGTACGGTTCCAGTCGATCTTGTATAATACACGATATGATGGCTTTCAACATTTCCTACTAATATGTAGACTAAACGCGAAATCGTCCATATCTTTGTATATTATTAGAGCTAAATAAACACATTAGAGCATGAACGATTCTCGCGAATTTCTCAATCAAATTCTCAATCGTTTCGGCTTTCAAACAACAGTTTATGACATAAATCAAGTCATAATGGCCATTATTGAGACGTTCACACTGTTTGGGTGCATTGAAATATTTATTTGCTTTATCGAATTTATGATTGCAATCAATAAACACAGCGTGGGAGGCAGAATTCCGGGTTCAAGAGAAAACAGAAAAATACAACGAAATAAAAAAAAACAACCAGAACTAAAAAAAGAGAAGCTGATGATGAAAGGTATATTGGATCATCATCATCATGATTTCAGCCGAAAGACGTCCACTGCTGGACAAAAGCCTTCCCCAAAAGGGGGTTTTGCCATAATCGCCACGCTTGGCAGGCGGGTTGGCGATCGCAGTATGGTGGTAAAATGCACAGAGAAAGCCGCTGCCCATTCTCTAGTTAGTCCCTTAGTCGCCTTCTACGACACTCACAGGAAGAAATGGGACGGTGCTATTCTTTTACGTCCGGCACCACACGATGATATTAGATAGAACAGTATAAAAGGATAATGAGTGTAAAATAAGCCGGTGAAGTCGCTGAAGGACCACTAAACGTCATTATCAGATATTATTGGTAAAGTTGCTTTTCTTTCTGCCTAACTACGCAATGCACTGACGTCATGCTAAATCTTGCATCGCGCAAGCAGAGTTTTCCAACTAAGCATCTAAACAACATCCTAACTTCAATCGTCCATCCGGCAGTAGCCCACCAGACACAACACCCGTCTGCAGGCTTAGCACTTGAACCATAGACAAGCGTTTTGTCCTCGGAAGAGTAGACAAAAATGACATTTCCGTATTGACAGTTGACAGTTTTTCACCGAGAAGTGTAGACAAGCGATTTCTATTCTATAGTAGAGTAGAAATAAAAAGCGTCATGCTATGCCTGCTGGTCGGAGGATCTTCCCTGTGACGGATGAGTGAACCTTACACCCTTTTCTTCATTCCTCTGCAAAGTCAATAAACAAGTTAAAAATTAAGAATACTGTCTTAAGGAACCTAGTCCACATTTTTCCCATACAAACTTCGGGAGTGTATTACTCCACTGTTTGACAATGTACATCAAAAATTAAACATGTTATGGTTTTGTATTACTATTAATATTGTCTGTATGGACACAGAATATTAGAATTAAAAACCATTAAAAAGTTAGGAGCCAAAAAGCTACTGTTTTGCCAATTTAACCTAACTTGGGGCGTGTTTAAGTAATAAAAAAAGTGTAAATCTTCAAAACTAAGTCGGTACCGACAAAGCTCAATTATCGAAAAGTTCAATAAGTTTTATTGGTTATTGATTTATGCAGTGATTTTTCCAGAAAACCCGATCTTCCGAAGGACTTTTCTTAATTTTTTATGCGCCTGTTTTACCTGATCTATAACTGATCCCTCTCACTCAATAATGTTGTGCGTGTAGACTAGCGTCTAACTGCTCATCACGGGTACTGCCTCTGTCAAATACGAAGCCTGGTGAGACAGCGTGCTTTTTGGCCAGACCCATCAGTGAGTTCGGACTGAGAAAACTTAAACAAATGAAAGGAAGTAGGCTTTTGTTTTGCAGACGTCTATAATTATATATTTCAGGAAAGTGCGCATCGATAGGAGTATCATTAATTCTCCGCCTACAAAGTCGCTGAGAGCCATTTAATCATAGAATACATGAAAGCAGCACCTCTTGTTCATCAAGATCAAGCATGAAATACCGAAGCGACATGGATACATCAAACATTCATCGCAATAACTGTCTCATAACTAACTATTTCGTTCCGTGAGGAACTAATTAACGGAGTAATGTTTCATGTAACAAAGTAATAAACCTTCAATGAACCTGTAATATCTACCTAATTAACATCAGCTCCACCCGTATGTTACAAGCATAGCATACGTAGCATACTCAGCCTATTATGTCTCTACTGCTGGGACACAGGTCTTCTGTCTTTTGAGTGGGCCGTACTCCACCACGCGGGCCCAGTCATCATCATCATCATCATTTCAGCCGATAGACGTCCACTGCTGGACATAGGCCATCCCTAAGCTCCTCCACTTCGACCAATTCCGCGCTTCTCGCATCCAGCGGATTCCTGCGGCCTTCACAAGGTCATCGGTCCATCTTTTGGATGACCTTCCAACGCTAGGTCTTCTGGTACGCGGTCGCCACTCTAGAATCTTCCGGCCCCATCGGCTATCTGTTCTGTGAGCAATTTGCCCTACCCACTGCCACTTAAGTTTGGCAATTCTTCGGTTATGTCGGTTGCCTTGGTTCTCCTGCGAATCTCGCGGGCCCAGTCCGAGTTGATAAATATCACATGTCTTCTAATATTGGTCTAGGACATGCCAGTTTCCTCACGATGTTTTCCTTCACCATTTGGGAGCAGTGGTGATGAAATTATTTAAAGAAAACAAAGGGCCTGCCTGGATTTAAACACACGACCACGACCGACTCGTAAGTCAGGGACCATGGGGTCGCCACCGTTGCTACAAGCATGCCGTCGGAACAAGGTTCTAGAATCACCAGGCTTGTGGAATGAAGATCTTGCAGGTTAGTCATTGATATCCAAAGGAAAAGGGATGAAGAGAAATGGTAAGAACATCATAGATAGGGAGAGGGAAGGAAAATATGCCTACACCTCGTCCCGTCTCGGGACGAACAAAATCTATCTATCTTGCAACCAGAATATACGTATGATTTGTGAAAATTATCTACGACGCCGATGCCATCTCTCTGTCTATCGATCTTATTTACTTATTTATTTATATCATTAAAAATGTTTACATTTTGTCGAAAAATATTACCCACAGTAAAAAGTGAAACAATATGAAGCTTAAAATATTAAAAATATGAAAACCCACATGAATGACAGGTTTATGATCACACGGCTTTATCTTTTTAAACAAAAAGGTAGATATTGTAGGTAGCGTAAATTAACCGCCGAATACGTTCTACTGGAATGCAACTTAGGAAAAAAAGCGGCCAAGTGCGAGTCGGACTCGCCCATAAAGGGTTCCGTAGCAGCAAATAACAATTTATGACGTATAAAAAAAACTACTTACTAGATCTCGTTCAAACCAATTTTCGGTGGCGGTTTACATGGTAATGTACATCATATTTTCTCTTATTTTATAAGTTACAGGGGGGGGGGGGGCATTTTACCACTTTGGAAGTGTCTCTCGCGCAAACTATTCAGTTTAGATAAAAAATATATTAGAAACCTCTATATCATTTTTGAAGACCTATCCATAAATACCCCACACGTATGGGTTTGATGAGAAAAATATTTTTTTGAGTTTCAGTTCTAAGTATGGGGAATCCCCAAAATTTATTCTTATTTTTCTATTTTTGTGTGAAAATCTTAATACGGTTCACAGAATACATCTACTTACCAAGTTTAAACAGCATAGTTCGTATAGTTTAGGAAAAAACTGGCTGTGACATACGGACGGACAGACATACAGACATGACGAATCCATAAAGGCTCCGTTTTTTGCCATTTGGCTATGGAACCCTAAAAAGGGGCATCCCCATACAAGAAAATTCCGATAAAAAACATTTTTTTACATATCTTGTTCCTTCTCTATGTTAAACTACTCTATGTACTATTTATTTTAAATACCTAGAACCAATACTCAATAAATTCATCCTTGAATCAACGACTCTACTTTGACGATTTCAAAACCAAACTGCACACAGCAAAAAACTGCAATAACCCACGATATTCTAAGAACATGAATCACTGTCGAAAAAATCTTAATAGGTATACAATAAAGTCCGCTAAAAATAAAATAAATCTGTATAGTCAGCCTCATAATTTCTTTATCACCACGTTTAAATGTCACCTGCACGTCAGAAAACTACAACGTCTATTTGTCAAGAGTGCTACATAGGAACTTTTAACGCCTGAATAACATTGACAGGGTTAATAATAATTGAAATAAAAACTTTTTTCAAAAAAATAACAACCGACTTCCAAAAAAACACTAGAAAGTGCAAAATAACTTTAATTTCGGAAGTCGGTGACTTTGGAGGTGTAGGCATTTTAATTCTTTGTCACCGCCTTCCGAAATTAAAGTTATTTTGCACTTTCTAGTGTTTTTTTGGAAGTCGGTTGTTATTTTTTTGAAAAAAGTTTTTATTTTTCACTTTTTAGTTACCTACCCTATACCAATTCGAAATTTCATCATCCTAGGGGTCAAAACAATGCATATTTATGCGATAGCAGCATTCGCGGTTGATTTGCTGTAATGTTTTGAAGAGTTCCGTTGTCTGTCTCCGAAACGCATAATCAGATCTATATGAAATTTATATGGGACCATTTCGGAGTAAAACCCTTTCGAACAAAAAAAGAATTTTGCAAATCCATCAATATACGACGAAGTTATGCCCGAACATACATAAAAAAAAAAAAAAAATATAAACATGTCGAATTGATAACCTCCTTCTTTTTGAAGTCGGTTAAAAATAGTCACAGAGATTATACAGGGTAAGTTTTTATCCAGTGCGCAAATTGTAACCATGAATTCAGCATATAATTCTGGAACCCCTAGCGCAGAAATTTTTCGCCGGTTGGACAAAAAAAAACTGCTGTTTCATAAAAAAGTGCAATACCTACGCGGTCAAAATGTGTGGAATAGCTGATTTTTTTTGTGTATTCGGCGAAAAATTTCTGCGCTAGGTGGTCTAGAATGATATGCTGAATTCATGGTTACAATTTGCGCACTGGATAAAAACTTTTCCTATATTTAAAAAAAGCAAGATGACGACAGGCCAAAAGGCCTTTGTACAGCTACACAAGTATAATTCATTGTTGTCAAAAGTAAAAATCAATTTCGAGGTCGACTATACATACACAAACATGGATTTTATACCGGTGCAGCCGGTACATCGTCACGGCTACTCATCGTCGGTCACTTTCGATGTTCATCTTGCGCAAACGCATCTGTTCGAGCATTCCGTACGTTTTCGTTTCGTACCATTTTCTAATTCGTCACGTGCAACTGTTGTTTATTTAAATGTTAGTTGTTAATTGTTAAGTGTCAAGTTTATGTTATTTTGTTATTTTTTGGTTATAAAAGAATTGTTTTCGGATGTTGCGTTAAAGAATGGTTTTAAAATGGAAACATAGTATGATTGATTTGCATTTTATTAGTAAGAGTACCTATTTATGTGTAGTTCTTGCAAATTGTTATTGTCTGTCGATTATGTTATTTATAAACGATGCTTAAAGTTAAGAGATGTTCAAACGTCATAAATGTATGGTTAAACAGACGCTAATCATTCGTTAACATTAAGTAGCGTTTATACATATGGGGGTTAAGAGCATTCATCCCACGTGGGTTGGCAACGGCGTATTTATAGCAGTTTTTCGCGATTATTTCATTAAATACAAACGAAAGTAAACATGTTTTTCAGCCATGCACTATTATAGATCATTGGTATTTTCTTGTTTGTATGCAATTTTTTTTGCAGTGATTTTGCTATTTAATTACAAAAATCGACATACCGTCAATTATTTTCTGTTTGCATTATTTAGTATGATTAAATATTTTTATTAAAGAGTAAATGTTAAAAATAATCATAAATACAGAATATCTAGTACTTGGCTGAATTTTTTTTTTTACTTTTGTTTGTATTTAATGAAATAATCACGAAAAACTACTATAAATGTGTTGTTGCCAGCCCACGTGGAATGAATGCTCTAAATGTGTTTATTGTCATTCAATTATGATTCAATTTTAAAACAGTTTGCTTTGTTGAATTATTGTATTTCATAGCAATAACAAAACAATGTGTTAGTTTTGGCGAATGATTGAATTTCCACTTTCCAAACACATTTCCAGTGTGTTCCCTTCACAAAAAATGACTGACCTTTTATCCTGCTCCTTCTGAACAACCTGGACCAGGATTCAAACGAGGCCAATAACATTACAGAGCTGTTCACGTAGGCTATTTACTGCACCCTGAAATTGCGCATCCATATCATAATCCATTGTCATTTTTTTTGACAATAACGCAATTAATCTTGTTGAAATGATGGGGCCCGCAAGGGCCGATGCCTACACGAGAAGAAGAAGGCAAAAACTATTTTAAAAATTTTACCTAAAAATTAAAAACTTTACAAGCAAACGATATTCTCAGAAAAAGCATTCAGTTAAATTTCAAATCATTAAGCTCCTCACAATACCTAAACTCCTGCCATAAATTCTCCTTGAAGCTCAGACACGACTCATTTAACATTTCAAAACTCGGAGTAACCCGGCCTTGGTTTCCATATATTTGCCAAAGGCAGGCCATACTTGTACATACAGAGGCAATTTCAACAAGTTAGGTAAACAGTTACACGACGATATTCGTTAACTATTCAATGATACCTGTGAAAAGGTGTTACTATTGTAGAAAATGTCACTTTTTTATGACTTTTCACATTGGCTTCCACTCAATGATGTGCAAAGTTACCATGATGATGATGATGATGGTGATGATGTACCAGTTATGTTTAAGACTCATGTAATAGGGGGCGAGCCTATTGCCAGCCAGGCTGCCACGGAGAAATTCCAAATAGAAAAACTCTATAACACTTTGCCCGACCTAGGAATCGAACCCATGACCCTATGCTCAACAGTAGCGCTTGCTACTACAAAACCATTATTTTTAGAAAAGTCATTACCTACGTCATGCAGTGGTATGGAAACAGTATCGCCAGAATTTTTACTTCAAAACTAAAATAAAGGTTTTTTAACAGTCGAAATTAAAGTACCTAATAATATTTCGATATATATCGTGAAACCTGAATTGATTGAAATAAAATATTACTTAGTTAGTTCTTCATTAATGCATTGCTAATGAATTCATGATAACTCTTCATAACATATGACGTTTTAATGGAAAACAGTTTTTCAGTAAAAACACAGGTTTTTCTCATCATTAATTATGTTGTTATTCGCAAAATATAAATCTTCTTTTTTTTTCGTTTACCATTCTTCTCTAATATTTGTCTAAAATGTTACTACCAAATCGAACAAATACCTTAACCCAGAAATACAATAACATGTTAGAAAGTAAAAATGGTTTTCCAACTTTACCTATATCTCTGAATACGGATTTAAAACCTAATCGACAAATAAGTGAGTTACAACTCACTTTTGCCAATCAAATGCGTTTCATAGTAACTTGTCACACTGTTTACATAGTTTCGCGGTCATTCTGCAATGGCAACAGTTACACCGGCTCATACATTCATCTTGTAACTGTAAACTATTATGAGCTTCTTGACACATTATACCCAAGCATCGTTAGTGCAGCTTTTTAGTTAATTTAGAATGATGTATTGTTTATGGCTTCTTGTATTTCACGGCTGGGTATTGGCAAAGTCAATTGCGTATTTTAGACGACTGATAACGGCTACCTTTTGTGTTTATTCGCCAGGGGTCTGACAACACGAACTTCATGCAATATACATATACAGGGTGTATCAGAAACCCTGTTGCTATCCTTAAGTACTAAAGATAACAGCTGGTATAGCATCACTAAGTATAGGTACATAGTTTCAGCTCAAAATAAAATACTCTAAGAATTGACACCAAATTATCGGTTTCATATGTTTCTGAAATTCAAGTCATAATAACAAACGTATCACCGCACTACGTAAGTCAATAACTTTCCACGTTACTTGCCAATATCACGATACATTTGTTCCGAGTGATGTGTTTATTTCAATTTCAAAAGTTCGGTTTCTGTATTAAAAATTCTCATAACTTCCGAACATGTAGAGATAGGATTAAAAAACCCTTCCCGTATCTTTTGATACCATCCAAAGAAGCCGTGCCCTTGGTATGTAAATACCCTTTCCGTTACACGTTGTATAAAAGTGCGAATCAATTACTAAGCCTTTAGAATAAAATTTTTCTTACTTAATAGAAGCAAAACGAACTAATGGTATAACTTTATAGCATCAAATTCAAAACGTGCTCGTATTTCTGTAGTTGTCGATTCGCCCAAAAATAAAATACCTAACTTTTTGCGAATCGCCTACAGAAAATAATTTTATATGTTATTTAAAAGGGTAAATCCGTGCAAATTGACTAACAGGGAAGTATATTCTGGAGAGCTACATAGTATTAATCATAAGGGTTATCACGAAAAATTTAATATCTAGACACGCCCACTATATTACATGCCTTTCATTATTCGCAGATCCACACAAACAAAGAACTGAACTTAAGAAGTTATGGTTAAGTTAAACTGAACTCTTGTCGCGTGATCACGTCTTAAGATCCGGAGCTAACCTTTTCATTCAACTCAATCTTACAATGAGTTTATCACAATAGTTCAACAGGGTCGGATACTGTCACGATTTTATAAATGCATATAAGCCTGTTTTGATTTTCAACGTCGTTGGTGTATGTATCTACTGCTGTAAGATTTAATAAGATCTTGCTACCAATAGGTAGCATTTTTGTTTTTTGAGCGTTGGAAATCATCAAATAACTTCTCTCGCTCTGGGTGGAGCAGGAGGGCGTGTCAGAATTTTACTGACTAAAACCCACCGGTGTTCCTTCAGTTGCCTGTGTGCCAGGGGCCACGGTATCGCACCCCTGACAGAACAACCCGCACCCTTGGCAATAGGTAGCATTCAGAGAACTCTTTCTTTAAAAGATCATTTCAGGCACAAATCCACATGGTCTTCACATGATCTGACAAAGATTATGTCTGGACTTTAAAAGAGAATGTGACCTCTGAGTTTGTTTTGGGCTTTCTTCTCAGAGTAGTCAGGTAGGAAACGCCGACCTCATGGAGTTTAAAAAAATATGATTGACGTGTAAAATTGTTTGTACAAACATACTTAAAGAAACAAAATCATTTACCATTATCAGTCTAATCTGTTAGTTCAGTTGTGTCTGTCTGTTCTTCTGTTGTTCAAAACCTTAGTTGTGTTCAGTTAAGGGGGATGCGCTAGGATAGCACAAAATATTCAAATTTTCTTACGATTTTTGCAATTTCCAGGTCAGTACTAGATTGTTTGTGGATCAAAATAAGATTCGGGACCGTACAAATATGGATTTACATAATTATAAGCATTAAAATCATCAATCCAACCTCTAATAATCAATAAACAATTATCTTCCTTAATAGTAAACAAATGCATTCTGAACATCAGTATTTTTCATGAAATGAGTGCAGACTTACTTTCGAACCCAAGTGTTGGATTATGTTATACCACAATAAGTTTTAAATACCTTTGCATTAGGTACACCATGTTTTATGCGTAACTCATTTCGCACATACGTTTAGTCATCTACTAATCAGCCTCTTATGTTCCCAATGTTGGGACACAGGCTCCCTCTCGGTGAAAGCGAGTGGGCCGTAATCCAATAATAGCGTATTTTTTTTTTTTAAGTTATTATTCTGCTTATCGCTAGTTTGCTGTTCCTGAATGTAAAATATTATTTTGGTTACGAAAATAATAAAAGTACAAAGTTATTCTGTTGATTAGTTTAAACAGCGGTGTGACGTAATAACATGGCGGGTATCTCTTGGTTTTTAAAAACATAAAAAAACACCATTTCGAAGATATGTGACATCTACCAACTCGCACTGGGCCCGCATGGTGGATTACGGCCCAATCCCTCTCACCGAGAGGAGGCCTGTGTCCCAGCAGTGGGAACATTATAGGATGATGATGATAATTCAATTATTTACATGAAGTAAAGCACCTGTCTGGGTTCGAACCTACGACCGTACAACTCGTAGGTCGCGACCGTTACCACTGGACTACCACTGCTCACTTCTCTCTATTACACATTACTGTAGTTAGAAATATTAATTAAAATATTCAAATGCGACTTTCATACGGCAGAGAAAGGCCTAATGTCTATTAATTTCTACAAACATTGTAACTTTGCTTCCTGCGCTTACGCAAGCAAAGTGATATTGTTTAACGATGGAGTCATACGCTTATTGGCCAGTTATTAGTGCCCACCAATAGTTGATGGTAACTATTACTTGTAGATAACATACTTCTTAACACTCTAACTACTCCAGTTTAATCGAAAACGAGACCATTTCCTAACGTTACGTAATTAATTGGTTTATCTATAGGCGTAAATATCATTAACTCACTATGTCGTAAAACAATGTTAATGTTACTTTATGGTGTTGCTATCAGAATGTTTTATTTTTTAAACGTTAGTTTTAATTTCTGCGATTTTGGCTCTTTAGTTTTCTCTCTATGAAGGTTTAAATCACCAACCCTTAAATTAGTAATGATGGTTTTATTCAAGGGAATCAAAAGGCATTCATACAGATAACACAAAGATAACAAAAAATTACAAAAATAAGGGATACTTTGTTTTGGATTTGTACAGAATGTTTTTTTGATAAATGTAGGTACACCTCCACCAGCTGTGATCTCAGTGTTAAGGCTTCCGCAGACAGGCGGGATGCGGCAGCGCGGCTCGACTTTAAGGTGAACCTAGTCCACATTTTTTCCATACAAACTTCGGGAGCGTATTACTCCACTGTTTGACAATGTACATCAAAAATTAAACATGGTATGGTTTTGTCTTATTATTAATAATGTATGTACGGAAACAGAATACTAACATTAGAAACCATTAAAAAGTTAGGAGCCAACAAAGATTCGTTTTTTTGCTAATTTAACCTAACTTTGGGCGTGTTTAAGTATTAAAAGAAGTGTAAAATCTCCAAAAGTAAGTCGGAACTGACAAAGCTCAATTATCGAAAAGTTCAATAAACATTATTGGTCATTGATTTATGCAGTGGTTTTTCCAGAAAACCCGATCTTCCGAAGGACTTTTCTTAATTTTTTACGCGTCTGTTTTACTATAACTGATCCTGCAGCTCACTCAATAATGTTGTGCGTGTAGACTAGCGTTTAACTGCTCATCACTGGTACTTTCTCTGTCGGACACGAAGCCTGGTGAGACAGCGTGATTTTTAGCCAGGCCCATCAGTGAGTTCGAACCCGCGATTAGGTCCCCTTAATATAACAATTTCTATGAAAACTTCATAGTAATTTAGGTACTAAGTCGCATCCCGCTGATGTGCGAGAGCCTTTAACTTATAAAGCCGCTATCAGACACTTCATTTTCGAATAAAATGTTATGAAATTACTTACTGAATAGAAAACAAACTGTTTATTTACTGACGACCCTGGTTACTTATAATTTTGGGTGGCCTATGTACATCTTCGTAATTAGGTAAGAATTTTGACTTAATCGTCCTAATCCTATGTAGATCATGTTTGAAGAGCAATCAATACAAACATAGAAAGTGGAACTATTTCACACTCGTCCGTTATTAAGCCACTGACAAACATTGCATCGTCAGTTAGATAATCGACGATCAAGTGATGATCACTTACCTAATGACTTGATTGATTCGCCGGTAATTAGCTACGCGCAGTTTGGAAATGTGTAACTTTGTAATGTGTGACGTTTAAGCTTCTAATCAGTGGTTAAATTGGTTTAGGAAAGCGATATCATTTGAATGGTTAGATGTTGATCAATTATACATGATTTTATTTCGTGTGTGTTTGTACAAACACTTTTACACGTCAATGATTTTTTTTTACTAGATCAGATCGGTGTTCCCTATCTGACTACTCTGAGAAGAAAGGCCGGTACCAACTCAGAGGTTGTTACCTCTGAGTTGGCAAAGAATATGGAAAGACGCTGTTGCGTCTTTCCATATTCTTTGGATCTTGCAGTAGTCGTCGATGATTTGTGCCCGATTGATGGCAATAGCGAATCTATTGCCATCAATCGGGCACAAATCATCGACGACTCGACGACCTCCTATTACATGGACTTATACATTATTGGCGAATTGTGGGTGTACATATGTATAAATATATATATATATATATAAGTATATATGTATCTACAGATACATCTCTGCCTAACCCTTTCAGAGCTTACAGGCGTGATGAACATATATCTTAGTTGTAATATTTTTACGTCGCAATAAAGATAATTAAACATTTGTATGCTCTGGGTGTTTTTATTTTTGTTATTATTTTTTGGTTTTTTCTTGACCAGAGATACCCACAATAGTGCCTATGATGGCCACTCTATTGTTTTCCCTCTTTACCAGACAAATACGATTTTCCCAAAAAGATCGTATTGTATACCTTAGTAAGAACCGTTTCTTTCTACGTCACAGAATTTACCACCTTTAAGGGCCTTAGCACACCGCCGACGCTAAAATAATGATGCGAAACCGCTAAACGAAACCCGCTGCGAAATATTATTACATTATGTCGCGATTCAAGTAGCGGAACATCATGTATCAGTTGAATTGTAGCAATCGGAGTAAAAATTTGTCGTTTTCGACTTAGTAAATACAGTATACGTCTACTTCGGGCTTCTTTGATTACATTTTTTTGGCGTAAACTAAAAATCCTTAAAAAAAAATATAAGCATGTTTCGCTTTACAAACTTGTCGCGTGCCACAGATACGTGCGAAACTAACGCGGCTCGCCAAAATAAATGGCGAGCTGTTGCGGAGCTGTAACCGGCTTCCGAGCAAATCTTGCGGACAAGAGATAAAATCATAATTAACTCTGTATGTTACATACAAGCGAAATTGCATGTTCTGACAAACAGGTTTCGCTTCTGTTTCGCTTGTCGTACATGTCATGACGGAACTACTGCCGTTTCGCGGTGGAAGTGTTATACCTGCCTAAGTAATGGACTAAAGACTGGTATTAGGATGATTTCTGTAATTTCTAAAACAACATACGTCGTCACACCATTTTTTTCACATAACTCATGGCAATTGTAACATAAAACGGTAACACTTACCATAATAGATATACTTATAGTTATATACACATATGTACCTACTTGTGTTTATGAAATCATTTTGTTTACATAACGATCGACTCAATGGGAGTGTAATATCTTCCGATATGACAACGTAACGAGAAGGAAAGTTTATAATGGTGTTGATGACTCTGTGGCATCATGTGTTCTAAACATAACACATAACATCACACCTGTATATTTCAAAGGATTAGGCAGAGGTGTACCAATAGGGTTGCCAGGCTTAGCCAGTCGTTTTTAAGTCCTATATAATAAGAAGCGAGCCTGTTATTTTGTGCTCTGTGTGGTTAAATTAGGATTTAAATTGCGACAGAATTAATATTTTGAGCAAAATAATTCGTTTGTGAATCGGCTCTGTTATTTTGGCCTCTAATGTTAACATAATTTTTATAACCTATATAAGTATCTAAGCATATTCTATACATATACATATCCTTAATATCCTATGGCATCACAGTTGGTAATATTTTTATAGATTTTGGAAATAACAGCTTTTTTTTTTAATTCAGATTTAATTTGGAAGACGTTCAGTTGGAAGGCGTCCTAGAAGATGGACCAATGACCTTGTGAAGATCGCAGGAATCCGCTGGATGCGGGAAACACAGAACCGGTCGAAGTGGCGGAGCTTGGAGGAGGCCTATGTCCAGTAGTGGACGTATTTCGGCTGGAATTATGATGATGATAACACTTAACTTAGGTACTTACCTAAGTTAGGTATGATTTCCAGATTTTTGAAAAAATTGTTTGTTTTTGTCATTGAAAACGTGATTTCATCGGCTAAAATATAATTGAATGAATCGGAAGACGTGTTTGTTTCCTTTGAGATGCTTAACTTTTAAAAACTGACAAAGATTGGACGGAAAACTGCACCTATTAACACATTACAAATCGTGGTCAGTCACGATGTGTTAAAACTATGCAAAACTCATTTTTTTAAACATCTTTTTTCGTCTGAAATTACATTATCATAAAACGGCTTATTTCCCCATATTTCACACTCTTATTCATATAAAACGCATAACATTTGGATACGTCCATTACATATAATTTTAGTTTTATTTATGTAACACTGGGTGCAGTGGTGGCTCAGTGCTAACGACAGCGACTTACGCGTTGTAGGTCGTAGGTTCGAACCTAGGTAGGCGTCTTACTTGTTTAAATTATTTCATCACCACTGCTCTCAAAACGGTGAAGGAAAACATCGTAAGGAAACCGGCATGTCCTAGAATAAAATAAAAAACGAAGACATGTAACACCTACCAAACCGCCCTGGACCTGCGTGGTGGATTACTCACCAGTCCCTCTCACGGAGAGGAGGCTTGAGTCCCAACAGTGGGAATATTATAGGCTGATTAAGATTATGCTAATGTAACACTTGAGTCCGTGTGATGCCGGATGTAAATAATAGCACCATTAATTTGTTCCCGTGGGTGTCGTAAAAAGCGACTAAGGAACTTACTAGAGAATGGGCAGCAGCGTTCTCTATGCGTTTTACCAACATACTGCGATCGCCAACCCGCCTGCCAAGCGTGACGATTATGACAAAACCCCATTTTTTTTTGAGGGATGAAATGTGGCGGTCCGTATCATCATCTGCCTAGTCTTTTCCCTAAAAATTTTTGGGGTCGGCTTCCAGTCTACCCGGATGCGGCTATCAATTTATTTCGCAATATTTCAGTGATTAAGGCGTCTAGACCTTGTCGTACCGTAAAATGGGGCTACATTGATCAATTTTAAAATTCGGAATTAAATATTTCTGTACTAAGAAGGCTGAAAAATAAACAAAAAATAAATTTAATATCGGTTTTAAGGGTTGTATTTAATTACATTAAAGCAATATTTATTTGGACACTACTTTTTGAGTAAAAAAAAAAAAATTATCGCGATCAACTTCATACTGACATCGGGGCTACTTTGATCACACTAGTTTTTGGTACGTATTTTGATAGTAACCCCAAAACGAACAAAAACACAAAAAACCTAAAAAAAATCGGTCAACAAATTTTTGTGCTGCAGTTGTTTTAAGGTGATGGGGTTTCTTTGATAAATGCAAATACTGAATATGTAGTTCAATACTTATATATTTATTGAAATTAACAGTCTTATTAGGTACTCTTATTTATAATCTTAAAAAATCAACATAACATTTAAATTAACAAAAAGGCGTCTCATCATTAATTAGGCAACGAAATCAAAAAAAAATTGAGAAATTATTATTTCTGAGCCCCTCTAATTGAGTTCAGAGATATTAACTTCGTAAGGAAACACAAACAGTTCGTCCCCTTTTTCATCAGTCTTTATAATAGGTTTAGGCAAATATGCCACAACGTCTGAAATTTCTATATCAGATATGTCATCTGGAATCAGCTTAAATGTTTTTTTTTATTTTGGACAGATTTTAACCCAACCACAACTAAGGGTGTAATTTGGATGATGCGACAAACATAACGATATGTTTTTTTACCACGACCAGAATAAAACTTGGCTAGTAAATATCGCTCCTCAGCCAATTCATTATCTTCCTCTTCTCTTGGCAAAGGAGACGAGTTTATGATGGTGTCACTGTCCTCTTCCTCACTGGACAGGATATCCCTATATTTTTTATTGGTTGGTTTCCTTCGTCTTTCAATTCCTAAATTTTCCTGAGATGTACTGCATTCATCTTTGTCTGCCGAAATACTTTTACCAGGATCCACATCGAGTCTCTTTTTCTTTCTAATGCTATGTGATGGTCCTCCAAATCTCTGTTCTTGCGCTCGTGCCCGCTTTATGTTAGCTGCAACACGTTGGCTATAATTTTCTTTGTGGCGCTTTAGCACAGAGTATGCTCAATCCACGCCTGGTACATTATTTGGGAATTTTGCCACTGTACGGCCCATTCTGTCTAAGAAAGATTTGGCGAACATTCTTAAATCTAAAAGACTCAACGGAAAACCAAAATCTGCACATTTAGCTGCAGCCTTTCTCTTGTGCTTCAGAGAAAACAGGCTGAGCACCTGGTTTTTTAATATGTTTTCCATGATACCTGTTGTATAGTGTTCCATACGGAATATCAAACTGTTCTGCGGCTCCTCGAATAGATACACTTCCATTAGCAATTGCCTGCACTGCGTCTTCTAGTTTGGACTCCGCATAGTTTTTATTATTTCTGCTTCCAAGTGGTTTTTTATATGTTCGAGGCATTGTTCTGAAATAGACAAAAACACAACCTAAACTATCAAAAACTATCAAAATATTGTACTAAGGTATAAAAATAACTATAAATGGGGTAACTTTGATCTACGGGGTGACATTGATCAAGTGATCAAAGTAAACCCGTACCTCTGATCAAAGACACCCCCGGTTACATTTGAAGTTTTCAAATAATCTGCCAATCAACAACGAACCCGTCAAAACCAGTTTCGTATTGACAAAACTACAACTTTTTACGCAAATAAGACGAAACCATGAAGAAAACTATAGATTTTTGGAAGCATCAAAAGTTTTTCTTACCTTAAAAATGCCCAGTAACCGGTACACCAACAAAACCTTTTTATATTATAAAAAACACGAGAACACACGGAATATCTACAACGCCATATTAAAAAGAAACTATCAGTGCTGCCAACCAAAACATAAAATCCTTTTGGACGCGTTCACAAACCGAATAAAAAATTGTTTTTCATAAGTCGAAAGTTGTTATCAAAGTAAACCCGTAGTATAAAAGCAACCCCATTTTACGTCTTATCTCCATAACCTTTTATTTGACAAATTAGGTACAACATTGACTCATCAATGAATACAAATCACATTTACAACAATAGAAAAACAATAAATATGAAAATCTTTAACAATAAAATCATAAGGAAACTTCAATTTTGGCATAAAACCTTTTAGGATTAGCATAATCGATTCGCATAAAATCACGCGGCGTTTTATTCGAGGTCATACTTTATTTGACGGATCATCTTGTTAGGGTATGTAACTAGGTGTATTTAAGGAGTGAGTCATTTAAGAAAAATATTTAAATAGTGATAAAGCAAATACATAATTAAGTATATGTGAAGAATTTGATGGACAAACCATACCTAGTGTGTGGGAAGATTAGACGGATATATAATGTGTAGATTTTTTTTCAAACCAATTACATAGCGGTTTTGAGCCGACTATAGATTTTGCTGATCAGTAAACTAGCTTCATATTATAATGACTAAACTATTGGACATAACTATTTCATTGAATTTTTAACCGACGAAAAAACGGAGGAGGTTCTCAAGACGACGCGTATTTTTTTTTATGTATGATCACGCATAACTTTTTCCAGAGTAGTCCGATTTTGATAATTCATTTTTTATTGGAAAGGGTATACCCCGAAATTGGTTCCATATAAATTTCGAAAAAAAAATCCAACCCTAAGGGTAGGAAAACCGGGGATGACTGATTCTTCACTCACTGATTGTATTATATGACCACGCATAACTTTTTTCAGAGTAGTCCGATTTTGATAATTCTTTTTTTATTGGAAAGGGTACACCCCAAATTTGGTCTCATATAAATATCTAAAAAAAATCCAACCCTAAGGGTAGGAAAACAGAGGATGATTGATTATTTACTCACACATTTTAATACTGAGTTGTGTATTACAAAAAGTAATCAAAAATTAAGCATGTAGTAATTAGTAGATTATAGCCAAGCCGAAAAAACTGAAAAGTAAAAAATAATAAACCTGCTTTGTTTAACCTTAGTATCTAAGTTCGGAAGGCGGTGACACATATGGGTAATCAAAATACATATCCTAAGTCACCGACTTCCGAACTTAGTTATTAAGGTTAAACAAAGCAGGTTTATTATTTATACTTTTCAGTTTTTTCGGCGTGGCTATAATCTACTAATTACTACATGCTTAATTTTTAATTAATTTTCGGAGGTTTTTTTTTTTTGTATACAGGCTGGGAAAGTCACACGCAGTTTAATATAAGTTGTCGTATTATCATCGACTTCAGTTTGTATAAATGAATAAAGTTTTTGGATTATAGGTATTATGTAGGTGTGATATTAATGTATTTATATTATGAAGGTTTTTTTTTTTCAGTTAAGGCGACAGTTTATACAGCTGTACCAATTAGCACAATAGGCCTAGATTCCTAGAACTAGAATGCAGCAATTGCATTATAATCGAGATTAGGTCGATCTAGGGATGTCTCGTTCCTAATTGAATAGGAATGTTTAGAACCTGTTCGTTTCGAATAGAGTTATCTTTGTTTTTTTTTATTCTCTCCTTCCACTTCTCTCTAGCTAGGCAGGAAGAACTAGTAGGGTTACTAAGGACTTGCAGTCATTATGAAAAAAGTCCGGCTCAAACCCCCATCTCCGTCGCCGTCTTAATACAATACCGTTTAGGTCCATAATACAATGATTTCTTCGTGACCATGGTAAAGGTGATAAGCCAGGATAAGGAAGTAATTGACATAGTAAGAGATGAAAAGCTCATCAATACTGCTATACAGGATAAGTTTTTATCCAGTGCGCAAACTGTAACCATGAATTCAGCATATCATTCTAGACCCCCAGCGCAGAAATTTTTCGTCGGTTATTCAAAGAAATTTCAGCTGTTCCATACAATTTGACCGCCTAGATATTGCAATTGTCTATGAAACAGCTGATATTTTCTGATATTTTAGGCGCTGGGGGAGTCTAGAATGATATATGCTGAATTCATGGTTACAGTTTGCGCACTGGTTAAAATAATTTATCCTGTATTATCGAGAAAACCGATGGTTAGCTGCAGACATTATCGGACTAAGTCAATGTTCGCACTGACGTAAAAACATCTCAACAGGATTTTACGCGCCCTGGTTTTTTAACGCACTGCTGAATGCCGACAGTTGAAAATAGAACAGTGTGTTTTTTCGACGTGCGAAGGTGTTTTGACATTATCGCACACAGATTCATTTACTAAACACAAAGTTATAACATACCGGTGACGTCGTGAAAACATGCCCTCGTATAAATAAATACCAACCGTCTCTCCACTAGTCCAATGCTTACTCAAGGATGCATATCCGGTTGGCTCGCAATCCTTTCCTATCCTAAGGGCACGTCTATCTGACCCCTACCGCGCCCCCCGGTCTACTTCTTGATATCTTGATATGCAATGCCCTCTGTAACATCATGAAGCACGAGGCTCCAGGGGCTAGTGCATAAATCTTGGGGTTTAAGCGATTAATCGAGTCTGGTCAAGCCACGCTGGGATCGGTGCATTTCATTCATTCATTATACTGAGACATTTTTCATTCAATAGGTTGTCAATGTGAGAAATAATCACCGTCATATCGGCATAAATCCCTACTCAGGTATATAATGTTTAAAATATGTATTATGATTTATGATTGTGTAAATTAATTTGAAGAATCTAATTAGAATGTAGAATAACAAAACCTTTGAAACTTTCTCTTCGCATACCTTTACAAAGTACCTACCTAATTAGTGCAAGCATTAATTTAGATTATGTGTATAATTTAGCTATACAAATGTATTATTCCATATTAATATAGTGTTGGTATGTTAAATATTTGAAGGTATCATGTCAGACACTTAAAATATTTTTTTTTGTCGAAATTGCGAAGTTTTTTTTTTCTACGTAAACGTGTGAGGTTTTTATGGCAAATTAGACGTTAATTTGTAAACAACGTTGTTATCATACTTTACTATTCACGACTTATTAATTCGTGATTAATTAAAAAAATACGGTAAAAAATATAATTGAGTTAGCACCTTACATCATAAATATTTTACAAACTAGCCATAGACTTATTATAATAAATACAGTTTTTTTTGTTCGATAAACAATCATACAAAAAATAAAAATATTGTTGAAAGAAATTTAAGATACCTAATTTAATTACCAGAAACAATTCATATTTCAAACGAGAAAATACCAAAAAGTTACATTCTTTTTTTTTTTAAACTTGAATAAACTTACAACAAAATCCTGTATCCAAGAAACTTCAATATTTCCAACAAATGGGAACCCCAAAAACACAAGTTCACCTCACTATTCGTTCACTCACACAAGAAAATTCGGAAAAATTCACTCAAACACTTAAAAATTGCAAACTCAAGTCTAAAAAATATCGAGGTAAAATGAGCTTAATTGCGAATGACTTATGGTTAATATTCGCTCGTCGTAGCGGTATAGTGATGTCCGCGAATGATGCGTGTATACGGCGTGGTGTGTGCCGCTATTTTGCGCGCGCGCACCTGTGCTCGCCCACAGCCCCGTAAGTGGGTGACATAGAATTCAGGTAAAGCCAGCAAGTTTAGATTTCGAAAATGATTTTTGGAGATTTTAGAAAATCACAGTGTATTTAATTTTTTGAAGCTTCTGCTTGTAAATTAAATTTTTATCTGTTGAGGTTATTGCAAACTGAAATACGAGGGGTGTTCAATAAAAAGTAATAATGGCATATAAACTCCTTGAACAACAAAAAAGTAAATACTGGCAGGTAAAGCCCAGACATTTAATAAAAAAAAGATTTTCTTTTCTTATTTTAAAAATAGAAATCATTTGTTTTCGTCGTGCCGGAGGGTGGTACGCAAAATGGATAAAATTGAAACTCGCGTCGTATTATAATATCTCTGCCTGAAAAAAAATACTACTGAGCAAGTAAATCTAGACTTGAAAGGAACATTAGGGGTTAATTATTACTCCTCCGTATTCTACGGTTGCGAGGTGGTGTGTCGAGTTTAAGAGAGGAAGAACTTTAAGTAAAGACGACCCGCGCTCGGGACGCCCTACGACGGCAGTTACCGAACGCATGATAAAAAGTAGAAAAAATTGCTTTGGCAGATCGTCGTGTTACTGTTCGTTTTATAGCTGAAGAACTAAATATTTCGATAGGACGTATCCATAGTATTATACAAGAAGATTTGGGCATGAAAAAAGTATCAGCGCACTGGGTGCCTAGAATGCTTAGACGAGCATAAACAAACAAGACTGCGGATTTCTCAAATCAATTTGGAATTGTTACAACAACATCCTGACCGATTTTTGGCTCGCTTCGTAACTATGGATGAAACAAGGCTCCACCATTATGATCCTAAAACGAAACAACAGTCCATGACTTGGAAGAGGCCGTCATCTCCAAAGCCTAAGAAGTTTAAGGCAATTCAATCCGCCGGTAAGATTATGGGCTCTCTTTTCTAGGACAGCTAAGGAGTGATAATGATTGAATACCTCAATCATGGAGCCACTATTACGGGGCCCTTAAACGCAGAACAAATAAAAAAACTGCGTCAGGAAATACGCGAAAATCGCCGCGACGAACTTGCTAAAGTTGTGTTGTTTCACCAAGATAACGCCCCCGCACACAAGTCCCGAGTTGCGATAACTGCTAACCAAGATGCTGGATTTGAATTGATGGAACATCCTCCATACTCACCTGACCTTGCGCCTAGTGATTTCTACCTATTCTCGCGGTTAAAAGAATAACTGAGAGGTCACAAATATGGCAATAATGAGGAAGTGATTGCCGCCGTACATGATTTTTTAAGCGATCAAGATGAAGATTTTTTCAAGAAGAGAATCTTAGGATTAGAAAAACGATATACTAAGTGTATAAACCTCAAAGGTGATTATGTCGAAAAATAAAATAACAATAAATAATATATAACTGCTTCATACTCATTATCACTTTTTATTGAACACCCCTAGTATGATGAAGAAACATTTACAGCCTTTGTTTTCACCTTCATCACAAATAATTGTGGCATTTGCGAAAAAAAAACTACCGATATAGGAAAGTTGGTACAGTCCATTGAATCTATTGATCGACACAATATTACAGGATAATTTTCAGTTTTCCTTTTTCTCCTTTGCCTACCTAAATTACGATAATCTTGAATTGTGGAGATATCTTTTAAAATAAGTAAGTAACAAGAAACTTATGGATTGAATATCTTATTAAGATAATTGAAAGTATAACCAGAATGACCACAATGCCAATTATCCAATTATCATTATTATAAAGTAATTAAAAACACTTTCTCAATACTGCCCGCAAAATACGAAACCATACACGGCGAAAAATAACTTTCTGTCAATTGTATAAATAAACATAATTGGTTGGTTTAGGAAAAGTTGTTAAATACAAATACTTCCAACGCTTAAAGTAAACATCTTTCTGCCGGTCTGTGAGCACAGAACAGACCTTAATTATGCGCTTGGGCATTTAACTTTCACTCACTTTTGACAGATTATACTCATCTTCACAATATTTTGGACAGGTTAAGGTAAACGGCGTGGAAGAGTTCATAATCGTTGGTGCTCACCAAAAGTAGGTCTAGGTTGCCTCTTATTGAGGCCCTCCACTTCCATACTTAAGCCGAGGTAATCAAAATACATTTACAATTTGTTTAGGTATTTGACAATAGCGCATCGTGGCAACAAATAAAGTACAAAATAGCGATAAGCACCAAATTAAAAGTATTTTTGCAGTTTTAGTTAAATTAGTAAAAAAAATATCACTTTTTTGTTATAGTACCTACCGTGGAGTAGGTACTATAACAACCGTTTACCTTAATAGGGAGCGAGCCTATTGCCATCAAACGGGCACAAATCCAGACTGTGCTGCTACTGAGAAATTCTATATAAAAAAAAAAAAAACCTAATAACGCTTTGCCCAACTCGGGAGTTGAATGCAGGACCGCATGCTCAGCAGAAGCGCTTGCGAGCACTACACCACCGAGTCAAAATAATCTTCTTTTTTTAATAATGTAATGGAGGGTAATGGAGTCTATTACTAAATTCACATCTTACACAGGACATAAAAACGAACGGAAAAGACGTCTCTGTGAAGAACTTATTACAAATTCGCCTGATAATCGTCACTTAAGGGGAACCTAGTGGTGGGCTCGAACTCACTGATGGGCTTGAATAAAAATCACGCTGTCTCACCAAGCTTCGTGTCCGACAGAGATAGTATCAGTGATGAGCAGTTAGACGCTAGTCTACACGCACGTTATTGAGTGAGATGCATACATATATGAAACATTCGCGAAGAAATTAAGAAAAGTCTTTTGGAAGATCGGGTTTTATGATAAAACTGCAGCATGAATCAATGACCAATAAAGTTTATTGAACTATATTATTGAGCTTTGTTGGTACCGACTTGGTTTTGGAGATTTTACACTTCTTTTATTACTTAAACACGCTGAAAGTTAGGTTAAATTAGCAAGAAAAACGAATCTTTGTTGGCTCTTAACTTTTTAATGGCTGTTTTTTTAGTATTCTGTTTGTTGTTCCCTGCTGACAATATTGATAATAAGACAAAACCATACCGTGTTTAGTTTTTGATATACATTGTCGAACAGTGGAGTAATTCACTCCCGAAGTTTGTATGGAAAAAATGTCAACAAGATTCACATTAACGTCAAAGTTTACAAAAGGCAGTAGAGACCATTAAATCCTTCCTTAATCTTAGAGTTTATCAGCAAATCCTATGTATCTAGGTACCTGTGGTTCCAATTCAGCAACCAGTTGTAACCACAACTAGTCGCAAGTTGTATAACATTATTTTATCCGGTGACCTCCGGCCGGCCTCACACCTACAACCACTTGTAATGTGCTTTTACAAAGTCAATGCTACGAGCTTTGTTAAGAGGATTCGATGTACTTTACTAGTTGGTAAATTGCGATATAAAATACTCGTCACTGATGAAATAAATTTGTACTATAAAGTGTGTTTTTTAATTATGTAATAATAGTGTATGACATCAACAGATTAAAAAAAATGTTAGGTACTACTTCAACTACTATTATGGTTGGGCACGCCACTATTGCGGCGGTAAGTCCCCTCTTTGAGGAATGGCTTGAGAAGCGGCATGGCATCATCACCTTCCGCCTGACGCAGGTCCTCACCGGACTCGGCTGTTTCGGGAGGTTCCTGTTTCGCATAAGGCGGAAGTAAACGCCCGGGTGTTTCCATTGCAGAGATCGCCCTGGGGACACGGTGGAGCATACAGGGGAGGTATGCCCGGCTTGGGCGGAGCACCGCCGTGTCCTCGTGGAGGCGATCGGCGACGGCGATCTTTCGCGTCCGGCCCTGATCCAGACCATGGTACGGAGCGAGAGTGCATGGGTAACCGTCACCTTCTTTTGGGAAGCAGTGATGCCCGCGAAGAGGGAGGCGGCGCACGTGAGGGGGAGGCAGCATATACGCCCTGATGGCCCTATCCTTCGCAGGAGATGCCCTGGGCGTCGGGAATCCCAGGCTGATTCCCGGCCACCGTAGGCGTGGGCTTGAGGACGGTGAGTACCTAATGGGTAGCTCGCTGTCCGCTAAGGACCAGGCCCAGGTCGACGGCGCGTTGTGTTCCACGCGCGCCTTAAAGAGATGTCAACACAGTGTGATGGGGCCCACAAGGGCCAATGCCTGCCAAGGGTGCGGACTGTTCGAAAGAGATACCGCTGCCTCTGGCACACAGGCTAGTGAGGGTACACGGCTGGGTTTTAGTCAGTAAAAGTCTGACACGCCCTCCACCCAGAGCGGGAGAAGTTATTTGATGATTTCACACACAAAAAGAAAAAAAACTGCTGTTATGGTAGATACTTTTAACACGGCTTTTCAGGTTCCAATGACTCACACAGTGATTCTACGCTGTTCTTGTTTTTAAGGCAGTTAAAGACTTAAGACATCGACAAATAAGTGCACTGACTGGACGGGTCCAGTCTATCTGTGTGGTTATTTCCTCAAAAGTTCATTACAGAAATGGTCCTTACATGATCTGACTGAGATTATGCCTGGACTTTAAAAGAGACTGTGACCTCTGATTTTGTTTCGGCCTTTCTTCTCAGAGTAGTCAGATAGGAAACTCTAACCTCATCTAGTTTTTAAAATATTATTGACGTGTAAAAGTCTTTGGACAAACTTACAGAAATAAAGTCTCTAAAATCTTAAACCTTAGGTACAAACGAGCAAAACTAATAAAAGAATAATCATAATTTACCTAATAGAGTAGGGAGAACTTTCATTCCAACCCCAGTTTCACTCAACCCAATTAGCTTGGCAAATCACCCATAAAAAAAGAAATCACCTGGACTCGAACCCAGCACTTTCGTCGTGTATTGACCGTGGCCACCTCGCTTTTAACGCCAGCATACTTTCGATATAATTGCTCGACAGTGTACAATTAGACACATGTACACTGGATAGATTAACGCGTTCTGTATTATAAATCCTTATGGCAACAGTAGAAGCTCACGTGGTTTCGCTAGACATCATATCTTTGGTCTAAGTTTCGTAAGCAAGAATGATCAGCTTAGGTTTATATCTCTGGGTTCAATCTTTTTTCCCTATGTAATGAAATTCTCAATATTCATACGGACTCTGGGTAGGTATGTGCCCAGGAAATGCATTCGTTCTTCATGCAGTAAAAACTTATAGAAATACAGTATTTTAAGTGTAAAATCACGCCAAATAGCGAAATAGGAAAAATGTTGTGTACGGCCTCTTAAAACGGAGAGACAACAGGTGATTGAAGGCAATTTTGTAAGTTATTTTCATGCTTTTCTGCTTTGAAGCACCTGTCGTGAAAATGTGACAACTATGTCAGTTTTTACTGTGGCAATGTCAGTTATCCATCTATTAATACGTGACAAAAAAACTTTGTACCTCTTTTTACGAAAATTAAGCTACCAGAGGAATATGGCCACAGGTAAAGTTTATACGGAGAAGAAGCAGAATGCTAATGTTTTTATTTGTTAATGCATTAGAAATACATTAACTTTTAAAGATAAAGATAATTTTATTTGTCAAAAACATGTGTATACATGCAAATTAAGCATGCAGGATGTCACAATATTAATGTTTCGTGAGCACATGTTTCACCCGTATGGCGTACAATTTTATAAAATTTACAATGATGAATTATAGTCTAATTTCGACCACTGGGCGACTACAAGTACAAATGAACAAGGCCCTGTTAGCTATTAGGCCTCTGTGTCTGCCTTCCGTTTCGAAAAAATATTGTGTGATGATTAGGTAAATGTTACGTTAGCAGTATCATCTGCCTAGCATTTTATCCCAAAATAGTTGGCCTATTTTGGGTCAGCTTCCAGTCTTACCGGATGCAGCTGAGTACCAATATTTCACATGTGGCGACTGCCTGTCCGACCTCCACAACCCAGTTACCGGGTTGTACAGCCCAAATGTTACATAGCAGCATTACTTGTTCATTCGTCCATCAACTGTTTGATATACGTTGATACAGTACATTTATCACTTGACATTATTTTGGAGGCTTTTGACCTTCTAAATTACTTGAGTTCAAGGATCTTCGAGAACCTTATTGAAACGATTTGTAACTGTGAATTTGTTATTATATCAAATTATAATACAATAGTATTGAACAGTAAATAATTGGTAAGAGAACAGTATTTTCATCCACAAACATAAATATGAAATATTTTATTTGACATTGACCGCCAGAATTAATTAATATAAATTCTAGAAAGTTATGCGTCTGACTGTTTTACTTTCGATCGTAAAATAGTAAAGTTCTTAATTCATTGCTCGTGGTTTGGCATTGGAAATGTCATAAATCGCATTCTTCAAGATAGTTGGAAATAAAAAACTTTTCATTAATTCTTTTACTGAAAAGCTTGAGTATATTCAGCATCACACTGATCCCCGAAGACTCAATGGGAATATTCCGGTTTAAAGACATTTATGTATTACCTTTTCCATCATGTTAGTTTGGTAGATAGGAATAAGTACTTATTAAGTATGCTGTGTAGAGCAATGGTAGCCCAGTGGTATCGATCCGACTTATGTGTCGCAGGTCGTGGTTTCGAACTCTGCCAGGCGCTTAACATTGTATAAATATTTTTTTTGTGTTCGAATTTTTGGTTCTAAGACATGCCGGTTTCCTCACGCTGTTTTCCTTCAGGAGCCGTTTTGAGACCAATGGTGATAAAATTATTTATACAAAGTAATGCGTCTGTCTGAGTTCGAACCCAAGACCGACGACACATAAGTCGAGGCCGTTACCACTGGACCACCGCAGCTCTAAAATAGAAAACTTAATGAAAAGTGACTACTACATTCTATTCTCGAGGTAAAACATACCAATAAACAGGATAAGTTTTTATCCAGTGCGCAAAAAATCAGCTGTTCCATACATTTTGACCGCGTAGGTATTGCACTTTTCTATGAAACAGCTGTTTTTTTTTTTTGTATAACTGGCGAAAATTTTCTGCGGTAGGGGGTCTAGAATGATATGCTGAATTCATGGTAAAAATTTGCGCACTGCATAAAAACTTATCCTGTATAAGCCACGTCAAACACAAACTACAAATAGTTCACTCATCGATCCGAATCTCATTCTGCTACAAATACCAGGTCGATAGTACCTACATACCTATTGCACACACTGTTCCGAGTCGTTAATTAAAATTGCGTCCAGTTTTTAAACACAAGTCAAGCAAAAACTTGCCTGTTACAGTCTCTTTTGATACTGGCCTACCTGTAGGCAGGCTAAACGCCGAAATTACACATTTAAAGTGTGTGACATGAACTAGTCTCACGGAAAATTAAGTAAATATAGGTTGCGTTGGCGGCTAAGCTCGGCCGCTTATGCTGTTAGAAAGATCAGACAGTTAACAGATGTAGAAACCGCGCGTTTGGTCTATTTTAGCTACATCCACAGCATTATGTCGTATGGCATTTTACTGTGGGGTCGGGCTGCTGACATTGAATCCATCTTTATTTTGCAAAAGAGAGCTGTCAGAGCCATTTATAATCTACGTCGCCGCGAATCCCTCAGGGAACTGTTTAAAACGATTAATATTATGACAGTACCTTGCCAATTCATTTATGAAAATATCATGTATGTAAGAAAAAATCTACATCTTTTTAATAAAATAAGTGATAGACATAATTTTAATACTAGAAACAAAGACAAAATAGATCAACCATTTTTCAGATTAGCTAAAGTACATTCATCTTTTATGGGGTACTGTGTTAAATGCTATAACAAAATACCTTGTGATATATTACAATTAAATGAAAGGAAATTTAAAACTCATATTAAAAGTACACTTTGTAAACAAGCGTATTATAAATTAGAGGATTATATCCAAGATAAGAATGCTTGGAAACATGCTGGTCCTGCTCCATAGGACAATCCAGAGTCTAGACAAAATCAAACTGGTTGCTAATTGAATTAAATAAATAATTATATTTATGACATTGATTTACACTCACACACTGACTTATTTCTTGTTAATATTCTAGGAAAATCGTATATTTACTCTTACAATGTTTGTAAATATGTGGGCACCATGTATCTATCATAGAATTAATTTATCTTTATTGCTTCAGTTGCATTTTGTTACCTTTTTTGGTATAGTAATTTTATTCTGGGTGCATCGTTTTCACATATAATTATATAATGAATGTACTATGATAAATTGTATGTAAAACATTTTAAAAGAGTAACGGTGGAGTTTCTTGCCCGTTCTTCTCCATACGAAACTACATTTTGGAATGGGCGACTAGAATCAATTCTGTTTAAATGTAAATGTTGACGTTCAAAAGTGCCTTTTAAGTGCCTAATTGAAATAAATGCTTTGACTTTGACTTTGACTTTGACTTTGAAAGGAAATGGCGGCTTGAGATTTTGCTAAACAGAATCTTTTTCCAGGTATTCCAAAGCGCCAAGGTTCGATATACCTATATGGCTAGAATACCTACATTATTTGTAATTATAGACACTATTATAAATAACACTCAATCCATTTTCCTTTAGGCATTCTTACTAAAATTTAAATAATATGGATGGCAAGTTTGGAAAATTAAAAACTGATATTTTGACAACATTATTTATACTGACCCCACATATATAGATTGCTTATAAAATATAGAAAACACAGCCATTCAATCCTTAAAACTTAAAAAATCGCCAAAGAAAACCATAACACCAAACCAGACACCACTTTACTCCAAAACCTAGTCTATCTCTCCCATCGAAAGTTCATATTCCCTTGCTTACACGTTCCAGTTCTAATCGATTCAAATAGGTACCATATCAGACCATGAATGGACGTCCATCGCATTGGTAACGGGAACAGATCCATATTGGGCCGGTGAACGGTTGGTAGCTGCGCGTGCGCCGACCTGCGCGATCAATATTTATTGCTGACGGATACTACACAATTTTTTTTATGAACTCATAAATCTGGGCATTCTAGTTTTAAGGACAGCAGGGTAATGGGACACTACCGTTTAAGGAACAGGACAGGACCAAATCTTAGGCACGTTTTGGCTTTGTGGCGCGTATAACAATATTTTGTTAGCTAGCGACCTCAACAATTCGTTATAATATTATTCTTGCCTGAGCAACCGGCAACAGGTTCGTCATGCTCCCTTAGACGATCGGGATGCCTCCTTCCCTCAAATATGGTAATGGCTGATATTTGCGTGCTGCTTGTGGTGACTTATCGTCTTCCTATCCATGTGTTGAAATTTCTTTGTAACTAAACGTCAATTTGGATTATTTATGAACGAAACATCACTTGTCAAAAATTTGTGTGCGAATAAACGGGGAAGAGGTGGTGGAGAGTTCTAAAAACGACCCCAAAAGAAACGCCATGTTTTATTTGACCATTCCTTATAGTCATCTAAATAAATATAATAAAACCATTCAGAGATTCGGCGACGTACCCTACGCGTACGTGAGCTTGCTGAACACCATGGTTTTGTTATTGTAATTTACTTTCTACTTATTTTACTTCGATGGCCATAGTTTATCATTTGTGATTTCGAGTTACAGCTACATGTAAGCGGGATTATTACTTTGAAAAGTAGCTGATCGTTAAAATTAAATGAGGTATAAATTCTTATTACACCATTAACGAAAATGAGCTTCAATTGCACCAAAACCGACTATTATAGTATCAACGAGATGGAATCTGTTTGAGATACAAACACTACTACAGTTGGTCACTTTCACTGACCACAGTGACCACCCATATTATCATGCCGTGCGGTCACGCAATCTTCTGGTTTCCACTTACAAAGCAAACTCGTGTCTATGTCTTAGGAGAAAAGTGTAGTTTTCTTTGAGAAGAACTCTAGGTATAATCATATAAAAAAATAAGAACATAATACCTAGGAATTAGGAAAGTAGGTAATTAGCTGATGTTTAAAATAATTAATCTAGCAAATGTTTTTGTAATTTTAAGGGTGTCGTGATTTATTTTATTGTTTACTTTGTCATTATTTTAAGTTTATTATTTAAGCAGTAAGTGTTCCTACTACCTCCTGGTTTCATACTGAAATGCATTAACGATGCTTGGAATAAAAATAACCGGCCAAAGCACACGAAGGGTTCCGTACCACCGTACAATATTTGACACCGCACATAAAATACATACCTACAATGGGTTTTTTTATATCCCATAACTCTATATATGTAGGGTACATACACCGTTAGTTTATATCTATCTCGCGAGATTGTAAACTGTCGATAAATTGTGAACTACAAAAACCATTTACAATTTAACGCACTATTTTTCGATAGTTTATAATCTGTCCGTCAAATTGGTATCAAGACGGATAGTACCTTGCGATATTACTGAATAGTCAATAAACTGCCACTAACTTGGAAGTAGCGCTCGCCGGCCGCTGGTGGGGCGCCACTCGCTTCGCTCGCTCAGCTCGCGCGCTGTTGGTTGCAGTTCTATCCTAACTTATTCGGTCGGTAAGCAGTATGGTGCAGTTCACAATTTATCTACAGTTTATGATCTCGCTAGATAGATTATGAACTCAATCTTACCATGACATATACAGGGTAAGTTTTTATCCAGTGCGCAAATTGTAACTATGAATTCAGCATATCATTCTAGAACCCCTAGCGCAGAAATTTTTCGCCGGTTGTACAAAAAAAAATCAGCTGTTTCATAGAAAAGTGCAATACCTACGCGGTCAAAATGTATGGAACAGCTGATTTCTTTTTGTGTATCCGGCGAATAAATTCTGTGCTAGGGGGTCTAGAGTGATATGCTGAATTCAGGGTTACAATTTGCGCACTGAATAAAAACTTTTCCTGTATATTATGTGTTGTTATAGCGACAATAGAAATACACACTCTGTGATAATTTCAACTGTCCACTTATTAAGGATTATGAGATGCAGCCCATTAAAAGAAAACATGTTTCATGTATGAGGTCCCCCTTTAATTTATAACTTTATTTCATTTTTATTATTCGTTATGATAGTGGCAATACAGTTGAAATTTTCATAGAATTTTCTAACATTCTATGAAAATTACAACTGTCTAATTATTACGGAGTGAGATACAGCGCGCTGGTAGACCAGGTATACGAACGAACGCGCAGCGGAGACCTAGTAAAAGGATTCCGTTGGCACCTTTTGGATACGGAACCCTAAAAAAAATTTCACCGGTAATTCTTCTCTAAACAAGCTTCTTCACAAAGAACTCTACCTACCTATTAAAAACATAGGTACATAGGAGCATAGCAACATAGGAAAACATAAATGCGGGATGTTGTTAATTTATTCATTAAAACCAACCCAATCACGCAAGGCCTATATTAAATAACTTGATCATCATTTACGACAATTACAAATAAAATTAAATCCGTTAGCAATTAATTTATTATTTATAGACACTTCATTAGCCAACAATTAACATTGATTTAATAAATACAAAATTAATTTAAAAACCTGCACCAAAATGATTAAATCAGTTGTGATACCTCAACCAAATTATATTTGGTGACCTCATCATTATCATCATCTGCCTAGCCTTTTCCCAACTATGTTGGGGTCGGCTTCCAGTCTAACCGGATGCAACTGAATACCAGTATTTTACATGGAGCGACTGCCTATCTGACCTCCACAACCCAGTAACTGGGTAATACGATACTCCTTGGTAAGACTGGTTGTCAGACTTTCTGGCTTCTGCCGACCCGTAACGACTGTCAAAGATCTACGAATAGCAGCCGGGACCAATGGCTTAATGTGCTTGACAGTGACCTCAGTCAATCAAAATTTACATTCGTTTTTAACCAAGACCATCCCTCTTCTTCTTCTTCTTGGTCGCGTACTTCATTACTGAAGGTCGTGTCTCTGAAAGGCCTTCGTGGCCAAATAAAAATGTACGATGTTTTTCCACTTCGTACGGTTCTCGGCTTCTCTCATGGCGATCGTAACAGAGTCCAGCGAGGGCGGTTACTTGATCAGCGGTTAGGTGACCGGCCGTCGGGTAAGGTTTCACACAATATATGTACATTCCCCATCACCACCAACTTTTCAAGGTTATCTGGTTCCCGACAGGCAATGTGACCAAATTTATTATATACTAACTTTCGCTAGCGGCTTCGCCCGCGTGGTTGTCGAAAATGATCCCACGGGAATGTACTATCGAGAACAAAAGTATTATTTGTGTTATTCCAGGTAACAAACTATCTGTGTGCGAAATTTCATCCAAATCTGTTCTGCTGTTTTTGCGGGATCTAAACATCCAAACATACAAACTTTCACATTTATAATATTACTAGGATTGACACTTCATTACGCAACAATTAACATTTATTTTAATAACTACACAATTAATTTAAACACTTAAATGATTAAATCAGTTGTAATACCTCAACTAAATAATATTCGGTGACCTCAGTCAATCAGAATTTACATTTGTTTTTAAACAAGACCATCCTAAATGCGATAATTGATGACACTACGTGTCTACTAAAACGGGCTCATCAATGTACCTAGTTAATACTTATAGGGTGCAAGGACACCCAATTACATAATTTTGAGCGGCCAACTGTTTAACGCATGGGTTTATGGAAAGCTAAGCGAGGAGTAAGCAAAAATATAAATACTGTAACATCGCACAGCCAACTTCAAAAGCTGGCCAAGCGCTAGTCAAAGTCGCTCGCTATACTACTACCGTAGCACAATACTACCTTAAGGTGAATATAGTCCACATTTTTCCCATACGAACTTCGGGAGTGTATTACTCCACTGTTTAACAATGTACATCAAAAATTAAACATAGTATGGTTTTGTCTTATTATTAATATTGTCTGTACGGAAACAGAATACTAAAATTAAAAACCGTTAAAAAGTTAGGAGCCAACAAAGATTCGTTTCTCTTGCTAATTTAACTTAACTTTGGGCGTGTTAAGTAATAAAAGAAGTGTAAAATCTCCAAAACTAAGTCGGTACCGACAAAGCTCAATTATCGAAAAGTTCAATAAGCTTTATTGGTCATTGATTTATTCAGTGATTTTTCCAGAAAACCCGATCTTCCGAAGGACTTTACTTAATTTTTATGCGCCTTTTTTACTACAACTGATCCTGCAGCTCACTCAATAATGTTGTGCGTGTAGACTAGTGTCTAACTGCTCATCACGGGTAATACCTCTGATGGACACGAAGCCTGGTGAGACAGCGTGCTTTTCAGCCAGGCCCACCAGTGAGTTCGAGCCCGCGACTATGTTCCCCTTAAGTTAACATGAAAACGGTTTGTTCCGTTCCATACTATATGTATAGTTTTAGTCAATAGTCCGAAGATTCATCATCTCTGGTGATAAGCCATGTTTTACAATAATCTTTCTTATGATAATGTGGCCCAAGTAGTTTTCCAGTAAATAACAATGTCTAAGAATATGAAATTGACAACACTAAACAAGGCAAAACGCTACGCCAAAGAACAACCATAAAGCTTTTCGGTCTAAGTGGACTGACACCTTAATAGCTAGAATCAATCAACGAATTATGGAAACTTGAATGACCATTTGAGGTTTTCTTTTAAAGACTAAACAGCACATGGGATTCCGACCTTTGATAACTAAGTTCGTTTATACAAAAAAATGCTTACTCAATTAAACAACGTGTAACGGAAAGGGTATAAACCAAGGGCATGGCTGCTTTGGATTATATCAAACGATATTGGAAGGGTTTTTTAATCCTATCTCTACATGTTCGGAAGTTATGAGAATGTTTAATACATTAATACCAGAAACCAAACTTTTCAAATTGAAATAAACACAACACTCGGAAGAGATTTATCGGGATATTGGCAAGTAACGTGGAAAGTTATTGACCTACGTAGTGCGGTGACACGTTTGTTATGATTTAAATTTAAGAAACATTTGAAACCGAAAATTTGGTACCAATTTTTAGAGTATTTTATTTTGAGCTGAAACTATGTCTAGTTATTCTATACCAGCTGTTATCTTTAGTGCATAAGGATAGCGATATGGTTTCTGTTACGCCTGTACAAGACACAATGTACCTTAGTATTTGAAGTAACTTGTAATACTTAGCACTAGGCCCGCAGGGTAACACATTAACAGTAGCCTTTCATTTGACAGTTCAACAACATTCATTTCGTTATTTACGTTGTTGAGCAGACAATTTTTTCCAACATAAGAAGCAATGGATTACAAATAACATTCGCATTGCGATTGTGATTAACAGTGCGTTACGCAATTAGGGTGCTAGGTACTACATTTTACGAGTATCTTAGACTGTATAAGAGGAAAGTACATGAAATTCTCAGGCTTCTTAGTTGGAAAGGAAAATAAAGTAACTAATTTTATTTAGCTACCCACATCGAGATGTGTGCATCACAATTAGCATAGAACATTAGTTAAGAGATGCGATTACAACTACCGACTTGTTTTCGTCTTGTTTACATCGTGACTCAACGGGGATCCCACGTTTATACTTCCTAACTATATAAAATGCCTTCGGCATATATGTTCAACAGTTTTTACAACGATTTTCTTAAAAACGTGACACATCAGTTTCCCAAAAAAAAGCGATGGCTCATTAGGTGAATAGGAAAACAAGAAATAATATTGGTAAAACTGAAAAAAAATACGGTACGTCTGACGATAGAAATATAACTGCATCCGGTTACACTGGAAGTCGACACCAATGTAGTTGGAAAAAGGCTAGGTTGATGATGCGACTATAGAAACTTGTTCTCAGAGTCAGGTGGGGATGACTTCCCGTGTGGTCTTTATCTCGCTTATGCTGGGGCCACACTAACGGTCAACGTCAATGCCTATCATCGCCATAAACAACGCGGTAAAGATTCCTATAATTAAAGCGATAAATTCAGTGACCACACTTGACCGGTCAACGTCAATGCTCATCAATGGCGATAAAATTGGCGCTTATATATTCCTTCCTTGAATTTCAAGATGGACGTTAACAATTGTTTGAAACGGTAATATGTAAGTCTTTTATTCGTCTTCAAGCATTATTTTGCGACGTATGTACGATTCTGGTAGATTTTATATCTCGGATCAAAACATGGCATTTTTTGCAGAATTTCTATCGTCTAAATTATCCTAGCATATATGTGGAATTAAACGATTGTTTTTTCTACATTATTTTTTGCTTACGTGGTCTGTACTGCCTTCCTTTCTCCTACCTACCTATCTACTCCAATCTTACATTCGTTTTGATAAAAGTTGCACACCCTAAGTATAAAATAAAACTGCTACGCCTAGTAGATTTTACACCAATAAATTGCCAAACTTAATTGCCACTATCATTCCAAAACAGAACCTGACATCACAAAAAAAAAACATCTTTCGAAATTCCGTTTAAAAGGTGCAAATTATAAATAACAAACCTTGTTATTTCCACAACCTTTTAACAGGTTTCCTACCTGACATTGGGACTGCAAAAAATAGGTTCAAAGGAATGAAGACCCAATTTCGATCTAGACTTAGCCGACCTTTGCAATGTCATGACCTAGACACAAGTCGGGCAAAAAGAGTGTATTGTTTTTGTTTTAAAACCTGATGTGATCGGTGCATCTGTAAAAAGTTTAAGCGACTTTTAATATTAATGTCAAAGGTTACAAATAAAACTATATATTAATAGTAGTAATATATTAGTAAAACTATGGATTATGTATTTTTTTATTTCTTAGATGGTAAAAAATGTTTGTGGTAAGAAACTGTTATTTTGCTAATCATGATGCAAAAAGTAGGATTACGACGATTCTTCGTACGGTCACCAAAAGAGATAGTAAGCAGAGCAGGGTAGCAGGATAGTTGAAGTTTGTCAGAAACAAATGCATGTTTTTGAATAAAACTTAACTCAGTTTAAAATACTTGTACAGTTTTTTTCTTGTCTGTTGCAATAGTATCTGATGAAAATGTAAACAAATAGATCATAAAACATATCTACAACGTTTAAACTTCAAACTTTAAACTTTAATCCGAAATTCGAATTTGAAATCTCCATAAAGATATTTTTAATTAATTTGACTATTACAGTTAATTATAAAACCATAATTGTCGCCGATCAATTTTTCTTTTACAAGTTAATAATACTAATAAATTAATAGGGAAAAACGATGAGATATAAAGTGGAAAAATGCTAAATCGAATGTGTTACTAAATCCCTATAGTGAATGATTGCGGTCTTTAGTCAGATGGACACTTTGGCACTATAATAATCTTATCTCTCTAATCTTTAATAGTACATTATGGTACAAGTGTGTAACGTTGGTGATTATCGCTGAGGCGCCATTGAGACCCGAGCCGCCAGGCGAGGGTCTTAAGAGAGCCGAGGACGATAATCATCAATACACACGTGTATCATACGACGTTTTTCAACACACTTGCGAAGAAAATAATACTAAATCATCATCATCATCATCATCCATCATCATCCATCATCATCATCCATCATCATCCATCGTCATCCATCGTCATCCATCATCACCATCCATCATCATCCATCGTCATCCATCATCATCATCCATCATCGTCATCATCCATCATCATCATCCATCATCATCCATCGTCATCCATCATCATCCATCATCATCCATCATCACTCATCATCACCCATCATCATCCAGCATCATCCATCATCATCATCCATCGTCATCCATCATCATCCATCATCATCATTCATCATCACCCATCATCATCCAGCATCATCCATCATCATCATCCATCGTCATCCATCATCATCATCATCATCGTTTTTAAGAACAAAGCGACTCAAACAAAAAACAACCTATAACTCACTAAGAACAAAGTAACAACCAATTCTATAACTCACTAGTGAATAATAGTAATGAAAAAGTCACAGTTTGATAATAGGTGTCATTATGTGCCTAACTGTAGTGAAATTAGAGCCATTTTATGAGCAAGTGTGTTGAAATAGTACATTATGGTACAAGTGTGTAACGTTGGTGATTATCGCTGAGGCGGACGATAATCATCAATACACACGTGTATCATACGACGTTTTTCAACACACTTGCGAAGAAAATAATACTAAATCATCATCATCATCATCATCCATCATCATCCATCATCATCATCCATCGTCATCCATCATCATCCATCATCATCCATCATCATCCATCGTCATCCATCATCATCCATCATCATCCATCGTCATCCATCATCATCTATCATCATCCATCGTCACTCATCATCACCCACCATCATCCAGCATCATCCATCATCATCACCCATCGTCATCCATCATCATCCATTGTCATCCATCATCATCCATCATCATCATCCATCATCATCCATCGTCTTCCATCATCATCCATCGTCATCCATCATCATCTATCATCATCCATCATCACTCATCATCACCCATCATCATCCAGCATCATCCATCATCATCATTCATCATCATCCATCGTCATCCATCATCATCCATCATCATCATACATCATCATCCAGCATCATCCATCATCATCATCGTTTTTAAGAACAAAGCAACTCAAACAAAAACAACCTATAACTCACTAAGAACAAAGCAACTCAACCAATTCTATAACTCACTAGTGAATAATAGTAATGAAAAAGTCACAGTTTGTTAATAGGTGTCATTATGTGCCTAACTGTAGTGAAATTAGAGCCATTTTATGAGCAAGTGTGTTGAAAATTATATTTATGAATACAAGGTAAAACAATATAGACTCAGATTATTTCGAAATCCCTGAGTGAAAATTTTAAAAAGTAGTTACTATTGCTATGTCCGTTTTCAGGTTCCAAATTACCGATATGATTCTGGGTGAATAAAGTTTTGATTTCCCATCTCTTCCCGTGGGTGTCGTAGGAGGCGACTAAGGGACTTACTAGAGAATGGGCAGCAGCGTTCTCTATGCATTTTACCACCATACTGCGATCGCCAACCCGCCTGCCAAGCGTGGCGATTATGGCAAAACGCCCTTTTGAGGGAGGCCTATGTCCAGTAGTGGACGTTTTTGAAAAAAGTGATGATGATGAAAGTTTTGATTAAGAACTTACTAATGATGATCTTCTAACAACAACATTACTCAAATCAATCTATTCTTTGCCCAAAAAAGTATCCTGGGATCGACTTACAGTGTAACTGGATGCAGCCGAGTACCATAGTATTTCACATGGAATGGCTGCCTATCTGACCTCCTGATCCCAGTTACTGGGTAACACGATATCCCTTGGTAAGACTGGTTGTCAAACTTTTTGGCTTCTGACTACCCGTAACGTTTGTTTTACTCTAACAACAGTTACTAACCCAAACAAAAAAAAAACGTAATCGAATTCACCTTTACAACGGTTCATTAACTCTTATCCAAAGCACAGTTCGCCTTTGAATGTAACAGTTTCCGTTAATTAAAGAGGATTTAGTGATTTTTGCTGCAGAAGTATTTAGCTTATTACTCGACTCGCATGAATTAACTCACCCAAATCGGGCGAATCGTCACTTTTTTTTATAGACGACTCGTACGAAATTAATAATTTGTGGTCGAATCGACAATTCTAGAAGTTCCTTTTGTAAAACGTACCTAGTAAAGTTAGTGTACTTTTTCTTAACTTTTCTTTGTTAACGTTTTATTCAAAACGTGGCAGTTGCTACACATGAATTGATTCGCCCACAAATAAATAAATTTCATGCGAGTTGCCTAAAGGAAATATTATAACATTTAAAAAAGTAACGATTCGCCCGATTCGGGTGAGTTAGTTCGTGCAAGTTAATTCGTTCGGTTCGGGCGAATTAATTCGTGCAAGTCGAGTTATAAGCCACGTATTCATTTCATCAAAAGATTTTTGTGGTGTCTGCTATATCATGGCTTAATCCTTCCTAATAAGACGGAATACAACTCAATATCATAAAAGAATATTGATAATCTCATCCTAAGGAATTCTTTTCAAATCGATAGCGCATTATATAGTAGGTACCTACTTAATCTTTCCAATTCAAAATCAAGTTTGTATCAAATAATCGGTATAAAGGTCAACAAACAAATCTTCCGAATACTCGAAATCCCTGCTAATCTTTCAAAACACTGTAATTAATTCGTAGATATTAAATATTATCTATATTTATAATGAAGTTAGTTCATCATCTGCCCACACGAGCTCAGACAATGGATTTGATAATAAATGTGAGGTACCTACCTACTTATGGTGTCAAGGTAAGATGACTAGTGTTTTCTATTTAATTTGGCACGTTAACTAATTGATGTACTTAACTGTTTTCATAAATCCTTTTTAGGATTCCGTACCCAAAGGATGCTAAAGTCCCTATTACTAAAGCTCCTGTACCTTTTGAATCGGAATAGGTAGATACCTTGTTGAAATACATAGTGTGTACTACTATAGCCAGTGTAACAAAAATCAATAAAAATGAAAAACTGTAAAAAACTACAGGGAGACATGAAAGGTAGATAGACCTTTCATTATTTGGCGTTTTTTTTTTTTTTTACAAAAATATATTAAAACGATACGCAGAGTTAAATATTAAACAGTGGTACGGAACCCTTCGTGTGCGAGTCTGACTCGTACTTGGCTGCTTTTCAGAAACAAAGACTTTTATTAAAAGAAAAAGATGGAAATAGTCTAAATTAAAATAATTTTGTTCGCAGCAGAATCCGCAACAAATAATTAAACAAGTGTGATACCTTATAGTTATGTCATGCATGAAACAGTTAATTTATTTCACACAATACAGTTACGTATATTATACACAATGGAAATAATTAAAACAATAATAATTATTGTAATTAATAACACAAGTTATTGTATGTTATCTGTGGTGTTGTAACACAGCAATTATACACGATGGCATCAAAATTAAAAGAACTATCATGGAACCCACTCCACCAGAGCTGCGACAGTGACAAGTGCGACAACACTCTTTTAAGATTTATCGAGATTTGCCTACAATTTTGTCGTCATCAAAATGTCTAACATGACCGCCAAGCTCGAGTACACCGAAAAAGGCACTTTGACACTTCGTATTCTCGCGACGGGTGATCGATGAAATCATTTATATCGTAGCTCAAATTGGTAATTGATAATGTTCTCTGTAAACGCAATTGAATGTACTTGCTTTGCGGACTTCGTAAACGTGTTCGATGTTAAGATAACAGCTGTCTGTCATTTGTTATTATTGTTGTACCCTCTAATGCTACGGGTACATTTTCTCTCGCATACAGCTCGACGTCTCGTTGTACAATAGAGATTGCACGAAGTATAATATAGCTCGCGTTATTGCGACAATGTTACCGTAGCATAAGAACAAGTCATGATGGTATCCTATGGATATCCAACTGAATCTTAATAAGTAGTACTTTTATTCTATGCATTAATTAACCATCAGTAGCACATGTCACATACCTATAGGGTGTGTCGTCGAATTCAACTGTGAAAGTTTTGATATATGGGTACATTCTCTCGTAACTTAATAATAATAACCTATCCAATATATGATTAACTTATTAAGCATGAAACAATAACATGAGCGTGATGTAAAATAGCATTATCTAACTATAGAATAATAAAAAATTCCGGTTTACAAAACCAATATTGAGTTATTATAAATTATGAATGTTAATTACATGTTTTACCTACCAAAGGCTTCAAAATAAGTATAAATCTGGTAATCATGATTGATATTTATAGATTTTTAATAGATCCATCATCAGAAAACGAAAATTGCTCATTTATTTTACAACTGACGTGAAAATCAAAAGCCGTTTTGTTCGCACTTCATGATCAAAACAGTTTTTTTTATTATAAAAATTACAGATATGACATGATTTAAGGATTTAATTATACGTTTTAATTATAATTTTGGATGATTTATGGCTTCGTGATTTAAAAAAAAAAAAGTTTTTGTACCTAAGCTTCTTTAATAGTGGGAGGTACGAGTAGGTAGGTACGTACCTACCTAATACCTAGTCCATTTCGGTAGACATAGGCGGATCTTTGAGAACAATAATAATGGATGCTGAACTAATACATATTGTATAATGAAGGTGAATAAGATTAGGATATTTGTGTCTTGGTTTTAAATCTAGAGTCACGATCTAAAACAAAACAGTTTTCATCATTAGATTATTATCTCCAGAATTAGAGAGAAAATAATATACTGAGACTTTTTTAAATATTTCCGACACAAATTATAATCGAATCCTACCGATCCAACATTCCGAGACACAAAAAAAATAACCCTAAGAAATTCACGTCGCATCCAATATTAGAATATCTAAATAATTCATTTCATTAACTTTCGATTTCTACGTGTTTTGGTCTAGAGAACAACGACTTAATGCGCCTCCTACATGAGACTTAAATAGGGTCCCTAACATTGGACTAAGTATCCTTGTGTAGCATGCTAATGTCCCGCCCACGGTTGGGAAATAATTAAACAAATGCTAAACTAATTTTATAGAAAGGGAAATGTGAGATTAAACTGTGGGGTGGTTGAATTTTAATAGGAGGCTGTGTTTTAGCATATCGGTGGATTTAGAAGTTGAAAATGATGACAAATTGAATTTAAATACTTTTGTATACAGGAAAAGTTTTTATCCAGTGCGCAAACTGTAACCATGAATTCAGCATATCATTCTAGACCCCTTACCGCAGAAATTTTTTGCCGGTTATACAAAAAAAAATCTGCTGTTCCATACATTTTGACCGCGTAGGTATTGCACTTTTCTATGAAACAGCTGATTTTTATAACCGGCGAAAAATTTCTGCGGTAGGGGTCTAGAATTATATGCTGAATTCATGGTTACAGTTTGCGCACTGGATAAAAACTTACCCTGTATGCAGATTATGTACAATATTTTCGACCAACCTGATGACTGCAATATGCTGTTTACTAAATACCAACACTCTTGTATTGTTTTGCATAAGGGATTCTGCAGACAGGTGCGATGCGACTCTAGTAGAACGCTTTCTATCAAAACTTCATGGAAATCGTTTTAATAATAATCACATCTGCATCACGTCATGTCTGCGGGAGTCTTGACAGGCTGGTGCCGACCTCTTCAAGTCCAAGCGTATATTTTGCTATCCAAAACTCTTACAAAAAAAACGGGTTAAAACAAAAAAAAAAAAAACATACTTAACTGAACCGTTTTAAATTAAAACATTCTGGAAAAAAAAATCACAAATGTATCACTTAAAATGCTCACATGTAATGCTCGTCGATAATATGTATTATCTATCAACGAGAGCATTCGCTTAGGTATTGTTAATCGAAAAAAGACAAATAAAACTAGTTTCTATTAAAATTCTCGAAAGAAAGACATTTGGAATTCCCATGGCAAATCTGTCTCATATTAATATGTTATCTCATTAGCAAAAAAAACCTACAAACCGGCCCCACCCATACGAATTAGTTTATTCTTAACAATGATAAGTGAGAAACATTTTTATATTGTTGTAAATCAGAGGACATCCTGATCAAGGATTGATTGGGATTGGATCATCGATATTTTACGTAATATTTGGGAAAAGGCTAGGCAGGTGATGATTTGTCACAGCCATCGATTTATAGCTAATTAATTTGTTTATGGCTGTATGACGTCACTAAACAACGTTTAAGTAGGTACATATACGAACACCGCTCGCTTTATTTGTCTTATAAAACTTTATGACCACATTTTCTTAAGGATTTACTGCACTCTAATTTTGTAATACACTATTATTCAGAATCTAAATTATTTTGAAAGTTATCGCTAATCTATTCATCCATACATATGTTCGAAAAATTGTCTCCTTAGCAACGTAAACTATTTACGAAAGCGATTACTACTGATAGCGTGTTACGAAATTACGCCCTGCACCCTAATTGCGTAACTCACGATTAACTAATCATAATCCATTTCAATTTGGCAGTTCAACAATATTCATTGCGTTTTTTACGTTGCTGAGCAGACACATTTTTCGAACATATAATATAGCAATGATTTAACAATCTGTTTCAAAACGAAACTGTTTATGATTAATCGTGTGTTACGCAATTAGGGTGCTGGTTAAAAATCATGAGGTTTAATATTGCCATCCACAGAATGGAAATAAGATGTAGTACAATACAGGCTCAAACTGAAGCTGAATTTCAATGGTACATTCTTTTTTAAGTCAAAAATCATGTAATTTCAAAACTGAATTAGGTAATCTAGGTCTATGCCTATTCTTCCAAAAACGTCTACATACGTGACAAAGAAATAACTCCAAAAAAAAAATTGCCTTGTGGAAATACGAACTTTAACAGCTAAAATAGTTAAATTAATAGATGACATCAAATATTAATAACATAACTTCGCGATTTCTTATATTGATAGCCCGTGATAACTGCAAGACGTTGCTTAGTCATCCGTCTGCTAGGGCCAGAGGTCATCATGAGAATATGCTTTTAAGCTTTTTGTTCTTTGAGTAAAACAACAAGTTTTTTGTCACATTCCTCGCGTATTAGGATACGGATTTTAATAAAAAACGTTACTTTAATTCAAGTTATGATGAACGTCTGCTTTTGATATTTAATCTTCTGACTTAAAAAATAATCATAGATAAGTACAGAGGCCAGCACACCAAGACCCCAATCTGTCAAATTTATTTGATAGTTTTTCAACTTTATTACATAGGAATAAGGTTCACGTTCAATTTGGAAAATTTGACAGTTTGGGATAGGTTGACCTGCTGGCGTCTGTTTATGTACATATATAAAAAAGAAAATTTTGTCACTGTCAACAGGAAAAGTCCAGAAAAGGCAGCATGTTGAACATAACTGCTATCAATTTATCATATAAATATTTTTTAGTGTTCCGACCAAGGTTCTCGTTGGCAACCTTACGAGAAACAGAAACTATTACGCAACGCTTTATATACATATACCTAACCCTTACATATCTTGGTTTAAATTACTGCTAAAAATGCTATATTTCTGAACGAAAACGAACAAACGAATTTAGTGTAGACTAGCTTTTGCCCGCGGCTTTGCCCGCGCGGAACTTTCATCCCCTATTTAACTCCCTTAGGGGTTGAATTTCGAAAAATCCTTCCTTATTCCTGGTCTACATTATAAAGGGAAACTCTGTGCAAAATTTCAGCTTTCTAGGTCCAAGGGTTTGGGCTGGGCGTTGATGAGTCAGTCAGTACTTCTCTTTTTATTTATATAGATAACATCTAACATCACGCTTAGGTATCTGAACCGTTTCTCGTATTTCTCGGGACAAATAAATGTAGGTTATTCAGCGCCTACAAAGACCTTACGTTTTTTTGTCTAGTTTGTATGAATAGAAATTTTCTATTCCTTTGTTTCCGTATCAATAAGGCCCCAAATCACAATATGATCCGCATGCCGAGATCGAACACCATACAACAGGGTGAAAGCTGTACGAGAAAATAATAACATATTCATAGATTAATGATATAATCAGTGAAAGTTGGATGTATTGTGGTCAATACATCGATGACGCGGTCTAGTGAAGGTCAGAAGGTCACTGGCAAATGTCAAGTTTATCATAGAATTGTCGCCGTCGGCTATTTGTTAAGTCTCTTCGTCTCTTCATTACGATGACTCATTCTCATGAATACAAAATTCGCATTTTTTTTTTTTTTTGTATTTTGTTTAGGAATTAGGCGTGTGAATTAATAAAAAGGTCAGATTAGTTTTGGGATATGATTTCAGTTCTTGTCTGACTCATTGCTAGCTTTATTATATGAACTGTCATTAATTAAGTGCGTGAGAATTGAGTACAATAAGATCTACCTTAGAATAAGGTAAACGATATTTTGCAGGCATTCGATCTACCAAACTTAAAAAATATAAAACGAATCAAACATTTAATATCTTTAATTCTCTTAATTCTTAATAACAAAACATTAACAAGGTGTGTCGACAAAGTTTTTATAAAACACAATTACATATATTTTGCTATAATTATGATTTAATTTCCCAAATATACAATGGACGGGCAAAATTTGACTTCTCTACATCTTGGTCAACACAATTAACGGTTAAGTAACTCAATGTATTGCTTGAAAATATGTATTGAAAATGATGAAATCAACGACCAGTTTACCCATAAATACAGTTTCTATTGACAAAATATACCTTTCCTCTTTGAGAGAAACCAAAGTCATAGTGATTATGCCGAGTTGCATTACCATTGCAGAAAGTTTTGTCACACAAACAATCTAAATCTGCAACAATAAGGCAACTCCTGCCAGGTTCCATTTGGATGGCTTGTCCTTGGTCTTTAGGTTGAAGGTCCACACGTAAGTAGGTCCTCGGGTACGTGTCTTGTAGACAGGACACTCGTACATGTTTCTGAGGTCTTGCTTGTCCTGGGTTATGGCCTGAAATAGAATAAATGAAATATGTATTTTTAGGCTAGTTTGAGCCAAAATCTTCATATCCATGAGGAAGCGGCCGAGGATCGAATTTAATTGCGTCAAATCGGAGAGCTCCAATGTCCAGCCGTAGATTATGGCCATAGGCTGATCATTATGGCGATACTACATTTTACAGAAGCAATATTAAATTGGGTTTTCTTTGGGTCATCTTTCGTAAGTATCGAGGATTGAAGATTCTAGAAGTTTCTAGAATAAACCTCTTAATCTAAAAAAACAAACAGTTTACAGTGGGAAAAATATGAAGGATAGGTATGTACGCAAAGGTCTAAAATTTCCAACTGTTTTTGCCTAAAAAGTTTTTGTGTAAAAAAAAATGGTAAATTAAATTCTCTCACTCACCCTAACATTAATAACAGGCATGGGTGGAAATAGGTCCTTAAGCTTCGAGTCCATAATGATACCAGCTTGCTGGTCCCACCGGGCTCCTTCCATCAGCAGACCGTGGACGAAGGCTCCGTCACGTGGTGCTGACCGAGTGTCCGCGATCCTACAGGCGATGAGGAGTTAGAAAAGGGAAGGGAAGACTTGGTGTTGGATGGTACTCTGGTCTTTAGCTTTAAATCTTTAATGGTAGTTGAAACTGCTACCTGGCAAGGATTTGGAACCTTTTCATTTGGTAATATGAAGAATAGTTACAGAATTCGTAAAGTGTTTGGTGTCGCACAAAAATTACCCTTTCAGAAGTGAATAGTGGTGACCAAAACAACACATCTGCTGAAACTATTCTGTTGCATTTTTTACCGATGTAAGGTATTTTTATACCTATTACTACATAATAATACAGCATATAGCAGCTTTTATATTCTACGTATATATTATTAATTTATCATAGGAACCTTTGGTAATTTCCTCATTATAATGCCTTGATCATTAATTTTGATAAGTCGATTTATTACAAAACCATTTTATTACGAGTTATATAAAAGGTAAAGACCAGAGTTCAGTACGACGCCGACGGTGATGAGTATTTACATATTACTTACGTAATTAATAAATAAAATTGATTTTCAGATTTTATTATAAAAGCGTATGATACAATGCTGAAACCATTATGTTCAGAGGAGGTTACCTACAATACCAAGTTAAATAGGATAGAGTTAAGCCTAGGAGAAGAGAGGCAGAAGAAATGAAGATGAGGTGGATGTTATTGGTTTAGATAATACAGCATTCGGTTTACCTTACTAGATATTATACAGATTTACAATTATTGTAAAGGGTGGCAGGGCCATCGATGCGCAAATTGTTACCATGGCTCCACTACATGTAATGGATCCATGGTATCAGTAACCACCTGCGATAAATATTTACGTCGGTTATAAAACAAAACGCTGTTTCCCTGTTCATAAATTTTGACCGCGCAGGAAAGTGCAACACACTTTCCAGACTCATTTAATTTTTTTTTAACTTTTTTTTTGAGAACTCACAATAAATGTCTACGCTAGAGGTTCTAGAATCACGTGCTGAATTCAATGTTACAATTTGCGCGTCGATGTTCTTACCACCCTGTATTTACATCTACCATACCATTTACGAGTATCTACTTGTTCTCACCTTTTATTTTAACTTATTTGTTTATATTTAAGAGATTGTGATTTGTATGTTTACCTATCCTACCTACTTAATTATACACTAGCGTAAACCAAATATTTTAAAGTTTCAAAAAATGTCAACAGCAGCCCCTTTATATGTACAAAAAGCATTAGTAATTTCTTCGTAAGCAAAGCGGTACCTCCAAAAAGACTGGAAAACGAAGATAAATCGTACTCTCTACTGAAAAAAATACATTTCACCTTTGTCAATGTCTTTCTACCCAGATTAATATTCTACTAAAAGCTCTCGCAAGGAAAAAACAATCTTACAGTCAGTGTTATAAGACTCAAATTCAGAATTTCCTTATCTACCTGTAATTTATACCTTGTGTGCTGTTCATATTTGTCATGCTTGTGATTTTTATGTAATTTCAGCCAATTATTTATAAAGTCTACAAAGGCATTTAAACCGATTTTAATGTAATACTTAGAATCCCCATTTTATGAATGTTGCGTCGTAACTCACCAGTACCTAAGAAAATAATAAATAAACAATACAAAACAATGAAGTAAAGTTGACAACATTAAATTAACCATAAATTAATTCAAATTCAAAAGTGTGTCTCTATTTCCTGTTTGATTACCTAATTTCGAACCGAATCGTTCATTAATATGTATAGATAAATATTTAATAGAAAATAAACGAATCTTTTTAAAACCGAAGAAACAGTTTGATTTACAATTTATTGGATAGACTGCGTGTAGTATTAATTTGAATGCCTATCTGGCATCTCGCTTTTCTTGAACGTTGTAATCAAGTAATTTAGTGCTATATTTTTTTGTTTTTAACACTGCTTAGCAACTAGTACTCACGTGAATTCCTCCTTCATCTTCTTAGTGACGTCACACTGCAGACACATCTTGTCTAGAGGCAGCTCATACCTCCTAGCAGTGCTCTGCATGATGGCCGTCAGTAAACTTTGAGGGTTGAAGAAACCACCGAGCCATACTGATGCTGGCAGCTAGATCATACAAAATATAAGTGAGTATACAATTACCTACACTTACAGACAGTTAAAATCTTTTAAATTTAATCATTTATATACACACATATACACCGTGACATTTTAGTCGTCTTACAAAGATGGTCCACTCAATGTATTCGACATAAAATACCTCTAGGCGCGATTAAAATCTGTTACCTACCATTAATTAAGAAAATAGGTACAAATAATAATAAATCAACACACCCTGTTAATATTTTTTACGTATCAAAGGTTATAAAGATACCTATACCATTGCATTCCATCATTCATTCCATCTCCTTATCAGCGTGTTTCAAACAACGCCATGCGTCTTAGTGAATGATATTTAACATGTTCAAAAAAAAAAAAAAATTTATGTCATTGGATACTTGAAGGCTTGGGCTGCCGTTGTAAGACGACCAAAATGTCACGGTGTATACACATACAAGAAACAAGAACAGAAAAATAGATACAAAAGGAGGTAAGGTAAGGTAGGAAGATAAGGAAGGAAACTAAAAATGAGTTAATGTTCAAAAAGAAAAAACACACTCCCTTAAGCGAAAACACCGAAAGATAAAGATAAATCGACAAATAAAGGCATATGTAGGTACAATGGAAGTTAAACAAACTTTCTACTAATATAAAAAAGGTATCATCATCATCATTTCAGCCGAAAGACGTCCACTGCTGGACATAGGCCTCCCCCAGGCTCCTCCACTTCGACCGGTCTTGTGCTTCCCACATCCAGCGGATACCCGCGGCCTTCACAAGGTCATCGGTCCACCTTTGGGCCTTATCATAAGGCTTAAAGACACCCAAAGGGCAATGGAGAGGGCTAAGCTCGGAGTTTCGCTGCGCGATCGAACCAGAAATAAAAAGGCATAAAGGAATAAATTCTTACGACAAAATCTGTGGCCCATGTTTCGAGTTCTCTTAACCTCAGCGTAAGGTCCACAAACCAAGCAGAGAGACCTAACAACGATGGGTATGCACGGCTGGACCAGATCGCTGGTACCTGTGTATTAAATTAATGAAATTCAATTATTGGTCCTTCATTTCTTATCATCAACTTTAGGTGGTTCTCAGGACTCAAAGGGAAAGTAGGTATTGTCCAAAATGTTTTAAAAATTGTGACGTGTTTTAGTTGATAACTTACTTGATCCAAAAACAATGCATTTTCTAAATCTTCCATATCCGATGTTATTGTTAGTTCACCCTGAAATGCAGAAGTTATACCAATAACGTTAGAGACGCAGCCTTGATTTGGTACAAAAACAAAAATAAGTTAAGCCATTTGCTTTAATATTACCTTGAGTCCCAAGTCCAGTTCCCTGAGGGATCTCTTCATCTCCCCAGTCAGATAGTTCATTCGCTCACATTCTTGGAAGGCCACTATTACATACGGCGTCCTCTCTTCCACCTTTCCCATAATTTCTGTCATGTTGAACTCTTCTGGAAGCTTCTCTATTATCTCGTCTAACATTTGTTTTACCTAATAAAATTAAGGTGTACGTTGAATTAAAATTACACTTTAAAGCTACTGATTCCTACACAAGTTCGTAAGGATCATGCCTATGAGCATCCTAAAAGATAAACACACACTTGTTCGCACCGAAACAAACCATTCAAATTCTTCCAGTGATTTGTCCAATTCCGCAGGGTTTCATAGGATTTAATACAGTAATTCAAAAAACGATTCTACCTGCTCCTTCGCTTCTTTCCGATCTGATAAGTGAACACATAAAAGCAAGTAGCAGTTGCCCATGAGTGGCATGCTTTTGTGTTAAATTAAACATTTAAACACTGATGCAAATGTTTTCGAGATTCGAGCTTTCGAGATCTACTGCTATAAGTTTTATGTAAGTACTGTTTTGTATATATATTTATAAAGAAAATCTGACTAACCTTATCCTCCCTAGTCACGGTAGCAGCTCCAGATGCCTGAGCATCTCTCGGCTGCATCTCAAATATAGTCCTAAATAGATTCTCTGACGTTGTAGTAAGGAAACCAATCTCAGCATTAGGATGTAAGCCATAAAGGTAAGGGGATTCGGCAGGCATGGCGTCTTCTATGTACTGGTGGTAGCCCACGTAGTCGGTGTTAGGGGGGGCAGGGAAGCCAGGGGCTAGTTGCAGTTCACCGTCGACCTGGTAAAAGACGAAAATGAAACTAGTTAACACATTCCCGCTTGAAGGCACACGGAAAGGAACCTGGCATATATGACATCACTAACAGTTTGTTCTTACTAATGGTAACGTACCTACCCGTTATAATTTATTTACTTCCTAATTACTTTGTGCATAACAAAAAGTACATAGATGCAGATTTATTGCTTAAGCATTTTCTGCCAGTCTACTCCTTTTTTTAACCTGCTGAATGGATCTGCTCTTGACCTTGACTACACCTGATGTAAAGCGATGGATTAAGTCTGTGATGGAACGAGAGAGTCCAGAATATGCCTGTTTACTCTTGTTTTGAAGGCAACGTTTTAAATCTAGAAGGGAACAGACTTATTATACTCTTTTAAATATGAAAATGATGGCCTACTTTAAAAATTATTTAATTCAAATATGAGTAAGAAAGTTTATATGTTAATAACATGAACGTACTAGTTCAGGCTGCATCAACTCTTCCAAGTAAGCGTTGCATAGCCTCCGGTCCCAATCATCAGTGATGTGCCCTCCGTACATAATCTCTCCGAAAAGGTACCTGAGATCTTCCCAAGGCACTCTAGCATTCGCTTCCAAGTAGTTATACAAGACGAACACGCTTATTGTTAGATCACCTGAAACGAAGCACATAATCATCATTTCAGCCGAAAAGCGTCCACTGTTGGACAAAGGCGGGAAGTCTATGTCCAAGCACTTCCATTTCGACCGGTTCTGTGTCTTCACAAGGTCTGAAGCACATGATAAGATCTAATTAGGAAACTGGCGAACAAAAATTGGTTCGAAATAAAGCGTAGTTAGTAATAATTAAGGCAAATTAGTAGAATTTTTAAAAACTTAAGCAACGCAAGCAACTCTAAATATGACTTTAAAAACACAAATGATCAGGATACAAAAATAACGTATTTGTAGATGATGTACAGACATCAAAAGAGATAAATAACCATGGTTGTGGTATATAATTTAAGTTTAATAAGAAACATATGGATTTGATTTTTTTATTTGATAAATGTTTGTTTACTGTTTTTATTTTTTTCGATAACCTCCATCGGTTTTTTACAAGTTCAATGATATCCGACGACCTCGATTACTTGTGTACCTCTTTTTGTGTCACATTCCACATCGACACTTTTGTAACAGGAAAATATGCGAACAAATTTAGAAAATTTCTGAAATACATACCAACATTAAACGGATAGATCTTATTCCATCCCTGAGGACCAAACTTGCGTCTCTCAGCAACCACCGCGTGGAAGTAACATAGTGCGAATAAGATCGCTTTGAACTCAGCCTCCTTCCCACACATTTCTAGCGTTTCTTGATTAAAGTTATCGAGTGCTTTGTGGATGTTTGCCTGTTGGCACAAAGTATGGTTATTCTAGGAGGTACCTATTTATATGGCATGCTGAAATATTTCGTAACTGTCCTAATAATATTAAGCTTCGTTTCGATTAAGATTTTTTTCTTCATAAATTCATAAAATTATACCCAAAAAGATATCTAATCGTTTTAGAATAAATCTAATAACTTTAAACGAGCAATTCTTATAAATATATAAATCTGAATCTCGAAAACGGCTCTAACGATTTTCATAAAATTTAGTGTGATGCAGGGGATTTCGCGAGTGATAAATCGATCTAGCTAGGTTTCATTTATTGAAAAAGTAAAACAAAAAAAAAATAATTGAGCAAAGCTCGGTCATCCAGATATTACATTATAAACCTCAACATCTATTTTAAAAAGAAGGTTTAAATACAAAATGAATTTTAATTTGTTTGCTTTACATTTTGTTGAATGGTTTGCGATTAGAGAGAGCACTAAATTGCACATCACATTTTCGATATTCCACACCACAAGATTTCGAATTTTGACATAAACGTTCTAATACTTAAAGACATTAACACCGTACCTGCATTCCCGTAGGTGGTTCATTGGTGATCTTGATACTAGACTCCAGGATGCCCTGCGGTATGATATGCGCCGCAGCCGTGGCCGCTGGTTCAGCTGACATGAACAGGCGGAAGTCATCGTGGCATCCATTTGCAAAGCTCTCCATCTTCTTCTCCAGGCTTGGTAGCCATTTCTTTACTAAATGAATGTTCTGAGGAGCATGTTTAAACAATTCATATAGTGATTTGCAGTACTTAAATTATTTCATAGTACCTAATATTTTTTTTTTCTGTTTCACGAGATATCTTGCATATTAAATAAAATATTAACCACATGGGGTACTTTGTGAATGCTATTGCAACGTACCTACTTCAAGATGTAAAAATTGAGTAAGAAAGAGTAAAGAGTTGAAACCCGAAAATACCACACTGCTCTTAGGTATGCATTTGACAAGCTTCAATTTATCTAAACGGACTGGAACGGTGATAAACTAGACAAGCATAATTTAAGTTATTTAGGGACCTACTTATTTTCATAAACAGTGGTCAAGCATTTTGGTACCTGCAACACCACCCAATGTCCCTTCTGCAGCCCTTCATCCATGGCCTGCTCAGCGACAACCTCCTGCCCTTGACCCAACGACACATTATGGAAGTTCCCAGTATCGGCCGTGAATCCCATGATCTTGCCCAAAGCCTCCACGTCCTTCAATGGGTTGACTCCAGGTGATAGAATGAAGAATATTGGCGTTGTAGGACTAGTCTCTTCGAAAGACTTACTGAATTCCACTGTTCTGTTTTCTACGTATTTGCCGCCCATTTTTTCTTCAATGTATGCTCTAAATACAGTATATTTTATTAATAGAGAATTATGAATTTTAGTTATAACATTACCAAAAGGTATTTGGTTACACTTACGCTACTGCATACGTCATCCTATCTGGTCTCAAAGCTCTTAACATACATAGTCTCTGCAGAGCTGGTTTTTTGCTCCATTCCTGAAAATTGCGTAGATATCAACATATCGAAAAAACTAATGTGTCTGCCTTTAGCAGCTTTACCATTTTACTGATGGCTGGCTCAAATAACCCACAACTTTAAATGGTAAAACTACATACCTGAGGAAACTTCTCCCGTTCAGGACATTCAGCTTCCACAATCTTCTTCCATCTTTTAGGCGATGTCTCTATATCTCTGTCCAAGTTCCTGAACTCTTCCTTACCAGCCAGGGAACAGATACCGCCCCAACTCTGGTTGGATAAGAAGTCCACTGGACTCGTTACGTGAGGTTTTATAGGAAACCGGAGGAAGAAATCCAACTCCACTGATGATACTTCTTCACTCATAAGGAGCACCTAAGAGGAGGTGAGTTTGTCAAATCAGTACATCATATAATTTTTAATGAGTTTGTTTTTGTTCAACCACGCGGTTAGAGACTTACACACATTAAACTGTACACCTGGGCAGAACACGACGTAACCTTTCCGCAGGTAATTTCATTCCCGTACATTTTGGTGTAGCGTTTGGCGTGAACGCTAACAGAAATGTATTTTGTCTAGGCCTGCTGTTGCTGTAGACTAAACCCAGTGACGATGAATAATATTTTCTTCAACGATAACGATGACAGTAATTTAAATTCACTTAAGAGGGAAGCGCAAGGGTAGCCCTCGAACGACTTTTGCATGAAATAGTCATTCAATGGGAATATATGAACTTAGAGAGTTGAGTTGTTATTTTGGATTGTAGTGGTTATAATTCTGTTTATATTTCTTACGATTGCGAATCATATTTTGTTATTTCAATTACTTGCAACTTCACCGCTTACCTGAAAGGTCATTTGCGAGGCAAATATAAGTTTGTCGCACTCAAACAGTCCCCTGGAGGTGTATTGGTACACAGAGAAGCTGATGCAGTCTATGAGGTTCTTGATCCGAGGCCCAAGCCCCTCTGCAGGCTCTGCGCGAGATATTGCCTTTTGGAAGACAACGCTAAATGCCTAAAAGTATTTTTAAGATATGAACATGATTATAACATTGAAGAAAAGTGTAATATATCGAGATTTAAAGACAAATAAGAATGATGCAATTTATGAGAAATAGTGACGATGGTCAAAAAAACACTATTAGGTATTCGAAAACTCGATTTACCATTGATCGGCTGTGTAGTTTAGTTTTGTAAAGTTTCAAGTATTACCGAAACCGATGTGTAAAATTTAGTACTAACCACATTTTACACAAAACCTTCCGGCAAAAACTCTCAAAATGATGATGAACACCGCATCAATATTGCGTAATCGTACGTAATCGAACGCGGTCAACCAGTCAAACACTAATTAAGCGACTTTAATTTATGGATGCAGATATAGATATTATATGTCGTTAACCTCATTATTACAGGTCTGATAATTATTTTCACGATCAGATTCAAACGTACAAACAAAACAAAAAAAAAACATACACAACAAAATGTATGTACAGAACTTAAGTTAAGAACTTAAGTAAAAGAACTTTAGTTGAGCCAATATGGACCCGGCGGTCCATATTGGCTCAACTAAAGTTCTTTACCCGAAATTGTTCTTCCTAACGATTTGTAATCCGAATGATCACTCTTCCTAAAAATTTTCATCCTAAAGTTTTCATTCATACTATTTGTAGTGCTACCGGCGATGTTCATAACACTCATGTTTCCGAAAATTGTAATTAATAATATCATTAATGTAAATATATTTAAACTCCTACTGTTTTTTATCATAACGCTTTTATCCCTAAACATAATTACCATAATATTTTCACTCATACTCAGAAAGAAACATTTACCATGACCATGCATGCAGCAGGCATGCAGCATGCAAGCAAGCATGCAGCATGCAACATGCAGCAGGCATGGTTTCTGTCACGGCTCCGGCGCTGTGGGGCTCCGGCGATCCCACGCGAGCTGCTCGTCGCAGATGTGTTTAACGCTCACCACCGTAGCTTCGGCTTGCCGGCCAGCCTCAGCCTCGGCGGCGGGCGTTAAAACCACCTGCTCCTCAGCTCGCGGGCCGCCTCGCCCCTCCGCGCCTTCGCGATTTTAAATAACACTCTAGGGGTAGGGCAAACAAGACTACGTGGAGTCGATTTTGCAACGATTCGTTTCTTGGGGGCACTATGAATAATAGTATAAAAGATGGTTATGTTGAGAAAATATAGGGAAACAAATAAAAGTTTAATAGATGTTTATTGCTACTGACATTATGAAGTTGAATGCTTCGGAATTATGAACATTAGAGACAGAGTAGTTAGGAATTGTGATTGTTAGGATGAAAAATGTTAGGAAGAACATTTTCGGATTTCCAATTATCGGAGTTGAAAATTTAGGTGAACTTTGGCGCACCCACAGACGCCAGCACATCAAGCTACCCCAATCTGTCAAATTTCTTTGATAGATTTTCAACTTTAAAATATAAGCCTAAGGTTGATGTTCAATTGGGAAAATTTGACAGTTTGGGGCAGCTTGATGTGCTCTGTACATTGACAAAATAAACATGATAGAAAGAAGTTATAAAAAAATTACCTTCAAAGAGAACTGGTAGATAGGATTGATGGTATTAAGATCGTTCAAGATGAAGTATAATAAGGAGGCTCTCGCTGAAGCAGGACGATAAAATTCACGAGCCACATCAATCTCGCGTGAAGTAATTTTTGCTTCTGCCACCTAAAACAGTAGCACATTATTATTGTAAAAGCCAACATTCTAAGTGAAAAAAAATGAATCCTTGAAACTAGTCATTTTCACTAGAGTTAGAATTTAATTCATTTCAATATAGTTCGGTGATTTGGCTAATTCATGGCGTATTGACAACAAATGATAACATATTATAAAATTACCATAATGATTCAATTTTGCTTTTTCTTACCTTTTTCTCAATATCTGCAGCAGTCCTTTTCGTAGTCTCCAAATTCTCTACTAAAGCCGTATCACCAAGAATATCATCACCGGCCGAAGACAAACGCGAGAGCAAATCATCTTCAAGCGATTTTAATTGAATCTTGAATTGATTCTGCTGTTTCGTTAGCTCTGCTTTCAACTCTTCTAGATCTGGTCTTTCTGCTTTCACTACTTCAGCTAAAAGTTGGTCTTCTAGACCATCGCGAGTTACTGTGAAGTTGACAAGAGTTGTCTGGGCTTGCATCTCCGGTTTGTAATGTGGGTTGGCTAGTTTTGTATGTAGGATTAGTCGGAAGTTTGGACTGTATTCTACTTCTTTATCGCCCATTTTGATTGCTCTGTAAGTTTAGGAATCAATGTTAATTTCATCAGAAAAGTCTTCAGTATTTACTACATCAGCCAGTTTAGGGCACTTGACTGTTTTTTTTTTTTTTCGAAACGTTAGGAAAATATTTAACCACAGTTTAAAAAATTGCTTAAACATCACAAAAAATGGCGAAGTAGTAAGCACTACTTACATGATGTTACAACACAGGAACGCCATAGTAACTTCGCGCCTTTCAGTAGGTACAATGATCGTTTTGAAAATAATAGAAGAATAGCCTCAAAAACGTCTAACTTCTCTATTTTTCCTCCGATGTTATGATTTCTTTGTAATTCCTCTATTTTTGTAACATCTTTAAAAAAGTAATAATTTATGTATATTTTTGATTCGACTTACCCCAAGAAAAGCCAAAATTTCCTTGATAAAATAATTGAGTTTCAAATCTTACCTTCCTTTCTTAATCAGAGTCCTCCCAAGTAAAGGGTCTAGCACAGGGTCAACAGTTTCACCAATGTTTTCAAATAGTACAGTTTCTCCCTTTATTATCGCTTTCTCTATGGCTTCCAAATAGCCTTTCTGTCCTAATCGAATCACTCGCAGTTTGTCGCAGTACTTTTGTTTGATCCATTTTACACCTTGTAACTGTAAAATATGAGCTTATAGGACAACCTTACATGGAGTAACAGATAAAATCACATGCAACATGTTACAAAAACTCTGTCCAATTCGTGAATGTGCTGTTAAGAATCGTGGTAAGATTTGATTCATATGAAGAAAATAAAAAACAAATATTATCCACCCATTTTTTTATTAAATGGCGTATTTAACCTAGTTATATATGAAACACGAACGGCCGCCTTGTAGCGGGTCACTACAAGTTATAACTTATGCTATCTACAAGCTATACTTGAGCTCCGTTCAAAATGTATGAAATTGAGATAATTTTTTTATGTACTAAAAACCTGAATTTTAAATACATAGTAATTACTTTTTTGTGAATGTTGTTAGGATTTTATATTACTTTTGATAATTTTCAATATCTATGTTCTATGTGCCTCTTTCGGATCGGACAGGCTTTTTGATACACATTGTGTATAAGATTTCCGAATAACAGTTACAATAATTTTTCACTCCCGGAAACAATAAAGATTGTACAAAATTAAAATATTTAGGTTATTTTTAAAGCTTATTTGAATATTCACATAATAGGCAAATAACTAGAGTATGATAAAAAGTACATGAGAAGCATATCTTGTGACGCTGATAGCAGATTTCCGTCCAAAGGCGGTGTTTATTTTACCCAATCACAAAAAAAGAAAAGTTAAATGTAATCTTACCTGAGGATCAATCATAAGCGGCCATCGATCAGAATTGGACAGGATCGTCGCATTCTCAGTACTCATGCGGTCTGAAGGCAAGCCTTCGTTCTGCCACATCGCTATCGTCGTGTCATCTGTTAACATCGTTAGTGGGTCCAGGCCTTCTGTTATTGGTATAGGTGGCTATAATTAAAAAAAAAACTCATGCCAGTCAGTAATACTTTGGGCACAAACCAAAAATTACGTGCAGGTCAATTTAATACACACCTCTAATGTCTTCAAGAAGACAAGCCAGTTCTTGTGCATCAGGTCCAATCTGAACTGTTTAGTGAAGCATCCAACATAGGATATAAAAGCACACACAAGAAGTACGTCCCCTGGCATTGTTGTACCCTGCTGCTGTAGACTGGAAGATTAAAAGAAAACATTTTTTAAAGAAAACGTGTGCGGTCTGGAGACTCCCGTCAGCAACGAAGTTCCTTACGCGATACTCGCAGGCACACACACTCTTATGAGGGAAAGAGAGAGAAAGTGGAAAATCAATGCGAGTTTTCCATTTAGTATAAGTTTTTAGAATCTCTCATAGAGTTTTCGCCATCTTGGATATTCATTTTGATCTATTTATATCGACTTTAGCACCCTCGAAAACCATGAAAACGATACCAATGATTTTAAAAAAAATAACTTTTCGCAGCCGCCATCTTAGATTTTCATTTTGACGTTACTATCAGCTTTAGCACCCTCGAAAACCAAGAAAACTATAATAGAGAGACAGAAACAGTCGCAAGCCGCGTTAAAGAACTTCGTTCCAAAAAACATTTCTCTCGGATTGGCTCTAACTATACACATATGCATATAACACGGAGCCGTTACTTGGGACTGGTCAGTCATGGACCGGTGTAGGTGTGTGTGATCAGGTTTTGAGTGGCGTCTCTGGGTGTCTACTTTTCTGTATATTTTACTTGTCTGTATGACTACTTTTATTACATTGGGTCCTGCCTGTAAAAATAATTGTATGTGTAAATGAATAAATAAATAAAATAAAAAATAAATAAATAACTTCATTTTGTGTTTTAAAATATTAAAGACAGAAGGGTGCAAGCAAGGTCTACCACCTAAGTGCCCGAACTGCACCGAACACACAATTATGAATCGTGAGGATATAATGGCAGTGGCAGTGTAGAGGCAGTGGTGGCCCACTAGTAACGGCCCCGACTTACAGGCTGGAAGTCGCGGGTACGAACCCAGGCAAGCGCTTTACTTTTTGCAAATAATTTCATCACCACTGCTGTCAAAACGGTGATGGATACATGGTAAGGAAACCAGCATGTCCCAGAACCAGAAATTCGAAGAAATGTGACATGTACCAACCCGCACTGGACCCGCGTGGTGGATTCAGCCCAGACTCGTATGTCCTATACACATATTTATGCTTACTTATGCATCCATGACGAATGAAGACATTTCTCGAGTAAAATGTAATTAGTTCTACATATAACCACCAATTAAGTTCAAAATAATTTTCTGTTTCTAACTTTAAGACAAATAAAGAGAGAGCCTCAATAAGTATGTCGCTGTTAGATCTTCTACATTGATGATAAAAACTGCTAAGTACCTAGATACAGCTTCAGCCCATCGGACATTCTCACTAGCAAGTCCATTGACCAGTCTGTTAGCAAGTTGTATAGTAGCATTAGTGGCATCTGCTTCCTTCTGACACTTCATCTTTTCTCCTGTTGCTTTTTCGAAGTCTGCTGTCAGCATCGCTAGTTTTTCTTCTAGGGACTATAAATAGGAAGAATAATTATTAATTAATAATAGGTCTTTACCTATGAAATTGCCGTTTTGTATGAAAAAATTTAAACGATTTTTTTTCATGAATTTTTTATTTGTATTAATCGAAGTAATCACCCATGCAATCAATGCATCTTTGCCATCGCAGTGGCAGTTTATTGATGCCCTTCTTAAAGAAATCAGCTGGACGGGAGGCAACAAATTCTTCAAAGGCATTTTGTACTGCCTCTCGGGTATTAAATTTTTTTCCCGCCAAGAAGTTATCCAAATTCTGGAAAAAGTGGTAGTAGTCTGTAGCCGCAAGGTCTGGTGAGTAGGGCGGATGACGGAGAGCTTCCAACCCCAGTTCTTGCAACTTGGAGACCGTCTGCTGTGCAGTATGAGGTCGCGCGTTGTCGTGCAGGAGCAGCGGAGACGAGCGATTGACCAATGCTGGTTGGAGATGCGCCAGCTTCTCCATCATTGTGTTCAGTTCTTCACAGTACACATCTGCAGTAATGCTCACCCCGTTTGGTAAGAAGCTGTGATGAATCACACCGGCGCTAGACCACCAAACAGTGACCATCACTTTTCTAGGGGTAAGTTTTCGTTTAGGGCATTGTTTAGGTGCTGAACCAGGATCCAACCAACTTGCTGAGCGCTTACGGTTATCAAACAGAATCCATTTTTCATCGCAGGTAACAATGCGGTTCAAAATTCCTTCATTTGTGTGTCTGTTGAGCAGTGCAAGGCACGTCTCGACGCGTACTTCGCGCTGGCGATCATTGAGTTCGTGGGGCACCCATTTGTCAAGCTTTTTTACCTTGCCAATTTGACGCAAATGGACCAATATTGTTTTGACGCTAACGTCGAAAGCTGCTGCTAATTCAGCCGTAGATTGTGTATCATCAGCTTCCACAATCGCCTTTAATTCGTCATTGTCGACCGAAGTCTTCGGACGACCGCGAGGTTCATTTTTCAGGTCGAAATTTCCAGAACGGAAGCGAGCAAACCAATAACAGGTGGTGCGTTGGTTTGTAGTGTTAGCTCCGTAAACGTCGTTGATGTTGCGTGCCGCTTGTGCCGCGTTGCTGCCACGACGGTACTCATATTCCATAATTACTCGAATTTTTAACGTATCCATGATGACGAAAAAGATTGAAATGCGATGAAAATGTAACACTAATCAATAAAGAAATGACTACTTTTAGAAAAAAAAATCCATGTTTTTTAAATAAAATTAATTTGAAATTAGAATTCTTAGCCAAACAAAAATTATTTTGATTTGAAATGGCCAGTACTGCAGAACGGCAATTTCATAGGTAAAGACCTAATATTTAAATCTACATAAGTAAATAAAGAGAAAAGTCCTGACTGACTGACTGACTCATCAACGCCCAGCCCAAACCCTTGGACCTAGAAAGCCGAAGTTTTGCACAGAGATTCTTTTTATAATGTAGACAAGGAATAAGAGAGGATTTTTCGAAATTCAATCCCTAAGGGATTTAAACAAGGGATGAAAATTCCGCGCTGGCGAAGCCGCTGGCAAAAGCTAGTTATTAATATGGGTAATTCATATTTTTGATCTAGCTAGAAGTATGGTGACCCCCGGGGGTCCATTTCAAATATGAACAGTGAAAATTGTGTTTATTGATGCACATTGGACTCCGGGGACACAAACCATATAAAATTAACTGTGTCAAGGCTAGATAGGTTTACGCGACTTTAACCATATTCCTTAGCACATAATTATTTTCAAACATCAAAACGAGTACTTAGTAGCTTGTGTTTTTAGTTTACCAACATCTATAGGTATCTCACGACCATGTTTCAAAGTCTGAGTAACTTCAGGATGACTTACCATGACTTTAGATTTGATAGCCTTCAATTTATCAGTAGCTGCAGCTAATTCAGCGTTAGCGGCTGCCAAGGCTTTTCTTTTGGGCTCAACATCACAGAACACTTCGTAGAATTTTATAATATTGATCACCCAAGCGCATAGACCAGCAGCTGCACCCGATTTTGATCTGATAAACTCTAAAAATAAAGTATAATTTTAATTGTTACACCTTAAGCTGGAAACAAATAGTGTTACGTGGTTGTAACTGACCAGGCTCAAATTCAGCATCCTTCAAGTAAGGTTGAATAGCTTTGATGACGTCAGGGTGAATATTTTCTTTGTCGTATTGTACAAGACAGTCGAGGAATACGTCCACTTTGGCCATCACCACCTGCGACGGAATATTTCAAATAGTAATATTATTCACAAAGGGTATAAAGCAGTATCTATGTCAAGGGCGCTAAATTGATTTGGATCCTAGCTAGAAGTTGACTCCTAAGGGATGCGACGGACTAAGACTGTAATCCTAAGTGCAGCAACAGATTTCAGGCATCTTCTTTTTGAATTAGCAGTTTATGAAACTGTCGGGTGCAATTTCATCAAAAACACAATAAATAATATCGTAAAAAAGACGCCCAAATCCAACATTCTAACGCACCCTGCGTTACAATAAACGTAACATAAACTGTTTTTATTACTATATGTCAGTACAGTACACAAAGCCGTTAAGAACATCGAGTTACAGAAAAAAGTGATGACGTTGCTCGTCGACTTATTCAATCATATATGAGAGACCGTCTTTAGTGATATCGGTAGGGATTTTTTATGGATTTATGACATTACATATATTTATGGTCAAAATATGTACTTACAGTCATGCAGAGAAACAATATTTCAGATTTATAATAGCTCACCTTAGCGGCTTTCCAGCTCCTATCCTTAGGTATCTTCCCACCCGGTGCTAGCAACACCATGACAGCTGCAGTGACATTGGTCACAGCCCCCGGCGGCGAACCGAAAGACTTCAACTCAGTAAGGTTCGCTTTATTAAGCGTATTCAGCGCTTCTTGAGCAGCTATTAACGCTGGTTCAGCTTTTATCAAGTCCTCTTCACAATCTTTCTGTTTCTTGGATACTTCTTCGGCTATTACTGCTACTTTTTCTTCCTCCTCGTCGGCTATAAGTTAAATGGTATCGATAAAGTTTTTTAATATAGTTGATGATGTCATCGTGATTGTTTTATAATCACTCCTAGAGGTGTTGCCCCTACTTCGCACGTTTTTATGACTTGTCAAATTATCGTGCTTTCTTCGTTATAAAATGTAAGTCAATATAAATAATTGTGCACACAATCCTTTTGCTGCTGTTGCTAATTATGATGAAACCACATCAAAATTCGTTGTGTCGTTTAAAACATCAACGTGTTCACACAGACAGACACACAGACACAAAAAGTTACTTTAGAATATGTATATAGATATTTAATTTCACTGTTTTCAATACTGAAACGAAAACTAGTCTGCATTGGGCCCACGTGGTGAATTGAAGCACACTCCACACCACTTAGAGAGAGGAAGCCCTGTAGTCCGTCTGCTGGGTCACAGGGCTTCCTCTGCATCACATTATAGGTTGATAATGCAATTCTGGTACGGTACAATTAACATTTATTTTACGGACCGGAATTAAATAGAGTTTTCTTGCGTACACTGTTAAATAATAGATGATTTTATTTCTGTAAGTAGGTTTGTACAAACACTTCTACACGTCAATCTTATTTTTTAAACTAGATGAGGTCGGCGTTTCCTATCTGACTACTCTAAGAAGAAAACAAACTCAGAGGTCACAGTCTCTTTTAAAGTCCAGACATAATCTTTGTCAGATCATGTGAAAACCATGTGGATTGGTGTCTGAAATGGTATTTTGAGGAAAGAACCACACAGACTGAGTGGACCATTCAGTGCACGCATGTATCAGTAATCATACGGCTCAACTCAGAACTTGAGGGGCTCAACGATTTGACAAAATTGTTTGATTTGTTAAGTATAAACAAGAGAATTTGTAAGAGGCAAAAAATGGACAAGTATTAAATGAACAAATAAATTCTTACCGAGTGCTTTCTCGCTCTGTACTTTAGCAGTCTCAACACCGACCATCTCAATAAGTTTGTCGGCTGCCTCATTCTTTTGATGTAACTCTACTTCTTGTACGGCTAACTTTTCCTTCAATGCGTCCACTTGACAAGAGGTGCTAGCAAGCTTTTCTAGACCATTTTCGAGCCTATATAAATAAAGCGGCGTTAAAAATATAATATTGGAAGTCAGTAGAGAAGAAGTACAGTCCACTCGCTTTCATGAAATCTCTATGCGGTCATGTGATATTAGGTCTTTACCTATGAAATTGCCGTTCTGCAGTACTGGCCATTTCAAATCAAAATAATTTTTGTTTGGCTAAGAATTCTAATTTCAAATTAATTTTATTTTAAAAACATGGATTTTTTTTTCTAAAAGTAGTCATTTCTTTCGGTCCCGTATGTGTTGCCGGGCGTAAAAGAATAGCACCATCCCATTTCTTCCAGTGGGTGTCGTAGAAGGCGACTAAGGGACTTACTAGAGAATGGGCAGCAGCGTTCTCTATGTATTTTACCACCATACTGCGATCGCCAACCCGCCTGCCAAGCGTGGCGATTATGGCAAAACCCCCCCCCAAAAAATGACAAGCAGCCCTACAAAACGGCCCCTAGTACCCGGCGGCCCGCCTACCCTTGGCTACGGTAGCGGCCAAGGTAACGGTGAGGCAAGGGGTGCTAAGAATCTCCGGAAGAGATCTGGCTACCAAAACAAACGGAAACTGCACCTGGCAACGTACAACACGCGTACACTCCGGACCGACGAGAAGATTACCGAACTCGAGGAAGAATTGAGCAGGTTACGGTGGGGTATAGTAGGGTTATCTGAAGTTCGAAGAGAGGGGCAGGACTCGATAATCCTCAAATCCGGTAACCTGCTCTATTTCCGGGAGGGCGACCAGCAGTCCCAAGGTGGTGTCGGGTTTATTGTCCATAGGTCCCTTGTGACAAACGTGGTGAAGATCGAGAGTGTGTCGACCAGGGTGGCGTACCTTATACTCAGAATATCCGCAAGATATTCGCTGAAGGTCATACAGGTCTACGCCCCGACCTCGACACACCCCGACGATGAGGTGGAGACCATGTATGAGGATATATCCAAAGCCATGCATGGCTCTAAAACTCATTTCACCGTTGTCATGGGGGACTTCAACGCGAAACTGGGCAAACGGAACGAGGATGAGCTGAGAGTGGGGCAATTTGGAGTTGGACGACGGAACCACCGGGGTCACTTGCTGGCCAGTTTTATGGAGAAGGAAGGCCTCTTTATGATGAACTCCTTCTTCAGGAAACGGGAGCACAGAAAGTGGACCTGGCAGAGCCCTGATGGTGCAACTAAAAACGAGATTGACTTCATTATGTCGACGAAGAAGCAAATATTCAATGATGTCTCTGTGATCAACGCGGTGAAAACCGGAAGCGATCACCGCATGGTAAGAGGCACATTGAATATCAACATCAAGCTAGAAAGATGTCGACTAATGAAGTCTACGCTCCGTCCAGCACCGATCCAGGTCCAAAACCCCGAGAGCTTTCAGCTCGAACTCCAGAATCGTTTCGAATGCCTAGGGAGCTCCGTGGACGATTATAACGATGGGTTCGTGGAAACTGTCCATACGGTCGGGTCTAAGTTCTTCAAGACCCGCCGTACTAATGGCAAAAAGAAACTCTCTGATCCTACTCTGCAGCTAATGGAGGAGAGGCGTGAAATGATCCTGCAGTCTTCAGACGACGCGCTAAAGTACCGACAGCTCAATAGACAGATATCTAAGGCCTTGAAAAGCGACCTTCGCCGTTTTAATACGGACCGCATAAAGGACGCGATAGAGCGGAACAAGGGCTCCAAGGTCTTTTCAAGAGATCTGTCTATTGGACAGAGTCAGCTTGCGAAACTGAAGACCAATGATGGCAGGATCGTTTCCTCCAAGCCGGAGCTGTTGAGAGAGATCGAGAGTTTCTATGGACAGTTATACACGTCAACAAGCAACCCCGTTACGGATCTGGCAAACGACCCAAGAGCCAGATTGACCCGACACTATACCGAAGATATCCCGGACGTTAGCTTGTACGAGATTAGGATGGCTCTGAAGCAGCTAAAAAACAACAAGGCGCCGGGTGATGACGGAATCACGGCCGAACTCCTGAGGGCCGGCGGAAAACCCGTTCTTAAGGCCCTCCAGAAGCTGTTTGATTCCGTCATACTCGAGGGCAAAACGCCACAGGCATGGAACAGAGGTGTGGTGGTACTTTTCTTTAAGAAGGGTGATAATACTCTTCTTAAGAATTATAGGCCCATCTCACTTCTGAGCCATGTCTACAAGCTGTTTTCGAGAGTCATCACGAACCGTCTCGCGCGCAGGTTTGACGACTTCCAGCCTCCCGAACAAGCCGGATTCCGTAAAGGCTTTAGCACCGTAGACCACATACATACGCTGCGGCAGGTTATACAGAAGACCGAAGAGTATAACCTGCCTCTCTGCTTAGCGTTTGTGGACTACGAAAAAGCCTTCGATTCGATCGAGACATGGGCTGTACTGCAGTCTCTTCAACGGTGCCAGATCGACTATCGGTACATCGAGGTGCTGAAGTGTCTGTATGAAAACGCCACTATGTCAGTCCGACTCCAGGACCGGACTTCGAAACCTATCCTTCTGCAGCGAGGTGTGAGACAGGGAGATGTTATCTCTCCGAAACTGTTCACCGCTGCACTGGAGGATGTCTTCAAGGTTCTGGACTGGAAAGGGGCTGGCATCAACATCAATGGCGAGTACATCACTCACCTTCGGTTTGCCGATGACATAGTCGTCATGGCTGAGACCATGGAGGACCTCAGTGCAATGCTCGATGACCTCAGTAGAGCTTCCGAAAGAGTGGGTCTTAAAATGAACATGGAGAAGACAAAGGTCATGTCGAATGCCCATGTAACACCCACTCCCATGACGATCGGAGGCGCTACACTCGAAGTTGTGACCGAGTACGTTTACCTAGGACAGACTGTCCAGTTAGGTAAGTCCAACTTCGAGAAAGAGGTCAATCGTCGAATCCGACTCGGCTGGGCAGCGTTTGGGAGGCTTCGCAATATCTTCTCGTCCCAAATACCACAGTGTCTCAAGACGAAAGTCTTTGACCAGTGTGTGTTGCCAGTGATGACCTATGGTACAGAGACGTGGTCGCTCACAATGGGCCTTATCAGAAGGCTTAAAGTCACCCAAAGGGCAATGGAGAGGGCTATGCTCGGAGTTTCCCTACGCGATCGAATCAGAAATGAAGAGATCCGCAGGAGAACCAAAGTAACCGACATAGCCCGAAGAATTGCCAAACTTAAGTGGCAGTGGGCAGGGCACATTGCTCGCAGAACAGATGGCCGATGGGGCCGAAAGGTTCTGGAGTGGCGACCGCGTACCGGAAGACGTAGAGTAGGAAGGCCTCCCACAAGGTGGACCGATGACCTTGCGAAGACCGCGGGTATCCGCTGGATGTGGGAAGCACAAGACCGGTCGAAGTGGAGGAGCCTGGGGGAGGCCTATGTCCAGCAGTGGACGTCTTTCGGCTGATATGATGATGATGATGATGATGAGTCATTTCTTTATTGATTAGTGTTACATTTTCATCGCATTTCAATCTTTTTCGTCATCATGGATACGTTAAAAATTCGAGTAATTATGGAATATGAGTACCGTCGTGGCAGCAACGCGGCACAAGCGGCACGCAACATCAACGACGTTTACGGAGCTAACACTACAAACCAACGCACCACCTGTTATTGGTTTGCTCGCTTCCGTTCTGGAAATTTCGACCTGAAAAATGAACCTCGCGGTCGTCCGAAGACTTCGGTCGACAATGACGAATTAAAGGCGATTGTGGAAGCTGATGATACACAATCTACGGCTGAATTAGCAGCAGCTTTCGACGTTAGCGTCAAAACAATATTGGTCCATTTGCGTCAAATTGGCAAGGTAAAAAAGCTTGACAAATGGGTGCCCCACGAACTCAATGATCGCCAGCGCGAAGTACGCGTCGAGACGTGCCTTGCACTGCTCAACAGACACACAAATGAAGGAATTTTGAACCGCATTGTAACCTGCGATGAAAAATGGATTCTGTTTGATAACCGTAAGCGCTCAGCAAGTTGGTTGGATCCTGGTTCAGCACCTAAACAATGCCCTAAACGAAAACTTACCCCTAGAAAAGTGATGGTCACTGTTTGGTGGTCTAGCGCCGGTGTGATTCATCACAGCTTCTTACCAAACGGGGTGAGCATTACTGCAGATGTGTACTGTGAAGAACTGAACACAATGATGGAGAAGCTGGCGCATCTCCTACCAGCATTGGTCAATCGCTCGTCTCCGCTGCTCCTGCACGACAACGCGCGACTTCATACTGCACAGCAGACGGTCTCCAAGTTGCAAGAACTGGGGTTGGAAGCTCTCCGTCATCCGCCCTACTCACCAGACCTTGCGCCTACAGACTACTACTTTTTCCAGAATTTGGATAACTTCTTGGCGGGAAAAAAATTTAATACCCGAGAGGCAGTACAAAATGCCTTTGAAGAATTTGTTGCCTCCCGTCCAGCTGATTTCTTTAAGAAGGGCATCAATAAACTGCCACTGCGATGGCAAAGATGCATTGATTGCATGGGTGATTACTTCGATTAATACAAATAAAAAATTCATGAAAAAAATTCGTTTAAATTTTTTCATACAAAACGGCAATTTCATAGGTAAAGACCTATTATTTCAGGTGTCTTTGGATGGCAGAAGTTTTGCTGAAAACCTTTGAACTGGTACTATAATAATTATAATCCCTCGAATCTCTTTAAATAAAGTTCACAACAATTTTAATACTATACCTATGTGAATATTAAAATCATTCCCTATTTTATCCTGTTGGAAGATGATTTTACAAAACTCTGGATCACTTTACGTCTTTATTTCTAACTTAAAGCATATACAAACTTTCATTCCCTACTGAACATCTTCAGGATGCAACCTATAAGATCTCGTTGTCAAATTGTATCCGTTCAGTGGTTTAGGCATAAAAAGGTAACACATAGACGGGCCGACAGACACACAGAGTTAATTTGCATTAATTTCATAAGGATGTATAACATACCTTACGATCTTAGCACGTAGTTCATCAGTCTTATTATTGACCAGCTTGGCATACAAGCTGATCTGTTCCAGGTAACTTTTGGGTGTGGTATAGTTGTATCGCCTTTCATTGGCCAGGTATGCTTTAGACATCGTGTTAACAGATGTATGGACATACGCCATGAATCTGGATATCGAGTCTCTGAGTGTTATCTGAAAAAAAAAGACAAATTATGATACTTTGTTTTATAGCCTTTTTTCTGTACCCTTTAAATTAACTAACAGATTTTTTAAATCTAACAAGATGAGTAGGTTAAAAAGATTACAATTTAAATTCTACAAATGTTGATCAAATCAAACTGCAAAAATCGTATCATTACATACCAATGTGTTGTATGGACTTGGGAGGGTGGCTTACGGCTGACAACACAAAATGTAATAGCAGTAAATTATGTCGAGGAATTTACAAGTTTCCACTTCTCCCTTCCATGCAGCAATATTGTTTTTAAAAGTAAATAAGCTTTAGACAAATATTCACCGGTAGATTATGCAGCTCCTCCAAGAATCTCATGGCCACTGACACCAAGGCTTCCTGAGGCCACTCGTGGAACCAGTTGATGGATGTACAATTGATAAGCGCGGGGAACTTTCTAGATCTCACTCTGAGGGTGGAACCGACGGGAGAGAAGCAAAGGACAACTTTGAGCTGCTTTCGAACTCTGTCTATGAAGAATTTCCAGCAGGTTTCTCTAGTGTCTGGTAGACCTGCACCTTTTACCTAAAATGTTAGATTTACATTAGGTACGGTATTTTTTTATAAACTGCTTACAACTTTTTGTAGCTGCAAAAAATCTTTCAATGATTTTCACTATATTTCATTTTAGGAAAATTCAGGAAAATTTATTGCTAAGCCATTTCAAGACTACCAACTTAAATTGTTCTTACGTTAAAATCACATCTGCCATCTTTTGACAGTTATGAAATAGCTATAAAACGGCAAGTAGAGTATCTATCAAATAATTTCCCGTACTGTACTTTGACTAATTGTAGAAGAAAATTTACCTCATTCCTCACACCAGCAATAATATTTTCCATTTCATCATCAGGGAACAAATCGGCGACTTCACCTGATGCTAGCAAATCATTGATCAATACCAGAAACTGTTCATTGGCCACTTGAGCGTCCGTCATTAAGAACATGATGCCAACGTTCTTTAGACCAGTCTTTATGTATAACTGAGATAATTCATTCTAGAAAAAGAGGAATTCATGACTAATTACTTTACCTTTTGTATGACAAATTAAAATACATGTGGTTTAGGTTTAGAAAATTCTTCGCCGTTCATGAAATATTTTGTCCCATGTTGGGCGGCAAATAGATATTTTGGCGCCCAACGTGGGACAATTTATTTCATCTTCAACAAACAAATTACCTTGCACTACTAGTACTCTACTTAAAATTATGTCTTTACCTTCAAATCAGATATTCCATAACCCTTTTTGAGCTGTATCTGGAGGACTTCCAAACTGGATATGAAAGCGGCCAGTCGAGACAGTGACTGTTTACCGGAACCTCCCACGCCTACCAGTAAAGCACTACCTCTTGGACTTTCCAGGATGCGAGAAATTCTGTAAAAGAGAAACTTGGGTTAAACAACTTAAATAATCATAAAATATAGGAATAATCCTGGTACGTGGCAAAATGTGTGCTTAAATATTAAGATCAAACTCGAACATTGAATATTCTGCACACTAATAAATAACAACTACAACTGAATAATCACCTGCAAATATGCATCATGGCATCCTCAAACAGCACCAAGTTCATTGCAGCTATGAGGTCGTTGTAACTGGCCATGGCTTCAGTGAGCAGCTTGTTCAACTGTTCCCAGTTCATGATGGGCATGTACTTCGGCTCGCCGATGCCACCCGCGAAGTGGCAGTAGATGTTGGGCTTCTCAAATACTACACCCTCGTCGATGTCCTAAAAGCGAGAGTATATTTTTAATTAGGAACATAATCATGCAGAGGATTATTTATTATATTCAGTTCAGTTGCTTTTATATTCCCCTCCTACAAACTACGATTGTCTTGAAACCATTGCAGTTGGAATTTATACCTTGCTTGGTATATCGGGTGGCGATGCACAGAGCGAAATTACGATTTCATCACACAGACCCCATAGCATGGACATTTTTCGTACATGGACATTTTTCGTAGATTATAAAATAAAATCAAGTGAAGTTAATCAAGTGTGTTTCATGAAAAAGTACAATAACTATGCAGTCAAAATATGTATTTTTTTAAAGTGTAGGGCAAGTGTTTAAATAATTTAACCGAGCCAAAGCAGAGCGAGCCTTAATTAATTACAAACTGATTGAATTGCTTACTTCAAAATTCTTTTTGCATAGATCAACTTGAACTTTCAAAAAAGCATCGATATCTTTTTCTTCTGTGAGTTTGTCGCAATACACTCGACTTGTTTCATGTAGCCACAGACGAAGAATATCTGATGTAGTTTCTATACACTCATTTGTACTGAACAAAAAGCCCTGAAAAAATAAAGAATACTTATTTACCGAAACCTCTTTCGGTTAAATACAAGAATTCATTGGCAAGTATTCAGGTTACCTGAAAAACGTTTGACAAATCTCTCAAGTTGAATATGTAATGGAATTTGATCGCAGTAGGTAAAAACACTTGCGATACTTTGTTATGTAGAGTTATCGTCGCCATCACAACGTTAGCTGAAATGAAATATATCATTGCAATAGTAAATTGATTTTTAAATCAGTAGCATTCAGTTTCGAGTACCGTAAACCGGGGTACTTTAATTGATATTGAACTTTGAAGGTTCATATCTCTTAACTTACAGTGAATAAGAAATACTTTAATGGACGATTTCTTAGTTTTATAGTTACTTAGCAGTTTAAGTTATTTTTAAATTATATTTTAGCTAACAGGCTAGATTGTAATGTGTATAAAGTATCATCTATTGTGATACTTTATAAAAGGAAAAAAAAAAACTTTTGGTTATAAAAAATACAAAAAAAATCCAATAATCGGCTTTTTTATAGCTCTCGATTCCTGTAATAATACGTGAAAAAATATTGGTTTATAATGAGAAAAAAAATAAAACTGACTGGTCAAAGTTACACGTAGGATGTAGGGGTTATTTTGATACCCCCTATTTTATTGCGTAATTACAAAGTAACCCCAATTATGGTTATTAACTAACCTAACCTAGAAAAAAAAACTACCATGTTGCGTTTCATTTTACGCAATCAGCGGTTTTTTAAGAAATGGAAGTTTTGATCAAAGTCATTCCGCGAATCAATGTAGGTAATCCCGGTTTACCGCTAAATAAAAAAGATGTTGCAAGTTAACTTACATGACAATTTCGCAATTAGCGGGTTAATCCTCAACTCCGGATTGGCCAAATGCTGGCTTAAGATCGAGTGATAGATATTATTTAAAGCCTCAGTATTGGGAAAACTGATCGCAAACACACAGAAATGCCTCTGTAATCTTGGGTTAATGGTAAAACTGCCCGAAGTAGGGTTCATACAAGACACATATTGAGTGTTGTGGATGTCTTTTAAAGAAAGTTTGGTACGATCGTACCAATGACCATAGTCCATATGTTGACGAATAATTGTATGAGGTTGGACAGTCCCGTAGGCATCTACTTCAGGCATATTTATGTCGTCAATGAAGTATATTAAAGTTTTGTTCCCAGGAGGTCCATAATTGCGGCCAGCTTTCTTCTCTAGAGGTTTTTCTAAGATTTTCTGAAGCATCTCTGACGAAGTGTAAAAGTTGAATGGTACTGATTGAATGGCGTAGGCTTCTGATAAACTGAAACAATAACAAATAAATGAAATATATAGGACCTGCAAATGGTCACATTACTACTCATTTCTTTAAATGCAACAATTATAATGCCAAAATACATAAAAATAAGATTGGGTGAGGCTCGTACACTGTATACTACCGTGTATACCCCTGTAGGGTACGATGAGGTCAGATAGTCGCTCCATGTAAAATACAGTCATTCAGCTGCATCCACCACACACTACACACCACGCTGGTTACACCAGAAGCCGATCCCAATGTAAAAAAAAAAATAAGCTTGCCTAAATAATGACAATAAATGTAATTGCTTACCCTTGTAACTTTTCATTAACTAGAACAGTTTTGCCAGAGCCAGCGCTTCCAACTAACATTACAGGATGCTTGTTCTTCATCAACAAGTCGAGGAAGAATCTGACCCTTATCGTTTCTGCTGTTGGTACAAGCACAGCCTAAAAATAAAATTAACCTTTTATTTCACTTTTTAACTGCTGTACCTACCTAATCAACACAAATTCTAAAACCACTATTTTTTATGTAAATATCGGAGACAGGAATTTATTATAACATCAGTAACATATTATGTATCCTAATTTAAAAAAAAATGGAAACTACCCAAGCATAAAAAGAAAAACTAACTTTCAAAATCGGTCCACTATTGAATAAAATATCTATGAACACATTAATATTTACACCGAATGGACAATCTCCTCCTTTTTAAGAAGTCATTTAAAAATGAAAACAGTATTCTCAAAGATCAAAATAATCCTTTGGTAAATAATAAATATTTTATTTGACATCAAAATCCATATGTTGTTAGTTAAAGTCTTAACCTAATGTTAGTAAAATTCTATTTACAAAATTGAAATGACTGACACCTACGTGTGCAGCCGTATCCAGTGAGCCAGCATGGGGCTGTCCCACCTATCACAAAATACACTCAGGATGCTGTGGGAGCAAACACGTATCCTACTAAGAATAGAAGCGCACCGTTTCCGCATAATGGCATGAAAACCATCAACTCTGGCTTCGGTGAACATCCCGGAAGCGCTACAAAAAAGCATAGGTACAACGATAATTTCTAGTGTTACCTGTAACGGCATATCGGAGTCCAACTCAAACTTTGGTATTTTCTCAGTCCACGGAGTAAACTGCTTTGTATCATGGTCGATATAGTAATCGAACACAGTCCCACCAGGGGGGAATTTGATGTTCTTAAACTCATTGTTCCACCATTTTGAAAATTCTACAACATATAAGAATATGAATGCTACGATCACAAGGTACGGATAAAACAGGACCAGACTAATGTTACTGTTTTACATTTTTTAAAGTCTCAACACTACTATGGTGGTATGGTTCAGTCCCACCCTACCCCCAGAGGCATGGTGGATTCGGAGTGAAGTTTACCAAACAAAAAATGATCCAAATATATTAAAATTAGTATCTTAATCAAACTTACCAATCCTATAGTCAACGCTACCCTCATGGAACATCGCGGATCCAAAGGCCCAAACACAAGCAAACACAAAGAATATATCATGCCACTCCTTTGGACATTCTGCCGGCGTATTTTCAGGTACAAATAGAGAGTTTAGTAGATGACATAGCATGTGAACATGAGCCATGTCCACTATAGGAGTTATCTTTTTAAAACGAGTCCTCACGGTTTCTAAGCAGGATGGAATGTATTTGTCGAAGAGAACGACTAAGTTGGACTTTTCTGCTGGTATCTTTCTTGTTTCTACCCAACTTGTTACGTAGCTGGAAATAACAATATTACCGTAAAATCAAAATAGAAAAATTGAAAAACTAAATTTTGCAGATGCAGATTTTTATGAATTAACATAGCTACGTATATATACCTATTGGTGCTCATAACTAATGAAAACCTTAAGAATTAGGGGTTTATAGAGGAATGAGGAACAGGGTGTAAAGTTCACTCATCCTCTATAGAATAGTGAGGACCCTCCGACCCGATGGCTGTTGTGTCTGGTGGACTACTGCCCAATGATTGATTTTGGGACGATGCAGGATTTTGCGTATCGTCGACGACGCAAGTCGATGTGGATTAAAAATATTCATATGTTAAATTATGAAAAAGAAATGCGAGTTTTACACTTACGGATTCCATCCTAAATCTTGCGAGTTAATGTACAAAATACCAGCCCTAGAAACCGTGGCTGGGGTAGCAGTCCGCAAGTTAGAAATCTCGAACATCAACCTCATGACTGGAGTTAAAGCTATGCGTTCGTTGCTAGCCAACGTCAGAATCTTGTTATCATCCATAACAGTGTTCAAGGATTCAATCCACATCGGATCTATGTCACCATCAAGTACTATCCACTTCGGATTGTCACCGGCTAAGTTAGCTTGATCCCTCATAATGACAGAAAGCAAACCATCCTTCCATTCTCTAGTAGCCGGATTTATAATACCAAACAATTCATCATTGGTCACTGCTTTAGGATTTAAGTCATTAAATATAGGTTTCTTCCTAACATTTTGATATGTTTTAAAGAGTGTTTTCCATACTTGAGTCTTTCCAGTACCAGCGTTACCAACTATAAAAACTGAATGTCGGACTTCAAGCAATTCTTCTAACTGAACGACTTTCAGAATGAAATTATCTTCTGGTTGTAAGGACAGATCCATTGCAGCTTGTTTGACAGTTCTTTCAAATTCTAGATCTCTTTTCCTTGGTACTTCAAGAGCGGGGAATAAGTCACCGATTAGGCCCATGAATACTGGCATGTCATCTGTCACTACCTTTGGTATGTTGAAATCTCGGAGAGTTCTCATGAGTACTTCTTCTTCAGGTCTTCCTGGGTCACCTCTCTAGATAAATATAAAATAATCATTATTTTCATCACAATATTTAATGTCCTAATAATTTGATTTTCTGTCAGTATATCATTCATGCGGAAACGGTGATGCAAACATTGCAGTTATAAGCAGTAAATCATTGGATAAGGACGACCATAGGCATCAGTTAGGTATAGGTACTAACAATACTAACATAGTTAGATATACGTAAAATATTATTTTTTGTTACTAACACATAAACTATTCTTTATGATTTTTAAGATTTATGATATTTATGTATTATGATTCGTATGTAATTTTTTTAATTTTGTTACCATATACGGAGTTTTCTCTGATACAAATAAATTGAATTGAATTACTTACTTTCAAAGACCCAGCAACAACAAGGACCGACTTAATAGCTCTCAACCCCCAATCATAATGATCCTGCTTTGAAAGTAACTCCTTACACAAAGTATACAGCGTAATAAACTTCCTAGCCAATATCTTAGCTTCTTGAAACCCTTCAGCAACCAACATGATCTCACAAATCAGTTCAAAATCGGGCACCACCATAGCGCAAGGTCTGAATAGAGCTTTCAGATTCTCAGGCAGTTCTGTACGGCCGGCGTAACCTGGGTTCATCGTGATGAAAATACCCACAGATGGAGTTAGTGATATTATTTCTCCCATGAAGTTGAATTTTTCTTTCTTGTCTCTAAAAATGTAAGAAAACTTTAATTAATTTTCGCTACTAATTATGAATGAAAAAATGAGTGCGAAAAGTCATGATAACACAGCGATAGCGATAAGGATGATGATGCTGATGATGAGGGCGAAAATATTAAAGCTAGACAGGTTTAATATTGTCGTCTAAAGTTAGATAACTAAAGAGATTTATTCAAAGTTTATAAGAGAATGACTGGACTACTTACATCTTTTGTTATTTACCTGATAGCATCCTGAACAGACTTCACTTGCACAGCGACGACAGACAACACCTCAACTGAGATTCGGTTGAACTCATCAAAGCACCCCCAAGCACCCGTCTGTGCCAGACCTTTGTAAATGTTGCCGCAAGACTACACAAAGTTACATAATTTAGTATAGCAGTATCTAACGTAAGTGATTTCATTTCTATTGGCATAGAAAATAAACGACAACATTAGTTATACTATTGTTGGTAAATGACCTGATCGGGTCTAGTTAAGCTATTTAGGGACAAAGGCGGTAAATCTAAGTTTAACTTTCATCCGTTTAAGTTGAGTTTCTTAGTAAGGAATCTTGTAAAATTGATTTTCTGATTGTATGCAGCTGGAACATTGCTCTAAAAAGGATTGCGAATAGAATCACGTCATTGCCGACAAACGACACAGTTAACGATCAACTTAATGTTACCTTTTATTGCCACCATGAAGTTAGCAATCGATATATACTTAGTTTCTGTCTGTCTCATTACAAAACATTTCCTAACTTTTGTCCAAACTGAAACCTTCGAACCCGAACCCAATTCAAGAATTTATATTTGTTAGATAAGGTTCAAAATACAAAAAAGGGCTTGATGGTACAAACCTGATTTAGGGATAAATCTTGTTTTGTAAAAAAGCCGATTGAATTCATTTTTCGTTAAAAATTGATTATTCTATCTTTAATTATGTACCTGATAGTCCATCTGCTCAGAACAGTTGAAGACATACACCATGATTCCCAGAGCTCTTCCCAAATCTTTTGTAGTCTCTGTTTTACCGGTACCAGCTGGTCCTGCTGGACCGCCACCCATGATCAAATGTAAAGACTGAGGAAAACCACATACGATATGATGAAGAAACACGGTAAGTTCTTTCAAATGCTTAAATTGGAGATACAGCCTCCACAACGACAAATTTGTGTCTAAATCGCATTGAAATATTACAGGCTCTGCATTTTTAATGCTAGTTAAAATCTTCATATTTTGTTTAAATTAAAACAAAAAATGTTAAATCCAGTTTATTGAAAGCGCGAAAGTCAGTCTGATCAAAGAAGAAACTTATATATACGAAATTCTTGAAAATGTTCTCACACCTATCTCGGATAACGAATCTCACCTGGGTCAATGTGATGTAGCATCGATCAGTCAATGGCGTGATGACCAGCCTCGGAGTGTTTCCCAAGTATTCGTAACTGTATGTAAACTGAGCATCGCAGATGTTTGCAAAACAATGATATTCCTTCTCGCCCCATCTAAAAACAATTGATAGTTTATATCCTTTGCAAGCAATTTCGGTACCGCGGGATAATTATAGCTGCTATAACATGAAAAAAGATCATAACACATAGGCCTTGTTCCTAATTGGTATAAAACTAGAATTAATGTTAGATTTGATGAATGTAAGTAATTAATGCTGCATAGTTTTCACTTCGAGGCGCATCGTTGTAAAACTAGCCGTGTATGTATGTAAGAATCGAATACCAACCATTACATGATTAAAGCTCGTTAATTTGTTTGTTACGTGTAGAAGATTCTACAGAAAAGAAAAGGAGTTAACGCCTCAGCCGATGCATTCTATAAAAAATCTCACTGTGAAAACGTAGGTGAAGTGAACTGTCAATAGTGTCAATTTAGCTTTAATCTCACTTCACCTGAGTTTTCACGATGAGATTCTTACAGAATATACCAGCAAGTCGTGTCGAATTAACAAAGTGATGAATTAACTTAGATCACATATGGAAAATTCAAATATCTTGAATGTAATGCAGGATACAATAATAGGAATGCTGTGAAATTTGGTGAAAAGAAGCGTAAATATAAATGAATGAAATTGATTCCACCTGATGATATACAAGTTAGTGTAGACGATTCAACATATATCCCAGCACCTGTGTCTTAGCTGAGACTGCCACATGAACGCTGACCCCGCCTCCACCTTCGCTTGAATCATCTTACTCACAACGTCTCGTGAATGCACATCTATAGTACATATCGTCATGATTTTCTGCCTATCTTGCTTCGTCAGCTCCCCAATCAGTAAAGAAATCAACGTACTGAGTTGAGACAACTGTTTTTTATAATAATCTTTCAAAGAATTATCGTATCCCTCTTCTAGTCTCGCGAAAGCCATGTTGACTTCTGTAGTCCACCAGATTTGAGAGCCACATAGCGCTACTTGAGCCATGAAATCAAATAGCCATTGTTCTCTCGGCTTTTCTTCGTAAGATATCATTGATTCTCCAAAATAGTGTCGGATGGCAGATCTCATCATGTCTTGGAGTCTGTTGAGCCAGATTTCAACCTGAAATGTGAAGGTTTGGAATAACAACATTCTACTTAGGTAGGTATTAGGTAGGTAGGTAGGTAGGTAATAATAAAATAAAAAATATGCTTCCAATAACCAAGTATCAATCACACGAGTATTACTTCAAAAATACCTTAAAATACCATGCACCTAGTATAAACGATAGGTAAAACCGAATGCATTATAACTCTATCGTAGATAACGTGATGGCATATAGATAGTTATTATGTGAATGTGAACATGGCGGGCGTTTGTTTTTGCACTCACAGCTCCAGTACAATCGCAAGTTCCATGAAAAAGCACGAGTTCTCCATCTTTAGCTATCATTCCGGACGCCACTTTCTCTCCTGGTTTTTGATCATCTATGAATTTCAGCTTTGCGATCGAATCGAAAAGTTTTGTTAAATGCCTGAAAATGTTATAATCATTGTTCGTAATTTCCTTGAAATAAACTTGAATAATAAACAGGCAAAGCTTTAAACAGCTGACAGAATGTATAAGCTTTTGGTAATGAGAAATATTATTGAATATGGAACATCTTTTGCAAACAGCTTACCTGATAACCAAATCAGCTTGATTCCCGTTTGACAAAATATCCAAGAGATCAGCAGAGGACACAAAATAGAACCTTGGGAACGCTAATCTCTTTGTTTCTAAATACTCTGCCAAGGCCTTCTCACAAATGATAAGGTCTTTCTGTATACTGTCCAAATGTTCAACCAACCCTTCTTTATTGGTACCTTTTACTACATTTGGAGTTTTGGCCATTTCAGTGGACAATATCTGGTAATAAAAAATCAACGAATCAGTTCTTATTTGACCAATTATAAATTTTCAATGGGCTTCTTTCTGCTAAAACTCTTTGCTTACCTTGAATTCGGCATCAATCCTATCAAATCTAGCTGAATCCTCAGGTAGCTGTTTTCTGATATCTTCTGAACTCATAAAAATGCTCTCTAAATGTGTCCAAGTCCTTTGAACTTCAAACCATACTGTGATCACTTGGTCTGCTATGGACAACTTTTGTTGCCAACCTGAGACTTCCTCCAAGAAATATGCTATGAATTTTGATGTCATCAAATTTTGCAGTTGGACCTAAATCATGATAGGTTATATAAAATAGTTACTCATGCTTGAAGTGCGTGTCCGACAACCAATCGCGTAACTCAAACCATACCATATCAAACCATCTTAGTGCTAATTTAGCTTAACTTTACCATTTAATATTAGCGTAAATTGTAGTGTTCAATATACTCTTTAAAAACCATATTACTTCGTATCATTAAGTCAGTGATCGTAAACCCAAACCATAACCATTCTAATATAATACCAAATTAACCAAATAACAACCAACCCAGAAGTTAGTGCTAAACCAAGCAGGTGCTAACTTCTACATGGTTATGGAATTAGTTTTTCAACTTTTTTTGAATATGTACCTGATTTTCTTCTAGAGTCTCAATAAGCTCTTCACTAGCTCTCAGCAATGTACACTGAGTCCTCGTATGTACCTCTTGTTCAAATTCCAAATGACTCCACGTAGTATGCAGATCTTTCAGCACTTTCTCCATAGACATTTCCTTTACCGCTTTGTCTACAATATTCTTCACTTCTTCCTCGCATTCGTGTAGGTTGAGGGCAAGTAAATCAGCTAGCGTTGTGTTTAGATCCATTACGATTCTTACCTGTATTATTACAATGATATTTCAGAAACAATCTCAAACGGCTTAGAGAAACGAATATTCACAGTAACTTGATAAATAAAGCATTGAAGTTATGTCTGCGAATTTAAATTACATTTTTATGTAAATGGTTTAAAATTCGTGTTAAATACTTACGTAAGTGTGAATTTTTTGGAGACAAGAATTAAGTATTTAATGTATGTGTAATACAAACTAACATATATATGACACAGATCCATACGCGCTAAACAAAGCAGTGAAAAAGAATATTAAAAAAAAAACAAGTGAAGATGTTGTAGATATATGTAAATGTTAAAATTAATATTATAAACGATACTTTAAATTGTTCTTACACACGAAAAATAATATATACACTATACACACCGCGACATTGTCATACTTACAGTGAGCTCACGTGGTAATGCTGCTAAGCTCTGTGAATCACAAACATATTTACATTCGCATAACAATTCATTCAATGCATACTTCAAACATTGACATTGTATAATACAAAACTCAGGCAATAATAAACTGTACAGTTGTGAATGTTTCATCCAAAGCAAATGCATGCCGCATTCAAACGGAGAGTTACCATCACCATTTTACTTTTAAACAATATTATCGTATTTTTGCACTACTGCATTATTAGTAATAACAAAATATACTGAAACTAACTCCTTCGACAAAGTCAACTCTAGGATTATCCCGTACAAATGGAATGGCAACTCTGAACGACCATGCAAAATGCATAATTTAAAATTCCAAACCCATCAGCTGAATCGCAATCCTGATCTCGAAGGTGCTAACACAACATTCATGTTATATTTACATTTTAGTTTATTTATTTATTTACAATTTTAATTATTTATTTTGCCCGAATGTTACAAGGTTCACCTTAGTTGTACTCATGAGTGAGTCCCAATGCCTTTCTCTGATCGCTGGGTTTTGTAGCTCACCCACTGCTCGTAATGATGTTAGCATATTCTTTACTGTTGCTTCCAGCACGATGTATGTATCCCAACTAGAACCGTATAACATGAATGTGTTATTTTCTAAATAATCAATTTTGTTTTATTTTTTGTTGTGTATTCAACTTACCTTCTCATTTCCTTGTCAAGTAATCTGATTTCTTTAGCAAACTTTTTACATTCAATATCCATGTTTTCAACATCTATCTTACGCCATGGTGTCGTTTTCCAATCTTCTATACTCGTTCTCACTATGTGTACGTAATCCCAAAGTTGCTAAAATTTTACATTTAGGTCATTAATTCCCAAACTTCTTCTTTATGCTTCACTTTTTTTTAAGTATTATTTTATTCTTAACCATAATTTGCATTTAAAAGTCTTAGTCAGTACTTTTAAATGCAAATTATTATTACCTTCAACATTCTCAATTCCTTTCTGCATTGCTTCAAAAGTTTGAATTCTGGCACGTTCACTTCAAATAAGGACCCTGACTCTTGTATCCCTCTCATCTCTTCTTCCAAGAATAACAGTTCATAGTCTACTCTCGACATTACTTCATAAGGATCTCCACAGTCATATTTGAAGAACTATAAAATAGTTAACCTTTTTAATATCATCTCGATGATTTGTTTTTTGAACCGACGAAAAAACGGAGGAGGTTACTCAATTCGACGCGTATTTTTTTTTTTTTTTTTTTTTTATGTATGACCACGCATAACTTTTTCCAGATTAGTCCGATTTTGATAATTCTTTTTTTATTGGAAAGGGTATACCTCGAAGTTGGTCCCATATAAATTTCGATGATTGATTGTTTACTCACAGATTTTAATACTGAGTTGTGTATTAAATCAAAAATTAAGCATGTAGTAATTAGTAGATTATAGCCACAAAAAATTAAAAAAATAAAAACTTTTTAATAAAAAAATTTAACCGCCGAAAAACCGAAAAGTAAAAAATAATAAACTAGCTTTGTCCAACCCCAATAACTAAGTTCGGAAGTCGGTGACTTTGGATATGTATTTAATTATATGTCACCGCCGTTATTATGAGCCATAAAGCTCGTTACAAGTTTATCTTTATAAAACTAAAAAAAAAAATATCTTACCTCGTATCTCTTAAAAACTTCTCTATAGTAAGTAACATGGCTATCAAAGGTAGATATCTTCTTCCTAATGCCGGATACTTCAGCGGCTTGCAGTGGTGCCACGTGCTGTTTCACTGTTAACGCTAACTTCTTTGTCGCTTGCCATTGTTCTGGGAGTTCCTAATGGAGAAGAATTTTTGATGAAAGAACTTGAATGAACCTCTATGAATTTTGTTCTCACAATACATTCGATCTTTGTATCACAGCCAATAAACATCTAAGGCAGAGCTTAAGACTTTTCAACAAATCGTTACAATGAATAGTTCTGTCACAAAGTCAACGCGCTAGTGTGACAATGGAAGAGATTCAAAGATCAGTTACAAGGGTTTCATCATAGCAACTATTAAATTGCCCATAGTTTCAATAGACTGATCTAAACGATGGATGAATTAATGTCATCCACCTATTTCATTGCGGCCCAGTTATTTAATAAACAACAATTATTTTACATTTACCTGCAGCAATACATTCACTTCTTCAGGTATATCCATGTCATAGAACTTCAGCAGTTCAATGGTCTCAGTCAGAGGCTGAAACATGTCATCTGTTGTTACAGTCCGGTCTTTGACGTGCATAAGGTATCCCATTATTCTGACTAGAGCTTCATAGTCACCTTCTGGTACTGGTTGAAGCAGGCCTGTAGGACATTAATTTATTTGTTTTGTACACTTGAAATCACTTTGAATCACAATAACATCACTTTGAATCTCAATAACAGAAATTAAAAAAAAAAAACCAATCGTCAAATTAATACTGCTACTACCTCTAATATAATTTTAATAAATAGAAAATTTTGTCAAAGGTATCCTAAGTTTTGGAAACACCTGACTTTACTACAAAATATTTTGAATAGATGTTACCCAAACTAGGCAGGCATGGGCTATTGAAAATACTTGGAAGGTGTTGGGGGACGATTTTTAATTTGTTTGAAATAATATATAAATACGTACCTTCATCTGCATCACGTATAAAGTTCCCAAGATCACTGAGACTGCAGGTAACTTTGTTGACTAGATGCTCTTTGTACATGTTGCCCCATTTCCTAACTGTATTGAGTAGAGCTTGTCTGAATGGTCGAATATCCACCTGTAGTAAAAATAATTATCTCTAAATTTTAGTTAAATCGTTTTTAGTCAAAAAGAGCCAAAGATTGTTTTTATATTAAACTTTGGATTTATATTGAAATTCTTCGTTTACCTGAAACCAATTATTAAAGATTTTGTAAGGCTGCATATCTTCTATTTCCATGAACAAATTCTCATAATGATCAATTTGCTCTCTGAAGCCATCCATTTTAGGTTCGCAAGGCACTGGACCCTCTCCTTCTACTCTATCTTTTTCATCTAAAGCGAGCTTGTCTACCTCATCAGGGGTTAATATTCTACCATAAGTGAGGAAAATTTCCATCACGGCATCTCTTTCTTCAAGCCACAAGTAGGAGTAATTCTCGAATGTTTTGCAAAATTCGTTGGCATCTTCAATGACCTGAAAAAAATTAAGCACATTGAGTGAATGGTCAGAGTTATGGTCTGTTTTACATTGATAAGTGTGTTTTCATTCAGAATCAACTTTATTTAAATAAATTACCTTTTCAATGCCATTCAGAATTTCTTCTTTCATCTCAATAACATCATCACTGCCAATGATTTCTTTTTCATACGATTGATCTCTCTGTTTATCAATCCGTTCAATCAATGTAGCCATATTCATCACATCATCAATTAGACCCTTTATTAGAGCTGTGAATCCCTTTTCAGCGGTTGGGTCCAGACTTGGAGCGAACACTATGTCTGGGTCAAGAAGTTCCATTTGAGCTTCAAATAGAGGAGCCAATTTGTTTTTGGGATTCATATGTTCTGATATGTAGCCCAAACTGCAATGAAAATGAATAAATTCGAGTAAGCTTAGTCATGTTTTTACAAAATGGATATGTAGAGAATGAGTGTCTAGCCCTACCTGGTCAGTTTGTCACACACATACACTATTGTTCACAGGATAAATAAAAAAATGGAACAGAATTCTTATAAAATAATTTGCCAAACAATATATTACGTTTTATTTGGAGGCGGTGAAAAGGCGTAAGTCATTAGACTTGAACTAATTAGTAAACCGATAAATCAAACAATCAATAGACGTAAAAGTTATTACCTGCATGCAATAGACTTGAAAAGCGCTTCCTCCAACAGCGCGTCAATAAAAGCAACATAGTTCATCCAAATCTCGCTGTTTTGGTTATCCTGCATGTTGAACAGTTGCATGTTCTCATTCAACAACTCATTGATTCGATTAGCCGTTGTCACTATATCACTGTAACGCTTGGCTTTCTTGTCTGGACGGTCCTCTAAGTTCATCAAAGTATCCTGCAAGACAAAACAAAATTGATGTTAAGTGCTAAAATGATCTTGAATGGGTTCTTCAGAAACGTGTTAATCTTTTGAAGCATTACTTACCTTCTTTCCCTCCTTTCTTTCAAACAAAGGCTGCACCGACCAGTCTTTCATAGTATCTTTTATTTCTACTAAGTTATCTTGAATTTTCGACATCCTTTCGAATAGATTACCAACTAATCTATGTAGTTCTTGCAAATAATTCCATAGATCTGAAGAAAAACAATTGAAATGCCGAATTAAATAGTGCTAATAAAGTGCAGGATTCTACAAATCACAAATTATTTGAACATTCACCATCTGAATTCCAATTCAGTTTATTCTGTGCCATTTCAATCCTCTGATCGATGGCCTTTATCTCATCTTCCACTAAGTCAAACTCCACTTTCTGACTGTTCTTCCTAATCTGGTTGTACCAATCGATGGTTATGCCCAAATTGATTCGGTACTGTCTGTATGTTTCTTGCTTCTCGAATATAGCTAAACCATCTTGTGGTAAGAAGTCTTTATACTCTTCGTTTGAACGCAGATGATGAACTTCTTTCAGAAGTTCGAGGAGCTGAAAAGAAATGTTGATACAGTTTTCATTTGTTTAATCACTTTAAAATGTTACAAGTGAAATTCTTTATATTATATCACAAACAGACTTATTAGATTACTACGACAAACACAAGTGACGAGTATTTCAATTTGTCTATCAATAAAAACAAGTTGTGAACTTACCATTGGATGAAAATTCAACACTAGATCGCAACCTTGTCGTGCAAGTATCATATTGTTAGTCGTATCCTCGATAATCTTCGAAACAGTTAACGTCCAGTCGTGGAAATATTTCTTCTTGAATGCATTGATTTTTTCAATCAATTCCTCATATCTTATGAATATTTTTTTCGCTTCATCCGTACCCTTTATCCTGATTTTTGAGAAAATATGATTAAATGTGCACGTTTTATTTTCCAATTACTTAAAAAGCAATAAATGTCCAAGATATTGACAAAGTGCTAGAAGTACCTACGAAGAGAAAAACTGTGAAGAATTTCGTAATTAAATCTACAAAGTTCAAAGACATGAAACCTTAGAACATGGAATATTGTAAAGAATATGGATGAATGTAAGCCAGATAATCAGCTTTCGCAATTTGCCCCACCCAGGCTGACTTACGGGTGCGGCAAATTGCGAAAGCTAGCTATAGGCTTGGTTATCCTCGCAGCTAGCGTGGTCATGTACAGCAGGCCGCCGGCAACGGGAGGCAGGTAGGCATCTACTTCCATCATGCCGTACCTCTCCAGGCGGTTGCTTTGTTCAACGAACAGTTCCTGAAAGAAAACAATAGACAGTTTCATTAAAATTATATTATATATCGCGTAATCATTTAGAATCAGAAACAACATAACTAATGTCGTCTCTTCTAGTATTGACTGGGTAAAAGAATGGACTTACTTCACAAGTGTTAATTTCTTGTTCGAGCATTACAATGATCTCGACGTATTTTGCTGTAAATTCATTTCTAATTAAAGGTCGATCCAAGACCGAGCCTACAACATCGATTAGCTGAAATAGAAAAAGATTATTGATATCGTGCGTTCACTCGATTAATTTTGCAATAGAGTTTTCATTGTATAATCTAATACAGACATGCAATCGTATTACCTTGAAAATGGATTCTAATGTCGTGCAATTATCGAACGATTCAACCAAAACGGTTGAAAGTTTGAGATCTAAATCGATTATGTTCTCTTGAAAGTCTTTGAAGTCAACGTTGAATGTATCATCGTCTGGATCTAGGACGTCATAGGATTTGGATGCAAAACCAGTGAAATAAGCGTCGAATTCTGCTGATATGTCTCTTATTTGGCCGCCGAGGACTCTGCCTTTCATTCCACCAATCTCTATCTTCTCCAATTTTTGGAATTCCAGTACTGTTTTGAAGAACCATTGTATAGTATTCATTCGGTCCAAGAATCTGTTAAGTCTCTCAAACACAACGTTGGGATGGAACGTCCAGGGTATCACACGTCTGTTTACGAAGTATTTGGCCAGGTTTTCCTTGAAGTATTCGAAGGTGTTTTTGAACTTTTTCATAATGTCTATGGTGCATTGAATACGTTGAGTCGCTTCGTCTATGTCGCTGTGGAATAACGTTGACGGGTCGAGACATTTTTTTGCCTGAAATGAAAATAATTATTTATGACGCCGTAAGCACCCAAATCGTTTAACGATTTTGAACTATTGTTTATTTACCACTTTACAAACATATTAGACCCTTTCTGCTTACAAGATCTTTCGATTTTATTAGGTTAGTCCGTAATACGTCGGTAATTCGGTAAATTCCAACTATCCAACTCCCATGTCAACAGCCAAATGTAAAAAAATATTATAAAACTCTGTTATATAAGAAGTTCCCGCACGTTTTGTGCCTTCGTGATAAGTCGCAAGTTCGTAAATCGTGAATTTATTAACTCCACGTCTATTTTCGTTGTTCGTGAACATCCGAAATTAATAATTCATACGTTTTCCTATAAAATAGGTAGAGACATTATTTTTACAATATCGCGACCTGGTACCGTTTTATTTGCACTAAGCATCGACTATTTAGCCTCCAAAGATATGGATTGTATAGAATTGGTATGTGGTGTGCCAAGCATTTAATATCAAAGAACTAAGGTACCTACTGCCTAACGGAATATTAGCAACCAATCTAGTCCACATACATGTAGGCATTTAAACATTGAGCAAGTTCTAGTAAGCGTAAGATACTTATAGATTAACGTATAAGATCAATTATTCAAGAATGTTGTATATCTGTGGCGATAAATTAAATGGACTTAATCAAACCGCGAATACTTAAAAACGTTTCTGCAGATCTTGTCTAATTAACTCTACCTAAAATAGTAAGGCCGAATTATTGTGATGTAAGGTACAAAATCATCGTCCTATGTTTGGTCTGAATCCACTGTGAAGCCCTGATATGCGTTTGCATGCGAATTAAACCACCTGCAGACAAGTCAGTCAGCACAATGAATGATTGGCAGTACATCTATTCACATCACACCGGTCTTCACGTCTAACAAGATAGGTATATGCGTTGCAATTGACTTACTTAACCTAACAACTAGTTGCCAATCAGTTCCAATCTCCTTGTAACTCATAGCTACTTAGGTAATACTGTAAACTTGGCAAACTTTGCATGTAAGCTACTAATTATGTTGTATTATAATATTATTAAGGCCACATTTAACGGATTCGTTGGTTTTCTCAGTCGGTATGTCCTTAAGTACAGACGCCAGCACATCAAGCTACCCCAATCTATCAAAGTTCTTTGATAGATTTTCAACTTTATTCCATAAACATACGGTACATTTTTAACTGGGAAAATTTGACAGTTTGGGGTAGCTTGATGTGCTGGCGTCTGTACCTACTAAGAATATTAATAATTTTCCTGATATTTCCGGTGTCTTTTAAGACGGTATGTACTTTTTTTGTGTCAAAAATAGCTTGGGTAGGTACTTTACTTTGTTATCTCCACTTAAATTTCAGAAAAATGGCCACTCCTATAACAATGGGATTACTTTGTACTAGAGATGCGCCGAGTACAAGTTTCACCGAGTAACCGAGTATTGCTCGGTATTATATTTACCGAACCGGGTAATCTGCCAAGTTTAGTTGACGCCGATATTGGAAACGACCGAAACGCTTCAAATGTTATAAAATAATGCCGTGCAAGTTTTTGGCATTGCTATTAGCATCTACAGCACCGCAAGAGCGTGCGTGATGATCCATCGCTATAGAGTTATACGATTATCTAATAGAAGATTAATTACCACGAGAGACTGATTACTTAATTAGATATGTTCGTTTTCACGTGATTTTTCTAGCAATGACTAATCTACATTACCTATTAATGTAAGGATACAAGTTTATGAGTTATTTTCGAGCATCTCGGCAGTCAAACCGAGTTTTCTGGCCAATAACGAGTACTACCAAAATTACCGAGTTAGCCGAGTAATTAACAAGCACTCGGCGCATCTCTACTTTGCATCACGAATAAAAGACTTACCTGATAAATCAACAAGTTGGATATCTGCCTCAATAACACGATGAGTTTAGAAGAGTTGCAGTAGTACTTGGAATCTCTCCAGATCATGCAGATCACATGGAAAAGGGGTCGGAATAATGGCTGACACTCCATGAAGTCAATCTCTTCTAGACCTTGGAAATGCTTCTCTAATGTTCGTATATATAGGTCTATTTCACGGGCTTCCGCTAATGCTGCAATTTTATATAATTTTCAGGCTTTATACCGAATTATTAGTATGCGGGTTACGAACATGGTGTTTGCTCGCGATGTTTCTCTTCACCATTTTTAAGAGGGTGATGAAATAATTTACACAAAGTAAAGACTCGTATGTCGCAGCCGTTAGCTACCACTGGGCTACCACTGCTCTCCAAATTCAACAAGATACTGCCTGAATTTATCATGTAACTCTTGGTATGAAGAAACAAAGCTCAGAACAGCTCCTCTGACTCCGCGAACCGTAGTGCGCCTTAGTCTTCGAAATGGGAAAGATTCTTTTTCAACATAAATTACATTTTCATACAAACCAGAGACGATATTCTTGAACAGTCTGCTAAAGCAAGGGTAGTAGGCTGAAGTTGTTTTCTCCAGTATCACGGCCATACATCTCACTCTCTCTGTACGCAGCTGGTCATAAATGTAGCTCAAATTGCGCAGTCTTGATTTCCAAAATGCCAGTTCTAGGAAAAGACGTAACATTTTAGTTTTGTGTTCCCAAAACTATAATTTGTACTGAAACAGCGCTACATCCTTCATCCCACTTGCCTAGCATGGGATAACATTCAAAAAGAATATAACTAAAGTTAGATATGTGGCAAACTAACAATTATTCTTCAAACTGTACAAGATCATGAAATATTTCTAACCAACACTCGGCGATGGATTCTGTCCATTATCGAAGGCCTGCCCAGAGTCTTCCATCATGACGTCATTGATCTGCTGAGCCCACTTGATGACAACTCCTTCTATAGCACTCTTCAAGTACAAGTCTACTTCTTTCCCTCGAAGCAATTCCTTCTCAGCATCGTGGACTAATTCTACACCAACTGGCATTGGTAGAACTGTTTGCCCGTTTACTTTGCCTTTTACCTAAGCAAGAGAAGATTTCGTATGAGGATACTCAGATGCGCAACCCAAATCAGGAGCACGTAGGTATTTTGGCTTAAATTTGAACTATCTTATATCTAATCTTTAATTTTTCTAAGGTAGGTAATTTATCATGGCAAAAAAATATTTAATAAAATTGTATCCGCTCTCACCTCATATACAGTACTCTTGAGATTGTGGATTTGTTTCAGGATATCTTGGGACACGACAAGAGGCCATCCTTCATGGTTCAGCGGATTTGATAGCAGAGGCACGAAAACTTCATCTACTAGAGCTGCTAGTTCATCTATTAGCCTTGGTGCTAAATCACCTACGGGACAATATCAGAATCGTTCCTATAGTGTTAATTACACGAAAACAAAATCAAATAATTTTGTCATGGGAACAAATCGATTTAATGTTGAAAGATCTTCAAAATAAGTTTTGCTGTTAAGTATCTGTAAGTTCATATCTCAACAGACGTTTCCTTTTTTTTCGACCAAAATATTATTAAAACCAACTTACCAAATATGACCATCTGCGCACAGTCCTCTTTCGGGATAACATCGGGCTTTTTCTTGACATAGTAAACAGCTTTGTTCTTCAGGTAACATGGGAACGATATGACTGGTACCAACTGCAATGCATTCGTCAGGACCACCACCAAAAGCATGGGAAAGGGTTTGTCCACAAAGTCTTTCAATGTCGACCTGTGTTCTTCCACACCCAGCACCCTCAACCATTTTTCCGGCTTTAATTTTAAAGATTTTACTGCGTAAGACCCTATAAAATCAAAGCGAGGGTCCTGATTGGATGATGATGGAGCAGCTTGCTCCATGATTGGAGAAAGTCAAAGTGCCTAAGTCATTTTGAGAGGTTCCTTCTACTGCGCCGGTTGGAACGTCTTTGACAAAGTAAGGACTGCGAAAGGTAGAGGCAAATGGCAAGTCACGCAAGTCCCAACGGCATGCCATTATGGAACGATGTCTCCTTTGTAACGAGCATCGGCATCGCTATACTAAAATAGATTAAGAGTAGGATGTGCACAAAAGGCGGTTAAAGTTTAGATCTTAAGTACCTACGTTTTAGGCATTTTCCAGGTATGTACAATTTTACGGAATAATGAATTGTCGTACCTAATACAGTGTAGACAAATAATCTGATGTTTTATTTATTTATTTCTCACCACAATTTATTATCTAGTACAAATACCTACGCAATTAAAAACCATCCAATATCTTCATCAGGGGCGTCGTGCGCTGAACTACCAGATTTTAATAGGTGTCGAAAGAATCACAAAATATTTAATAATCGCATTGTGGCCACTGGTTGTGGTATACGTAATACTAATAAAAGTAACGAAACATTATAAGCTCTTTGTTAAACTTTTAAGACTTATTTTCGCGGTACAGAAGATCCCTCGTGCGCTATGCCGAAGCGCACGGCGAATGCTCATACATTTCTATGAGATCCGACCTAAAACGCCTAGCGCGTGAGACAGAAGATAGTTGACATAAATGTATGGAGCGTTATGGAGTAATTTGTCCATTCTCGTGCGCCGCACGGTGGAACCGAAGTTTGTCGAACTGAACCGAATATTACCGAACGTCGATTACCGAGTGCGCCCGAGGTTTGGCGAAGTTTGCATGCCGGCCATAATGAATGACCGACTCATTATTTACGTGAAACTGAATACTATTGTTTATTTTTTATTCTTTTAGATTTAAATTACTTCTATTATTGATCGAAGACTGAAATAAATAAATTTTATTTATTCACTTATTACCCCTAATACTTAGTGAGCTAGTAAAGTGCGCCACCAGTTCCATGACCTACCAGTCACCACTGATCTTCATTATAATAAATTATATTGTTGGAGACTGGTGCCTTAAGGGCCTGTATTTCAGGACACCAGAGGGGCAATTCTACTAATTTTAAGAACGTTCACAGTCTGATCTCAGTGTCAATCTGTCAAAAATACCTCGATTTTTTCATACATTTTTGACATTTGCTTGTCGCTGAGGTGACACTGCGACTAGATTTTGAACGGTTTTAATTACGAGAATTGGCCTTCTGGTCTCCACCCCTTCAGGAGCCGTTAGGTACATTTTAGTTGTATCTATTATGCACACGTAAAAATAAATAATTACAAACAGTTCATAATTGCCATTAAAATGACGCCATTCTAATTAGGGATCTGATGTACAGACGCCAGCACATCAAGCTCCTCCAATCTGTCAAATTTATTTGATAGATTTTCAACTTTATACCGTAAGTATAAGGTTCATGTTCAATTGGGAAAATTTTACAGTTTGGGGTAGGTTGACCTGCTGGCGTCTGTACCTATCCCATTTTTTTACCGACTTCTCCTAATTAGAAATGCTGTGATACACTATGTTTGTAAGAGGCCCAGCGTTTAGCCATATTCTCTAGCAACTTGGCTCGAATTATTTTCTCTTCTAAATGGTACTTGTATTATTAATATTAATTTAAACCAATCTAAATTAATTTCCAATGACATACAACTGCTTTTGCCACCAGTACATCTACCTAAGTGGGCAGAAGCGCGTACCAGGCAGCCAGCGCGCCGCCCCACGCCGCCCACCAGCAAGATGACACTCGCGCGACGTCGCCCAAGAATAAGGTCAACTGTCGCTGTTACAACCTTCGTGATGTGCCAGGAACAAGCGGGAGCGAGTTGTATAAAAGTCTTGGTTGATTCTAACCAATATGCTGATTAACTTCCGAATTTTCTTTACAAATGTGGACAGGCGACAAGGCTTTTTCTTTTTCAGAAATGATGATAATATGTCCAGCTACCAAAACATTTTTTCTCAAACCTATGGGTATGAGAAAATTGATAGTATACCACCACCATTGGCGTGTCCACCACCTACTTTATTTTTGCAGGAGGCTAATTCAACATTCATCAACATGAATACTCTGCACTCAAAAAACTATCACCATCACGCACTAATCTGCATAATCCTCACATGATTTTACAACGATTTCTAAACAACAAAACGCCTGAACTTTATGACAAGTTTAAGATTTTGACTTCTAAGTGTGTTTCAGTGTTTCTTCTCAGAGTAATCGGATAGGAGGCACGGACCTCATCTAGTTACTTAAAAAAGACGTCATAGTTAGGCCGTTTTTTTATTTTTACAAAAACTTTTAATCGTACGCACGGCTACACATAAAGCTATACATTTCCAGTAAAAGCTGATCTTGCATTGTATAAGATTTGCATACGAAGCGAGATCAGCGTAAACTGGAAATGTGTAGGTTAATGTGTAGCCGTGTGTACGAGTAAGTTTTTGTTAAAAAAACCGGTCAAGTGCGAGTTGGACTCGCGCACCGAGGGTTCCGTACAAACCTGTGGGTATATAAGTAAAAGTTCAAAATTGTCAAAAATATTTTTTTTTATATGACGAAACTAAAAATTTTCGGTTTTCGTAATTTTTCCTATATCTGTACTATAAGACGTGACTTCGTACAAAATTTCAAGATTCTAAGTTCACGGGAAGTACCCTGTAGGTTTTGATTCCCGTGCGAGTTTCGAAAATTTGCGGAATTTTGCGGCCTAAATGGCTGTATCTTTTGATTGCGTTGACTTAGAAGGGTGATTTTTCTACAGCTTCCAGGGACAGTAGAACTAAGTATCATATAGAAATTTCAGTTTGATACCTCCACGCGTTCCTGAGAAAAACGGTCTTGACAGACGGACGGACGGACGGACGGACGGACGGACGGACGGACAACAAAGTGATCTTATAAGGGTTCCGTTTTTTCCTTTAGAGGTACGGAACCCTAAAAAAAAAACTGCCTAACTAGCCTTTTCCCAACCATGTTGGAGTCGGCTTCCAGTCTAACCGAATGCAACTGAATACCAGTGTTTCAGTAAAAATGTTTGTTAAAGTGAGTTGAATAAAACCATAGATCGTTATGCTTTTAACCAATTAGCTGCGCCCCGCGGTTTTACCCGCATACTTCTGGATCCCATGGTAAAATCAGGATAATAAAGTAAAAATACTTTGTCCCTATCCAAGTCATGATCTATCTATGTGCCAAACACCTAAATCCGTACAGTCGTTTTAACGTGAAAACGTAGTAACGTAAAAAGATGAACAGAACTTTTCTCTTCAATATTAGTTTAGGTAAGATTAGCCGAATCCTACTAGTCTATCCTATCACTTCGTTTAGCAGCCATTTGTCTACTACCTAAATACAATATGTTTATGTACTGCTCAACACCAGTGTTAGTCATTCTTATCTGGCTATGCCGTTATAGATACAGGTACCTAACTTATTATAACCTACCGCATTTTTTTTTTTTTTTTTTTGGAAATGGCATCTCGAAGTTGGCCTTGAGAGGCCGTGACTTCTTAACCGAACTTTCCTGTGGCTGCCTTAAGAAAACTTAAAGCCACCAGGGGCGTAATACTACTTAAATTACTAAGCGAATGCACGCTGAGGGCCCCCCCTGTGTGGTACGGGCCTCGGGCCTCGGCTCAGGGCGTCACTGATAGGGGACAGCAAGGGACAGGCTGGATCAAATCATTTTCATTATTATTAAATCTTGGGGAATTTAACTCTACAGGCTGAGCTGCGGTGCGGATTGACACTTCAACGAGCATGGGACGGTCGGGTAACCAATCTTTAGAAAATAGACCGCTCTAAGCGTATGGCTTGTTTCACTGTCTAAGCAGCCATACTGGGTTAATCGTTACATAAAATTATAGATTTACCTTTCTGAGTTATAAACTGACATGAAATGATTCTTAATTTATTACCTTTCATTAAATTCCTCGGATCAACCTTACTTTTATTTGCATTTAGATAGGTACTTACCTATCTAATGATTGTTATGCAATCTATTCTTTTCACGCCAAAGCATATTTACTGCGTTATGTAGTCTCGGACTCTTATCTTCATGTCCCTCAGTGATAAGTATATTTTATTTTTATATACATAAGTACCTACACTGCCACTGGTAGGTACATAACTTTTCAAGTTATTTATGGACGCAATCCTACGTTATTTATTAACACCTAAACTAATATAAAAAAAACACGATACGTTTTGGCGCCGAATTTTGATTGTCACTTTTTTTTTATTTGTATCATGATCTGGCAACGATGAAATCTTATACAGCCAATGTTCTTTTTTTTACTAAAAAGTTCTATTCATTCTGATTTAAGTACTTACTACAGCGTTTCTAAAATATTAAATAGCACATATTATGCTATCTTCTAATACTAAATAGCACATATTATGCTATCTTCTAATATTAAATAATAACTTCTGCTAATTTTATTTACTGGTATATTTTGAAACTTCAATTTATCAGCACTTCATTTCAAAATTCATAGAGATACTCGTAGATAGATAAATGACCAAATTGGTGATAATATTGAATGTACGGAACCAACTATACATTTTTTCTTATGTAAGATAGGTTATTTGTGTCATAATTATATGTAATAATAATTAGTTTACTATCTCATCACATTTTTTTGAACAGCATGCGGGCCCAAGCTGTTTTTTTTTTTTGTGGGTCTTATTCTCGAACAGCTAATGTGAAGTGAGCCATAATCAACTAAATGTGTAAGTACTGGGTTCTACCAACTACAGGAATAAAATACAAAAATAATATTTTATAATACATTTATTGATAATGACAGCGATGGTTGACTCGAACTTGCTACTTGGCAAAAATATTTCCACTAGAAGTGAACTATTTTTGTATTTAAATATTAAAATCTCTTTATTATGCATAATGTGTATAGTAATGAAGATGCAACCATCTATGCTACAAAGTAGCTGCCTATTTATCACAAAAACAATTAGAAATACATACATTATTTTGTCATCTATTTATTTTACACTTTCCAATTCTGGCAAATTAATTTACTTAATAGTATCTACGCTAAAATAAAATCCATGCAAGTCACAATTTCATAAAATAATAATAATTACATTCACATTCGTAAAAGCGTGTGATATCTTGAATTGACTGCGAATAATACACACAATTTTCTAAAATAATAATTAACAACAAATTATTTCAATTACCTAAAAACTATTTGTTTAAAACAAAAGCACAGCACATGGTCAGCTTAATTTCTAAAAATTAAATTAGGACCTACGAGACGCTGCTTTTAAGGTCACTATTTGCCTAAACCTAGGAGCCCTAGTGCACGGTCCGAGGCACCTGACCCGACCTGACCTCTCCAAGGCGTCGTACCTGCTTCGCTTGACAGCTAGTCCATTGCCCGTGTTCTACCAAACTACTGGACATAAGCACATCAAGAGTTTCAAAGACACATCCTACTATATTTGAAAATACGTATATTTCATTTTTAGATTTTTTTAACGTCGACTACACATTGAGCTGTCCTAGTTAGGGCCAGATTTATTTCTTATAATGGTAAATATACTTTTACATTCAAAGTTAAAAATCGTAAAATGCAAAATAAACGCCATATAAGTCGCATTCTGTAGTTCAAAATCTAACTAATCACTGATAAATACTACTGAACGTTTACTAGAACGATAAATGTATAGAAAAAATGGAATGTTTAAGTACGACAGTCTAATAAGCATTCGATTAAATGTAAATCGTGATAACTCTATGTATGTGTGACAAATATGATGTCAGTCAATGCTTACAAATTATTTGAGCCCCTGTTCCGTGGCGAGGAGTCGAGTGACGTCATGGCTTCACCGTTGACAGTACAAATGAGTTGTAAGTGATCGAAGCGAAGAATATCACGACGCAGATAGCTCGCTATGGAACCGCGGCTCCACTAAAAGTTGGCATTAAATTCTCGAGTGCATACTTTTGAAACAGCTGTTTTAATATTTTTGAATAACATTTTATATATTAATAACTTACATTTAAATGTAAATATACATATGTTTACAGAGGTATTCGTTGACGTCACATATTGGAATGCAACCCAGCGACGTATGCGACAGCGACACATTCGATGATACGTTCGGCACGTGACTTGAACTACAATGTTCTACGATGTGACGTCACAGAATGGCCCTCGAGGAATGGAGGCAAGTGGCGGACTATGAATGAACGCTGAAAGTGGGACTTACAAACACTAGTAGATAACCAGGCGTGTTACTCTATTTTGTGTACTCATTTAGTGTACTTACGAACAATTATGTTACTAAAAGGATGGAATATACATTAGGTGATCTAAGACTATTGCCCCGTATTACCACGGAGCGAACAATGTGGACATTACCTAATACGATTACACGCGCACTATGCCGCTACAATATATCTTGATAATTTATCCAAATTAGGCTTTATTCAAAAAATTAAACTATAACTCTTCATATTAGTATAATGGAGAGAACATCGATTAAGATTTTTGTTTCACTAATTACAGATAGATACCTCATCGATTTATTGTTCGAATGTGGATGGAGATAATAAATTGAGGACAATTTTTTTAGTACTGACAATTTAATTTACAGAATGTCGATTCACGACTACATTTACATAAATTTTCGAATATACACAACCTAAACGATATAATGTGTGTGGCGCAAGAGATGAGTGAATCTATGACGTCACATCTGTCAGAGTTGACCGCATCTACTTGGCAAGAGGACCTCGTCGCCACAAAAATGACGATGGGTGCTTATTCGATATTTAAAAATTTAATATTAGAATAGAAACGATTACTAGTACTTTTTTATCGAATAAGAAGCATTTAAATGGCAGTATTGTTTGCATGTTGGTTCCCTCACCGCTTGCGCCGTACATCGGAGCGTCAATGTCTGGACTTGAGTTATACGTCAGTGGCTGTGTGTACTAAGTACAAAGTCTTTTAAAAGGACGAAGATGTAATATTGGACGATTTCATAAACTACTTGAGATACACCTTTAACTAAAAGGGGCAAAAGCAGGCGTTGAAATAAAAAATAATAATGTTTTTTTTAATAGTTAGGTGGCAAGATACTATCACAATCGAAACTGGCAATCGTGTGTCGAACACAAAATGCACGTGAGCAGTATGAAGTATAGGTTAGAATATTATTATAAGTGATAGGGTGAAGCATACAATTAATAGCGCTACGTATCGGCACGTGAAACATTCACAGGTATCGAAATAACGTTGTATTTATTCGATTGTAATTTAAATAAAGTTTAAAGACCACCAACAAACGCGGACAACAATTGTACACTTCACCCTAAATTTAAAAATGTCATATAAAATGTAACAGTGAAGAGAAACAGTAAAATGTCAAAATCACAGAAGTTATATTCCCTGTGCAGAATATAAAACTGTGCGAGTCACACGAGGGTAAGCAGATACAGTGGTCGATGAGCTACACATACATAAATAAGTATACATTACCGTAACATCTATCACCACAAACTATACATTAGAAAGAATTTATACAAATAACTTAATAAACGATATTCAATCACCGATGATCAATACAAATAATAATACACACGCAAATCCATATATTTACAAGAATTTCTCAAAAATGATAAATTAAATCACATAATTCCATATTTATATTTACAAATATTTGAAAATAATTTCATTTAATTCATTAATACAATAAAAACAAAACGACTAGTACAGTCAGCTACAAAAGTGATAGTGTTCAAAGTTAACACCCAATATTACTTGTAATTGGATCTTATTAATAGAATATTTGACTACATTTCCTTATTATTATTAAATTTTATTAAATATCACGACAAAAAGTGAAAACCTCTCTAATTTTATAGAGGTAAAGATATTAAATACGTTTCCATTTCATACAAAGTACCTATACAATTACGTGTAAAATTAGGTGATAACTGACATTTCACTCGTGTAGTAAACTGTACTCACAATACAGGGCGGTCAAAACTCCCGATGACTTCGTCCTATAAGACATCGAGAATTGCACATTCCGGAAACATCGCGACATCTTCATATTTTATTGACATGCTCAATAAAACCGAGATAATAGTTTCCCCTTCTCTATCCCCGACATAATAAAAACGAAGGCGAACAATATTGCTTCAAGGGTAGTAAATAAACATCTACAATACATATAAGCACCATACAAGTTACATGACTGCAACGAAAAAATGCGGATTCTATGATACAAGTAGTTGTGGGACGTTAGTATAAATTCGGTCCGATACATTGCCGGTTGTGTCCGCGTTCTGTCTGAGTTGCTGTGTGGAGGCGCGATGTACGCCGCGCGCCGGTGTGTCGTCTATTTGCTATTCCTAGTTTTGGTGCCGACGGCGTTTATGCTGTCGCCGCGACTCCGCGATCTGTGTAAGTTGTGTAGGCCTTCTTCTGGAACAAAGCGGATTCCCTCTAAGACCTGAGCTATACAATTTTGTGGTGTCTAGTTTTGCACATGGCTTATGATAACATACTGAAATCACCAAGCGGTTGTGTTCAATGTTGTAAAATTTTGTTATTCATAAAATGAATAACTGATTGATTATAATAATTCTTATGAGGATGACATAAAGAGTCTGATTACGATAACGATTACGAACGTAGCACTCTTAGTGCTCGATTCATAGAGCGCATTTTAAATTTGCTAAGTAAGCGCACTATTAGCTTCCACAGCTTATTAATATAATTTTTGAATTGTTTTATTTTTTAGGTTATTTATTTTTATTTCTACACATTCTTCTCATCTATATATATAAAAGAAAGTCGTGTTAGTTACTTCACTTATAACTCAAGAACGGCTGAACCGATTTAGCTGAAAATTGGCAGGGAGGTAGTTTAGAGCCAGGAGAAGGACATAGGATACTTATCCCGGTATTAGGTAGGGTAGCGTAGGTAGGGTAGGTAGGATAGTGTAGAGTAGGGTAGTGTAGTGTAGGAGGTAGGGTAGCGTAGGTAGGGTAGGTAGGTAGGGTAGTATAGTGTAGGGTAGGGTAGGTAGGATAGTGTAGGGTAGGTAGGGTAGGGCAGCGTAGGTGGAGTAGGTAGGTAGGGTAGGATAGTGTAGGGTAGGGTAGGATAGTGTAGGGTAGTGTAGGGTAGGTAGGGTAGCGTAGATAGGGTAGGTAGGATAGTGTAGAGTAGGGTAGTGTAGTGTAGGAGGTAGGGTAGCGTAGGTAGGGTAGGTAGGTAGGGTAGTATAGTGTAGGGTAGGGTAGGTAGGATAGTGTAGGGTAGGTAGGGTAGGGCAGCGTAGGTGGAGTAGGTAGGTAGGGTAGGATAGTGTAGGGTAGGGTAGGATAGTGTAGGGTAGTGTAGGGTAGGTAGGGTAGCGTAGGTAGGGTAGGTAGGGTATAGATTTTGTATGAATGACTTTTGGATGGATAGGACAACGTCTGTCGGGACAGCTAGTATATGTATAATTTGAACACGAATGACGTAACCAATATTTTTATCGGAAAGACTATCCGTAGAGTTTCATGACCGTTGTTCTCCATACAAACCTAATACGCTTTGGAATGGTCAACTAGACTTTATCCTTTTGACTGACCGATCCTTTAGAGTAACCATTCAAAAGTGCCTGTAATTGGTTTATTTGAAATAGGTCGGTATACGAAAATTTAATTTAGTTAATTAACTTGGCAAAGTAATCTAAAAGTGCGAAGTGGATATGGACCTTATAAAACGTATAGCTTCATTTCGTCAATCAGCCAATAATCTCACGTAATGTGTTGACGTGTCACAGTGTTACCCACCCTTGCTCTGCGCCCGCTTGAGCTCGCTGTCGCGGAAGGCGCGCACGCTGCGCCCGCGCCGGTCCTGCACGATCTTGTCGGGTCGCACGAAGATGCCGTGCCGCGCTCGGCACTCGAAGTAGCGCTGCCCACCCACTGAGCCGTCGTTTTTGCCTGTTGGACACAATAATAATCGTGGATTATAAATATTGAAATAAACACAAGGTGTTTTTATCATAGGTAAACACGTTGTAGGTGTTCAGAGTGACAGTTTTGCTTTTACGCAAAACTAAGCCGTGGTATATATCACGGGTTCTATGATATAGCTTATATGGTTTTGCCGTATTACTGAAAAATAACGAGCTTCCATACAAAATGATACCGTGTTATTACAAAATGTGTTCTTACTTTAGTTCTAGCTTACAGCTCTGAGCCAGTTTTTGCATTACCAATTTAATTCGATTTGGGTGAAGTTCTTAATACAAAAATGTCAATTTAGTACCGGACTAAGCTGTCAGTTTGCTAAAAAATACTGCATTTCTATACTTATTGAGTTATTATTACAAAAACTGGCTTGGTGGTTTAAGCCTGATGTAACTAAAAACCCTGTTTTGTAAGTATAAGTAATAAGGAGGTTAAGGTTTTAGAGAATGAATTTTCAAAAATCCTTTCTTAGTGTTTACTTTGTTTTACATAAGGAACTCATAAGGTGTGCATAATTGCATACTTCTAGACCCAGCGGTTTAGGCTGTGCCTTGTATCTATCAGTGAATTTTAAGTGGATAATTTATTTTTCTTTAACGGTGGTCAAAATAATAGAGGGGCTTGTGGCTAAATAACAATAGCTGCACGGGTCGATCGACCAGGTTAAGCTACGCTTGCCGTGGTTGGTCCGTGGATGGGTGACCATCTTTACATACCAAGACCCCTCCGTGCCTCGGAAAGCACGTTAAGCCGTTGGGCCCGGTTGTCATTTGTGGATCTTTGACAGTCGTTACGGGTCGTCAGAAGCCCGACAGTCTGACAACTAGTCTTTCCAAAGGGTATCGTATTACCCAGTAACTGGGTTGTGGAGGTCAGATAGGCAGTCACTCCATGTAAAATACTGGTATTCAGCTGCATCCGGTTAGATTGGAAACCGACCCCAACATTGTTGGGAAAAAGGCTAGGCAGATGATGGTGGTCAAAATAACGTTATTAAAAACACAAAACAAACCGGAAACATTGTTTCGCAACATTTGTGCCGCATTTGTGCTATTAATGTTGAGAAATGCTCTTTTATCTACCATGCGGCACATAAGCTTGTTGCCAGCAACATGTTTTCCGCAACACAATTTATATTGCAACAAATATGTTGCTAAAATAATGGTGCAATAAATACGCGACTTTAAAAGCTAATATAACAGAAAATAAAACATACCAATAGGAGCATCAAGTTCGATGCCGATCCAAGTGCCGTGCGCAAAGTGCGTGGGCCCGGCGTACGCGATGATGCCGGTGCTACTGCTCAGGCGCAGCTGCACGCTCTCGCCCACTGTCATCCACGGTTGCAGCATCGGGGACTCTGATGAATCGTCTATTTTGCGGACGTTAGGGTTAGGTAATGCAAAAAAGAAATGTAATCCTTATTTTAATGGACTATACATAGGTTTTTGCTACACTGCATGTCCATGAAAACTTACCACTTTTTTCACTGGCAGTTTGTTTCTGTTTTTCGAAGATTTTTTCAATTTATTGTGTAAGATAGTTCCTTAATCTCATACCCCAAACTAGTTGATGACACATCACAGTTACAAATAAGACTACCTACCTCATCCATTTATCTAACAAAACTAATATAAGTATACTCTATTGTTACTCAACTCTTTGATACCTAGGTATTTGATACTTTAGTTCTAAAGTTCTACGAGACACTACGCAATATGAAAGAGCTTACTAAGTATATGTATGTTACCGTCTCCGATGCGTTCAGTAGAAGAAGCAGGCGTGTCATGTAACGCGGGCTCGTGTGCCGAGCGCGGCCGGGCACTGGGCAGCGACGCCCGCGCCGCACTGCGCGCGCTGCTGCCGCCGCCCGCGCGGCGACGTACCACCTGCGGGCGAAACAAACGGTCATCTGTATTGTAGTTCAAAGCTAACCTATCAACATTTCTGCCAGGGGTGCGGGTTGCTCGAAAGAGATACCATGACCCCTGGCACACAGGCAACTGAAGAAACACGGGTGGGTTTTAGTCAGTACAAGTCTGACACGCCCTTCTGCTGCACTCAGAGCAGGAGAAGTTATTTGATGATTTACCAACCCCAAAAAAAAAAACCTATGAACATTTCTTCATTTATTTTGTGGACACAATAAAATAGCGAAACGACATTTAGCTTTAAGTAGAAAGGTCCTGCTTTTCGTCCTCCTTTTTTATGTCAGTAAAAAATTACTGATAATCATGCTTTCTCAACAACAAAATAGACAAATTAAAGCTAGTACGAGTATATATAAAACGTATGTATTGTGTTCTTCTATGGACATTGCGTCGAATTACTTTTATCTAAACTAGAACAGCCATCATGTGAATAAAATCCTCAAGGAACACTTACCTTTCCAGCAGGTAACTGCGTCTTCACAATAGGCTGGTCTGGTCCTGTTGAGGCGGAGTCACTCTCACCCACTGACGAAGCTTCCCGGCTGCGTTCCGCGTCGTGACTCGACTGTTCAGAGCTCACCGACTCCACTTCAGCTTCACCTATGGTTGCAACTCAGAATATTATGCTGCGGAAGGTACAGACGCCAGCACATCAAGCTACCCCAATCTGTCAAATTTCTTAGATAAATTTTCAACTTTAATATATAAGGATATGGTTCATGTTCAATTGGGAAAATTTGACAGTTTGGGGTGTCTTGATGTGCTGGCGTCTGTACAAAGACTTAAATGTAAGACGAGGGTAGCGAACGATTTCGATATGGCAGGCGACGAGCCAGTATATGCAGGGTAGAAAGAGTACACCTAAAATATATTTGAAATGTACTTCACCGTGTGTAATTTCCCAGAGTTCGATTCTTAAATAGCGTCATTATCGAAGTGTGATAATACAGGTGTTTTTTTTTTCAACATCTACTTGTTCGAATCGTTTACGTTACCCTAGCAAGAAAGTGTCTCCTAGAGTTATATGAGAAGAACGTATAATGTGTGCCTTATCTGCTGTAAATGTGCCCCCACATAAAAAATGTGTGCCGTTGGTCCCCCACAGTGTGTCGTTCTGGAGAAACACGGAAAAAACGATTCTTGCTGGAGTAACGTTTTTCTAGCAGGAAAATGGGCTGGTTGGAGCATTCCCCTTACTGATGAAAAACTTACTGTTCCTTTATCTAACCTATGGCTTATCAATAAATATAATAGAAACAGCTACTAGAATATAATCCAATAACAACTTTATTTTATTACTTACTTGCTACTTTTCTACTTCAGTGTACTCAGGCACAACACGTGTAAACGGGTTAGTGAGTAAAGTAAAGAAGGTCCTCGATATGTATGAATCAGTCGCTTTTTAGTAATTGGAATTTGGTCGGATTACCAGCCGTTGTTTACATATTTTGGTTTTTTATTAATATGCGAAACATTCCAAGCTGAATATTTTCACCGTATATTTTTGACTAAAGGCACACGATTTTGGTTCACACCTACACATCTGGGATTGAGCCGGTTCCTTGTATTTTGCCGTCAAAGTTAAGACACCATCGTTTTGACTTTTAGCAAGATTACTCAAAAACGCATGCATGAACAGTTTTGAAACTTTGTATGGTTATTAATAGCGTCAAGAAGGACCGAATACAGTTTTCAGCGAACTTTTGCCTTGTCTCATTTAGGCGCTGCGATGTTTTTTCGGGTTTTCATAAAACCGCGATAACTGGAAAACTATAAATATTTTCTTAAATCTAATTGGGGCACTAAGGGGCACACATTAAAGACGGTGAAAACTGGCCATGAAGTGTCCTCAAACGTTAAGTAGGAACATGACAGAATTTGTACATTTTTAATCAACGCGCTACACCCCTGCTTACAGAGCTACTCGTGTATGTTTATTCTACAGGGGTACATGCAATGGTTTTAGAGATATACGATTCATCAAAACGTTACTCCAGCAGGAAATGCAATATCTCGAAAACTTGAAGGGGCACAGATTTTATTTTTGGGGGCACATTTTGGCACACATATAAGCTCTCTGGCCATGCACAATTTTTCTCTCTCCGATCATTCGTTTAGAATTTTCCTACTAGAAAAACGTTACCCCAGCAAGAATCGGTTTTTCCGTTTTTCTCCAAAACGACAGGGGGCACACATTTTTTATGTGGGGGCACATTTACAGCAGATAAGGCACATAACTCTAGGAGACACTTTCTTGCTGGGGTAACGTACACGTTCGAATCCTATAGCTACAGAAATCCATTTTGCATCAAAATGGGCCCCGAGACTCCTTTGAGTATTTTTCGACGAAGAGAGAAGAACTAGTTACCTCCTTCTTTTAGAAATCGGTTAAAAATATATTTTTTATCAACTTTTCACCCTGCATGCTGAACATTTTTAAAATTTCTTTTTTGGTCAGTTGATCGTCTTAAGCATTTTATATTTTCGACTATGAATTGTCCGTTCTTCACTCAGTTCACCAGTCTTATACATAGTTACTAAAGTATCATACATGATATAATCATAACGCAAACCTTTTTGCCGCGCAATGCGATAGCGACAATTTTACAACGATTTTTAAACCTTTCCCCGAACCCAAATTGTAACCAATTTGTAACTAGTTCGACTTTTACTTTTAATTGTATTCAGTAACTTGACAGTTGAAGGGTTACCAGACAATGACAAAAAAGAAAAAGATAGTGAGGTGGTGTAAGAATGAACGAAATTGAATGAACTTACATGTAATTTGTATTATTTTAAATTTAATAACTTGTCTTAAAAACATGATATGCACTATTAAAATGTATCGGTTTGCTATATATTTTGTTTTTCAGTAGTTAGGTAATTTATTTATAGTTTGTTTATATTAGAAGAAAATAAAAAAAGCATTACTTTTACTAATAATTTATTAATTATTCTTATATTCCACATCTTACAAGCGAACTTTTAAAGTTTTATAACAAATGATAAAAATGTTTTAATTTAAAATTAAACTATTTTTATCATTCGCTCTGTACGCAAAATCGTTCACTACCTCAACACTATTAGTTTTAGTATGATAACATTATTTTTCTTTGAACTCTCAAGTTACTGAATACAATTTTATTAAAAGTCGAACTATAGTAAAGTTTCACAGTACAAGTGTGTGTTGAAGTGTGTATAAATAAGTACTACTCACCGAACGACGTATCATGCGACGCGTCATGTGACACATCATTATTTGGCTCATGCATCGTATCTCCATTCACTTGCGAACTCTCAAAGCTCTTACTACTGGTCAACACAGAACTCTTAACAGGAATGGCTCCCAACGGATCTACCATCTGACCCTTGGACTCTTCTTCTTTGGCAGCATCCTCACAATCCCTTAAGAATGGGTTGATACGGTTTCTTGATCCAGGAGTTAGAACTGGCGTTTTCGCTTTCTCAAACAACGAATCATCTAATTCGTGTTTTGATTCGACGATGTCGTGTTTCAAGTCGTTGATATCGTTCCGTAGTTCAGTGATTTCGTTCCGGAGGCCTGCCATGGAGTTCTTGGTTCTACTGAGGTGGGTGTAGTCCATTGTTTTGTCGAAGTCCGGTGTCTCGTCGACTGACATGCTTCGGATTGAGAGAGTGTCGTCGTTCGTAAGATTTGTTGATGATACTGCTTGTGAACCTGGGGTAAAAAAAAACAACTGTTGTATAAATTTTCTACAAAAGCCTACAAATAAATTGATTTTGCCTGTGTATTGTTTTTTTTAAATGTTTTTTGGCTTCGCACAGGTATCGTTTTTGATTTTTACTTATTTTTTTTTTTGAGGCTAATAGCTAAGCGATAACAGCCGCATGGGTCGATCGATCAGGTTAAGCTACGCTTGACGCAGTTGGCCCGTGGATGGGTGACCATCTTTACATACCAAGACCCCTCCGTGCCTCGGAAAGCACGTCAAGCCGTTGGTCCCGACTGTCATTTGTGCATCTTTGACAGTCGTTACGGGTCGTCAGAATCTCAAAAATCTGACAACTAGTCTTTCCAAAGGGTATCGTATTACCCAGTAACTGGGTTGTGGGGGTCAGATAGGCAGTCGTTCCAAGTAAAATACTGGTATCCAGCTGCATACGACTACACTGGTAGCCGACCCACACACATTGTTGTGAAAAGGCTAAGCAGATGATTTGTAGCTTTTGTGTAAGTTTTAAATAAATAATGCTTTTCACCCTTTTTTATGATATTTTAAATACCCAAGTGCTTACTCCGATTGTTCCAAAAAAAAATTGTTTTGCCTCAGTGAATTTTATAAATACAGGAAGGACCTGTCACTTTTAACTGCCTTAGTTTTATCTCATTACTCTTTATATACTAACTTACCATAACCGCTGGATGATATTGAGGGCGAGTTCTTGTTGGGCACTCGTTCGCACGCCAGCTCGTGTAGCGAGTCTAACGTCTTCGAGGTCGGCAAGAAACCGCGGGATGAGGCGCGGCTGCGTGTGCGCTGATGATAAATTGTACTCGCGTTAATTAACAGTTTTATGTTCTAAAATGGCTTATATGGCTATTCGTAAACATAATAATAACGATTCTGACAAATTGCTTTCTAAAAATATCAACGTTATATTTCGTGCGGTTATTTTATTACTTTCTGTTTGTTTTTTAAATAATTATCTATGATTAAGGAATTTCAAGGTGTGTCCCTTTTTCGCGGAATATAAATTCAACTTCATTCTCTAAGCATTTTATATCAACTCCAAACATGACGACTTATTCAGGCGGCAATCGTCATGCACACTTCGGTGATTTCGGGTATAGAGATCTATCTCATGCTGTGTATAGTACTTACATGTGAGCGCGGTGTGGTCAACTCATCAATGGGTGCTGACTCAGGCTCAGAGTGTGAGTCCTCGTCGTTTCGCCTTCCCGGCTCTTCGTGAAGCGTAGTCATACGTAACCCAAGCTTGCCACTTGCTGGAGACGCTGCAACATTATACACATATTTATCATTGTGTACTAAAACTAAATATCCTTGTAACAAGAAAATGGTCAAACTGACAAAATTATAGTCGAACTTTTGAGTTATTTTCATGTTTAGTTCAAAAATACTTGAAATAACAAAAGTAATGGTGAAATTCAAATCCATAAATCTTTAATAAATTAGTCTTAATCATGATACGGTGTAAAAAGATGTGGTAAAGAGGTTTGAATAGTAATACTTCAAGTAAAATAGTTTGTGTTCAAGAAATAAGTTAGTATAAAGACAAAAATTGGCCCCATCTGGGCGCCAATAACAAACAGTGTAGTCAAGTTATACAGCTTGCATTTCGATATTATCAAACAGAGTCAAATAATTAACAACAGACTGTGCAATTTCCTTAGCATTTTACCAAATAGCGAAGTGCCTAGCTTATTCTAAAGAAAGTAATAGCTTAACTAATTAAATGATTAACAAACTATGAATGAGTTAAGTTTAACATAAATAACATCGTTTAAATGAACACTTCCATGCTTGAGATTGTACAATGATTGAGTCATGCCAATGTATTCACTTTCACTTTGCGAAATAACTAGCTCACTATGAGATGTAGCAAATAAATAAAAATTAAAACTAATTTTATCACTTTACGAGGCCTAGATTCTTTTCAGTGTAGATTTATGCAACATCATCTGTCGCATTTCACAACAATATTTTGGTCAACTTTAATCCCAATGGGACAGCAATATGTTGTCATCTGACTTTCACAACCCAATTACTGGGTTTATTATAATGATGTTCTTAACTTAAACACGAGAGCTGTCTACCCTCAACGGTCCGTAGTAGAAGTCATTAAATTATTATGTATTTATATGTTCTTATAAATTGGAACCAACGATTTCACGAGCTCCCGGGAACATGGAGGGCTCTCAATGTAGAATGGTCGTCCTCTAGGGCCTACCTTTGTTTGTCATTATATTATATTTTTCCTCAGTACAGAAATTACATAATGCACGTATATACATGGACGAAACTATGCTACCTTTTTTCAATAGATTGATCCCATGCATACTGACTTATGACTAGCGATCGCCATCTCAGAAAAATGTAAGCGGTAACATTTCGTTCATAATATTTGAATACATGCTATGTAAATCATGTTTCAAAACAATACACTGAAAAGATTATACAATGAGCTTTACAAATAATACAAACATCTAAAGAAAACCGTCAAAAAACAAGCGAAACTAGTGATTCTACGACTTAATAACTGGACATACACTTGTTTGGCGTCTGCAGTCGCAGAGAGTTCAGGTTCAAATTCAAGTTTAGGAACGTGGGCCGGGCTGCAATGAAAATATCAATGTCTTCGTCAATACAAACCTTTAACACAACAAACACATTCTGGGGAAACCTTACAGAATAACAGTTCTAAATCCTTAGTAAAGTTTACAGGACTAAAAAGTTAAGTAAATATCTAATACATAATTTCTTGTCTTAAACTTAAAGGAAATTAAGGGACTAATACATTTTAATTATGGATTAACATATTTGGCATAAAAATTAGGGGTAATATTTGCACAATTTGGCTCCGAACTAAAAAGCTAAACTGAGGTTATACTTTTCTAGTATTGTAAATCTATTGTTAAACTACTTTACAATATTATTCCTGTTTTCGAAATTGACTAAAATGAAAATATTATTACAGAAATATCGCTAAATTCTGTACACAGCTTGAAAGAGAAAAATATTGACTTACACACAATATAATCTAAATCATTTCTAAATTTAACGGTACGAAAGTATCAAACCTACATTACAATGTTTATTGTCTAGCACATGCGATTTACAATATCTATCGTCGAGGTTATACTTCTTCAAATATTTGTCTACAATACATGCACAGTATCACCTAACACACACAAACCTACATCCAATTTCATTGGTCTATCACTACGATACATAACTACTAATACAAAGATAGGACTGCTTTTCAAGTTTTTACGCATCGCACAATTTATCAAATGTACAATTATCAGTATTTGACTGATATCATAGAACCCTAACACGTATAAGCAGTATTCGTTGTCTAAACTGAAAGCGTCGTTCGTTTTCCGAATCCACAGCGAATAGATCAACGTAGAGGAAGTGGGAGGGAGAGGAAAAATCACAGGTCATGCTGGTTCATGCAAATGAAAGAGACACGCAAACAAACAGACAGTCAACACAACGACAGAAGCCTGATGCTCGAAGCTTGCTTTCCTCTAATAGCCAATACAGGGTCTAATTTTAACAAAATCAACTCAGCATCGTATTTGTTCTCACTCAATTTCGATATGCCAATAATTTCAGATGATATTTTTACAGCCAATCAATGGGTAACATACAAACAAAACATTTCTTATGAGTAACAATGATCACAACACATCTATTTAGTTTTTAATCGTTCGGTTGCATTCGTCTAATAATTTCGCAATACAGTTGCCATTCCGATTTAATACCATATTGTTTTCTCTGTTTACCTGATAGGAACGAGCCTGAAGGTAGCGGGGGTTAAGATACAGAAAATATAACGTTAGTTTCAGAGTCTGGGAATAATTTTTGTGGTCCTTTTCAACCTTGTTCTTTAAGATCTATTGTAATGGAGCCCAATAAAACGTGCAAATTTAGATCAAGATTTAAAAAATAATAAAAGGAAAAGTATTAGAAAAGCATTCAACATTTTAGAAAACATCGAAATCTGTTAACATACTTGGGGGTATTCGACTCCATTCGCATTCAAAAATATCTCAAAGAAAAAGATGGATTATAGAAGAAATATTAATAAACTTATTACAAGTCACATCAAAGAACATGACATGGAAAGAAGTAAGTAGGGGTAGAAGACAGAAGGGGAAGATGTTTGAGCCATAGCGTCGCCACAAAGCATTTGGAAAATAAAATAATGTAATAGTGAGATCATGAAGAGTGGATGTTTTAGTTCTGTCGTGACAATTTTGTGAACATGAATCGCCTGATATCTCTTTTAATAACTTTCCTATGTAATGTAACTATATTAACTCCAAATACTATTCTAGATTGTCTATCGTGCATCGACATCTGTACATACTAAAACAAAATGTAATGTTACCTATTCTACTGAAATGCACTAAAAATTATATTGTTTGTCTAAAATACGGTTTACAATTCGATGTAAGCCTATGACGTAGTTAGATGCGCTATTTGTATGCACATGGTGCAAATACTGGAAATAACGTTTTTTTATTAGAAATTATATTAAAAAACTGTTAGCATGACAATGTTTATGAGTGGTAAAGAATGAATGTATCGGAAATAGGAGTGTGTTGTACTGTAAAAAAATTATTTTAGTTCACAACATAGAGGAATATATCGGGTTTTTTTTTTAGTTTGTAACTTACCGAGTCCGAAAGGTTTGGTAGGTGTTGGTATTTCGGGGTCGTTGAGTGACGGGGCTGCGTAGGAGTGGCGGTGCACAGAGCGACGCGGTGTTTCGTCGGCCAGGTCAGCCATACTGCCGGCGCGGTTCGATGCGAGGCCAGCTAGTGACTCGAACGACGAGTCCAGCCGCATGAGCTGGAGAATGTTTAGTGATATTAACGCCTCATACAGACAAATAGATAAGCAACTTTTGGGGTAATTTGAAAGCAACATAGACAAACGAGAGGTAACAAATATTTGCCTGATACATGGAACACATTAAGCTTAGATGAAAATCTTAGACTGGGTACAGAACACAATAGTTTGAAATTATCAGTTATTTTAAAGTAAAATATGCTAACACTTTTACTGAATATGATTATAAACACACAATGAATATTATTCACAAAACAATTTTATAGATGCTATGAAATACTAAGTGTAAACTAAATACGTGAGAATAAGGTGAACAGCTTAAAACAATATCAATGGCGAATAAATGAAAAAGTTATACAAAAAATTAAACGATGTAAGAATGGATATTTTAGAAACGATGTTTTAATTCCTGTTTTTAATCTTGAGACATTTTCTAATAACATGATATTCGAACGAAATAAGAATAAAACATTTGATACTTCCAAGTTGGATTATAACATTACCAAGTAAGTTAATTATACATTACAAAAAATTTATAAGATTGTCGACAGAGGAGTATCGACTTCGATTAAAATTACTTTACAACTGCGACAACACAGCAATAAGAATTTTGTGACTAACAAGATAAAGTTAAGCTTCGCTTGTAAAACCGAGCCAAGAAAACGACGTCTCGCAAGCTTGACATCTAATAAAAACAATCTTACACTGTCTCAAAAACAGGAGCATAATAATAGTAGGTGCTAACGAAATGAAACAACAAAATTAGAACCTTACACCGTGCAGCTTAGGATCTAAATTGGTTTTGATGAGAACAGGAGTATAGACCAAAATTGAACTTCATAATCTGAACCTTAAACCATACAGCATAAGATCTCAATAGGCTTTTGAAATATGGAACACAAAATGGAACTACTGAATTAGAATCTTACTACAGCATAAGATATTAATCGCCTTTAGAAAACAGAACCTTTAGAACAAAACTGAACAACGAAATAAGAACCTTATACCGTGCAACATAAGATCAAAACTGGCTTGTGAAACAGAATGGAATAAAAGATGCGTGTGTTTCGGCCATGCTGTAGACTCACGTTGTTTCCGTTCTTGGCGACGCTCTCGAGCGCCTGCGACAGCTGCGGCCGGTGCGTAGCGACAACACATAGGTTAGCAAGCGTACACACTGCTACAGGCTCGGTGGCTGTTCAGGGTTCGTGATATTGCTCGCCATTTTAGAGAATTGGTCCATTTTGTGACTTTTATTTCGAGGTTACTCACCACCAACGTTGACATTTAGTAGAAGAGAGATAAACCCCGGTTTGGCAAACGATTGATTTAATTTTTTATTAAAGCTCGGTTATTTACGGCAGCTTTTTCAATTAAAATGTTTTGTAGTTTATCTCAATTTCTTGATAAATAGTTCGCTAAGCGATGATGCATGGCTTATCACATTTTGTCTGAATAGCAACCGATTCCATACTATATTGCCTATTCCTAAAGTGTTATGTCTATTTACATCGTGACTTACATAACTGTACTTTCGTGTGTTAATGGCGACATTTACTTTTTATCACTTGTGTTCGTTAATTTTGGTGTTTTTTCAGCTTCAAAGCTTTACAACATCTAAAGAATAAATTAACTTACAGATAGAAGATATCGCGCCTGGAAATTTGTAATGTTATCATAGTGTTTTTCATTATTGGAAGCATCTTATATACCATCGACAATCGACATTCAAAGCTTGATATAACTGTTTTTTTTTATCCATCTTATAAAAGTCTTAGTCGCTGGAACATAAGACGCTTGTACCTCGTAGCTTGTCCCTAATATAACTCACTTTTGTACAATACTTTTGCCTCATAGTTCTTACTTCATGTGCAATAATTCAAGTCTATCCGGCGTGTACCTACGTGCTTAAACTAGCTTCGACTGTACGTGTGTTTATATAAAACTGTGTAATATTTCAACGACATATTTGTACTACGTACTATCGCAAATTTTAACGACCGCAAAGAACAAAAAGAGATAAATGTTTAAAAATACACCAACTATTTAGATTTGTAGACGATTTTCTATTCTGTATTCGTCTAAGTACCTGGTACTTTTTGATAGGCCTGCGCTGTCCTCCCATACATTTAATCTCTGTAATTTGAAAATATTGTTAAAGCCAATTATTTTTAAAAGAGTAACCGTGGAGTTTCTTGCCGGCTCTTCTCCATAGGAAACAACAATTTGGAACCGTGCACCTAGCTTCTGACGTTTCATAAGTGCCCATGCAGGTTTATATGAAATAAAAATATTTTGATTTTGATTTTGATTTTGATTTGAATTATGGCATTATTTTAATCTATGAAAGCGCATTTCGCTCTTGTTTTCTTCATGTACTTTGCTTCCGTCAATATCTTCCTTTAAATTTCCAGTGTTTTTTTTTTTTTGCGTAGTTGTATAATACGTAGTACACATCTATCGTTGTTTCTAGACCAACATAAATAAGGTGTGCGTGTACCTGTGAGAAGTTGGGCACGGAGGCAGTCTTGCGCATGGTGATGGGTTGCCCGCGCGCCTGCTCCAACTCCTTGACGGCCACGCTCTGCCGCAGTCGGTCCAGTGTCAGGATGCTCTCCACTGCACTAACGCCTCGCGTGTATTTTTCTGCAACATGATTATGGTTATGTTTAGTAGAATTCTATCAATCAGCTAACCCCGTAAATAAATAAAAAATCAGAATGAACTCAGTAATTCGCACCAAATTAATTTACCACTCTAAAATAGGCAGCAAAATGAAATCACAGTGGTCCATATCTACCCTAAAACAGCAGTTCGCCGTTCCATGCGCATCAGAAAGCCTAATTTCAGAGCGGCAAACTAAAATCCGTTCACTTTTATTTTAATTCTGACAGCAGCAACCCAATAGCAACCTTATAATAACGAGAATATAAATCACTGTGATATTGACAGACTTGTTAGTAGTAGCAACCGAAAAGTTACCTTATTGTAACGAAAACAAAGGTCACTTTGATTTTAACAGTGAAGCAAAATCAGAGGTGAAATAAGTGTTTACGGACTGTACGTGGTGCGAACTATACGACAACTGTCATGCTGAAAAGAATCTTATACAATTGGGATAAAACAATTTTTTCTTATTCATTCAGATAATTTTGAATAGTCAGCGTCATAAATATAGGATCCAATATTTCTATAGAGTGCTGCGAGGATATTTTGGCGACTGAATGACATTGACAGGAGTATATTGTTAGTAAAAAATTGTCTCAAAAATTGTATTCACAACACAAGATGACGTTTCGTTTGTTTTTCGATTAGGCAACGCGCCAAAGAAACCTTGTACCGTTGTATTTCAATATGACTGTACAAGTTAGTGTAATCAGTTCATTACTGCTACTTCCACAGATTTATAAAAAATCTAATAAGTCTCGAAATCTAATTGTAAATCCGTAATTGGCTGTTAGTTTATTTATCTTAAGTGAAATTGTTAAAGAGCTGTGGATTTTGTGAATAAATCTATATCTATACTATTAATAAAGAGGAAAGATTTCATTGTTTGTTTGTTTACATTGAATAGGCTCCGAAACTACTGAACCGATTTAAAAAAATATTTCACTGTTGGGAAGCTACACTATCCCCGGGTGACATAGGCTATATTATATCCCCGTATCCCCACGGGAACGGGAACTACGCAGGTGAAACCGCGGAGCGCTGCTAGTAAATTATAAATCTGATAGAAACTCCTTTCTCTCATAAAGAGATGGCATTATTCAAAAATTCTCACCTATATAAGTTTCCCCATCAGCCGCACTAGCCTCCTCCCCGGTCGCAGCGATCTGCGCCAGACTCTCCCGTTCCTCCAACTCCTCGGAAGCCTTCGGTATGTTGGAGACGACCTCGTACGTAACGCCCGTGTGGGTCAGCAGGTCCGTCCTGTCCACGTAATAACTAACAGATTTGTATATTACGTATGTCAACTGGTTTAGCTGATTGATATTGTATGGTAGGGAAGAAGAAAGAATAGATATTTTTAAACTTTAGTAAAGGTGTGGTATATACTATAGACAAGAAGAAGTCTCAAAAGAGTGGTTGGCGGCAACAATTAATTATTCGTGCGCCATTCTACAAAGGAAACCAATTATTCTCCGCATTAAGGAGACTTAGAAGAAGAATTTAAAAGTCATCTAATACCAAACAAAAAGTTAAGAAAAAATTAATTGGAAAGAACAAATGGTCAGTGAGTTACTTTTTACTTATTCCAAATATTATAATGGTTAATTTAAACATTATTTTAAGCCACCACCAACTAATTACGAGCACAACCCCTTTACCGCCCAAGCGATAGATATGCGCAGGCGCACCACAAATATTTTAAACTAACCCATTTTCCCCTCTACCAGTTACAACAGATAAGAAATAAAAGCGAACAACCCAGCTGGTTGACGACTAACCTGACAATCTTCTTCCGTATCCTGTCGGTGAAGCTCTGTCGCTTGTAAATGTTTAATCCTAATCGTTTCCTAAGTATGAGATCCATGGGAGCAGGGTGCGACAGACGCACTGTTGTCTTCAGTATCAGGTAGACGCGTTCGTTTGCTGAAATACAATGATTTAAAAATCTTATAGCATATGTACCTTATTGATTCTTACAGTCAGTCATAATCAATTTAAATCAAGTCAATATATAAGCAATAATAGAATAAGAAAAAATACTACATATGTACCACTACTGTTTACTTAAAACTATAATTCAAGGAAATCTTTAATTTTCTGTTTCAATTCATTCAAGTTTCACCAGTTAAATAACAATAAAGACGCCATGTTTCCTAATTTATATAATAGTTATTATGTACCGCCTTTTTATTGTCGTTTTAGTTTTAATGTTTATCAGTTGAAACTTATAAATGGCCTTCAATTTCATATTGGTTTAGAAAACTAAAAGTTAGCTGTAAGATTCTAAAATATAATAAAATAAAATCTTTACCTTCAGTGATCCGATTGAGGTACTGTGAGTCGTGTATAGACGAGTCCCAGGAAGCCACTGCAGAGACGTCCTTATCGTGATGGTGAAGTAACTGCAGCTCGTAGAACTTGTTGCCGTGTTCCTTTGGTAAGATCGAGTGTAAGCCCGCTACTGTGACCTCTTCACCGCTCGGGTGCGTTGTTAGGTCGTCCGCTGTTAGCAAGAGGCAAGTTTTTGTTAGTTTAATAAAAATAAACGTCATGAATCGAATCTGAATGTGGATGTCTTCTCTGAGAAGTAGACAAAACAAAAGATATGGATTGTCTAAAATAAGATTATTAAGGCCAGGAAAGAACACTGAGATGTCAACTAATAAAGACGTTAGTAAGAAAAAGTCATTCTTAGGAATTTATGGCTGGCGCAAACCATAAGACATTAAATTAGAATTACGGCGAGAGGATGTTGTGTGTTAAATTAATATACCTCCTACAGCTATCTAAAGCTAAGTTAAAGTGATCTGCTTGATTTTACTCCTGTATTTTAAAACTGTCATTCATATAGACGATTGAATTTTTTATTTTTAAAAGATTCGTGAATAAATAACGAAAATCGACTGAAAAATTGATAAGTTACACGCTATTAAAATATTATTCTTCCATTCTTGTCACGCAAAATTATAACTGAATCGCATGGCGCGAAGTTACTATGGCGTTGCGGTGTGGTGAGGTGATTGTGACACAACATTGCCGTCTCTGTTTAGCATAGACTTTAGAAAGTATGCAACTCAAGCTTTCTTTCTTGTGGCAACTTTTTTTTTTGGGGTTTGCGAAAAATCTTATTTATAAATCACAGTCATCTCTACTAATATTATAAATGCGAAAGTAACTCTGTCTGCCTGTCAAGCTTTCACACCTAAACCGCTGAACCGATCGTCGTGAAATTTGGTAGAGATATAGCCTGGGATATGGAGAAGGACATAGGCTACTTTTTACGCGATAACCGACATCCACGCAAGCTAGTATACCATATTTTATAAAGACTAGCAATAAAGGAATGTTACGACAAGTTACCGTTGAGATCTAGAAACAGCACAGGTATGTGTTGCTCCATCCCCAGCGGCGGCACCCAGGCGGCCGGCGCGCCCGGGATGGGGCTGCCCGGGCTCGGCACCAGCACCTGCAAGGGGCACGGGGTTACACTACATCAAATACTTGCGGAGATACGAGTATTTTTGTGTAAAAATATACATGATGAATTTAATTTATTTCTGTAATTTGATTTAAAAAAAAATACTTTTAAATGTTGTTTTAAAAAATAGAGATGAAACACCGAAACAAACTCAGAGGTCGCAGTCTCTTTAAAGTCCAGACATAATCTCAGTCTAGCCATGTGAGAGTCCTGCAGATTAATGCCTAAAGTGGTCTTTTGAGGAAAAACCACACAAATTTAAGTGCAGGTCCACTCAAATCTGTGTGGTTTTTTACAGTCAACAAAACTTTTACTATCCGAGATGAACTAACTGTTAGTTCTCTTGAAGAAGGGACGGAAACAGTCAACATTTTTTTTACTATAATACTAGCGACCCGCTCCTGCTTTACAGGGTTATTTACGACTTGACAGAACAATGAGATTTGTTTATAATACATAAGTTTAATGTTAATGTATTATTCAAATTAACATTTGAGAATAGATTCCCTAAATAATGGTAAAAACCACAAATGACCTAGCTGAAGGCCTTAATTTATTAAGGTAGCCACGAGCAAGTCCGGTTAAGCAGTCGACAACCTCCTAGGTTGACCTGCGAGAAATCATTCCGAAAAAACTTTTTCCAAAAAAAAAACAACCGTCTTCCAAAAACACTACAAAGTAAAAATTTATTTCGGAAGTCGGCGACTTTGGATATGTATTTTAATTTATTGTCACCGCCTTCAGAAATTAAAGTCGGCTGTCTTTTTATTTGAAAAAGTTTTTATTTTCCACTTTTTAGTTACAATACCTACCCCATTCGAAATTTAATCATCCTTGGGGTCAAAACTATGCATATATATGCGATAGCAGCAATCGCGGTTGATTTGCTATAATTTTCTGAAGAGTACCGTTGTCTGTCTCCGAAACGCATTATCAGATCTATATGAAATTTTAATGGGACCATTTCGGATAAACCCATTTCAAACAAAAAAGAATTTTGCAAATCCGTCTATATATGACGAAGTTAAGCCCGAAATCCTTCTTTTTGAAGTCGATTAAAACTTCAAAAATAAAACAATTAAACCGCAACAAAACCCGTTGCGTTGTTTAGAAGAACCACGCGGTCACAGACAGATTTTATTAATGTATCAATATGTTTAGATGCAAAAAGTTCAACTCACAGCGTTCCTCTCCTCGGTGAGCGAGACCCACTGTTCAACGAGAGATTGTTCTCGTTCATTGTCGCGATCATTCTTCATTGCCGGAGACATGTTCACCAGTTTCTGTGCAAAAAAATATCAAACAAGAATTAAAGTGTTTTAAACCAGCTTTATGGAGCTAATAAGATTAGCCTAATGATTGATTGATTTATTTTAGTTATCATAACGTAAAGTTTTACCTGTAACTGTGCGTGTAAATGTTGTCGTCTACGAAACAGCGCGTCGCTCCACCTTTCCCGTAACACCGCCAAGTCTTCGTCTTGATACGAGTCTAGTGGCATTTGTAGACGTGACCTGAACGATCAACAAATGGTTGAGGCTATAAAATGTATCGATTAATCCTTTACGAAATCGCGACGACAGCCTAGTTAAACGTATTTTCTTTCTTTCTTTTCTTGAAATAAATGTGTTAGTTAAAATCAGGGACCGGACAACCCCGCTTAAGAGTTAAGCCTTTTGACAGGGTAACCCGTACATGGGGTAATTCATATCGCAGTGTTACCTTTTGTTCGAGTTTCATGCGCGAAACCCAGCGAAATGGTTAACACCTTTATTATGGTAACCACGTGAAGGGGTTAACCCCTTCAATGTCTTAAGCCTTTGAAGGGGTTACCTTCACGAAAAGCTTTTATTCGTGTTACCCTGAATTACCTAATCCACTTGAGCTGCATGTATAAACTTGTACCCGAGCGGCGACGCGGCGCGGCGGTGTGGCGCCTCATTGTCTTACTTACTATTTTTATTTAGTTATTACGAATTTGACAACAAGTGACGATAGATAAGCGATAGTCCGGTCAAAATAGACATTCTTACAGAAATGAATTTTTACATAAATGTTAGGGATACCATTATAATGAAAATTCTCCATCGATCCCCTGAGTGCAATTTGTTTCCATTCAAGGTCAAAGTTCGCAAAAATGATTTTTTTGTTTTTTTTTTGGGAAACGGTTAGTTTTATGATAAAAATAGGTGAGATAAAAATTGTAGATCATGCAATTATGTATCTATAAAAATTTACTTTGGATGGGAAATCATCAATTACTTCTCCCGCTCAGGGTGCTTACTCTCGAATATAATTCCGATAGATCGTCATTGGAATTATCAGTTAAACGTCAGGGATTGGCTGGAATCACTGAGTCTAGCCAATCCCTGACGTTTAACTGTTAATTCCAATGTCGATCTATCGGAATTATATTCCAGAGTAAGCACCCTGGACGGACCGGGAAGGCTTGTCAGACTTTTACTGACTAAAATCCACCAGTGTTCCTTCAGTTGCCTGTGCCAGGGTCACGGTACCTCTTTCGAACAAATCCGCGACCCTGGCAGGCATTGGCCCCTAGCGGACCCCTTTCATTATTGTTGACATCTCTTTGAGGTGCGCGTGGAACACAATGCACCGTCGACCCGGGCCTGGTCCGTACCAGACGGCGAACTATCCATTGCTCGCACTGCGCAAGCCCGCATCTACGGTGGCCGGAAGTCCGCTACGGAGTCCCGACGCCCATTCCGTCTCCTGTGGCGGCTAAGGGCGCGACAGCACAAGGATTGCCTCTCCCTCACGCTCTCCGCCTCCTTCTTCGCGAGCATTACTGCTTCGCTGAAGGAGGTGACGGCTACCCATGCACTTTCCTCCGTACCATGACCTGGACCAGAGCCGGACGCGAGAAATCGTCGCCGCCGATAGCCTACGCTTCCACGAGGACAGTTGGCAGTGCTTCGCCCGAGCAGGGCAGACCTCCATCGTTCCGTCCAGGCGATCCATACAATGGTGACACCCGGGTGTTTCCTTCGGCCTTATCCAGAACAAGAACCTCCCGAAGCAGCCGTGTCCGGTGAGAACCTGCGTAAGGCAGAAGGTGAGGACGCCGAGACCCTTCTTTCCCTCCGTGCCCAGCACTGGGTTGCGACAATCGCACTTTCCATGACGCCATGAGATCCCACCGGAGCTGTCCGTTGTGCCGTAATTTCTTGCGGCGGCGGAGTTACGCCCCGGCGTTTTGCCTCCTCGCGCCGCTCTCACACATGCGAAGTCTCCAGATCTCAGGGTGGCAATCCGGCAAAGTGGCTCGCTGCCTCACCGGAGTTCGGACGGTATCCCGGGACTAGCCGGAACACTTTATCCCCTAAGATTCACCATTTCTGAGAAAAATCGATTCTAAAATTTACTTCAGTTGTATTCCCCATAATATGCACACATTTCCACGTCACCTACGAGGTAGTGTACTTGACGCGTTTTTTTTTTAAGCGCCATTGATCAGGCCGGCTGACCACCAGACGGGCAGCAAGGCATGCACGAGGGATAAAAAAGCTGATTCAAATTGTAACATGGGGCCCTCGATGTCAGCGCGCTCACCGCCCGCCGGCGGTCGTCGGCTGGGCGTTAGCCCAGGAAAGGCGGTAGTTACTGAGTAATTGCCAGACCTTCGTCTTCTCCAAGCCAATATCGATCTTTGCACCAGGGCTCAGGACCTTTTGCTCCAGGCAAGGCGAAGTGGTTGATCAACGTTGCCATCGCCGCCGAAACATACTTTGTTCCTCCCAAGGATGACAGGATGGGTGACATTGATGGCTTGGTGACACTTATCTTGAGGCTGGCCGCTGACACTCTATCCCTTGAGACCTTCAGTCGGGACGGGGCTTTGTAGCAGCCTTAGTCGAAAATATGGTCGTGGAGATTTATTTCTCACCCAACCGACCTCTCGCTGACTTTGAGACTTTATTTTGGAATCGAACCCAGTCGCCAGTCGAAGCCGTCCTCACCCCGTCCTTGTCGTGAGGTACTTCAACGCCGAGTTCACAACTTGGATTTCCTCAGCAACGAATGCACGGGGTGTGTTATTAGAAGAGTGGGCGATGGAGTCAAGCCTACTGCTCCTAAACCGGGGATCCGTTCAGACATGTGTGCAGCAGTGGGGTAGGTCTATAGTGGACTTATCGTTTGCTAGTCCTGCTGTGGCACGCTCTGTTCAGGACTGGCGTGTATTGTAAGAGGTGGAGACGTTGTCGGACCACAGATACATCCAGTTTGATGTTTCCGCCCAGACTTCGAGTGGCCCGGTCCAAGCGGCCCCGGCCATGGTTGAAGATGACTGTTGACGATGGGTGGTCAAGCGACTGAACCAGGAAGGTCTTCTGGTGGCCTCAATGGTGCATGCCTGGTTAGACTCACCAGTCAGGTCTGTCGATATTAACGACGAAGCATGCTTCTGACGAAGCGTGGTTCCGGGAGGCCATAACCCAAATCTGTGATGCTGTGTTGGTCCGCGTTCAGTCTCTATCTGCCAGGTACCAGGTGTATTGGACGTCACAAGATATTGCGCAGTTGCACATAACATGCGTAGCGGCGTGGCGCCCGTACACTAGGCACCGACGAATGCGCCGACGAACACCAGAAGCGCTAGTAAGAGAGGCGGAACGGTGCGAAGTGTACAAAGTAGCGATGGCGGAGTGGTGGTGGTGGGTGGTAAATTGGATTGCTAATTGAAATATAATTTGCTCTGTCTAATGGACGAATTTAGAATCAATTGATGCTGTATAGCGTCCGACATCTTATATTTGTACGCCGTTCGGGCAAAACATGACTGTCTTAATCATAATTTGACGTAACATCTTGCATGCTATGTGTGTGTATACTCATGTTTTGGACAAATAAAAAATTAGCTTATCTTAAGAAGGCTCTTCAGCTGGAAATTCAGCGAGCAAGGGCCGAAGCTCATGATACATTGCTGGCAATTCTAGAAAGGGATACGTGGGGGTGACCATACCGTTTGGTTTGGTTAGGTCCAGCGCTGCTAGAGAGAGTGGTGAGCGCTTTATTCTCCTCTCAAGGGGAGCACACACCACCTAATATGGTTCCGCCTACTATAGTGCCCAACACAGAAAACGAAGATGACGACGCGCTTGAAGTGACCCAGGTAGAACTGAGACCGGCAGTACAAAGGCTTAAGGCCAAAAAAACTCCAGGACCAGACGGCATTCTTGGCCGTGCATGGGTTCTGGCCATCAAGGCTCTCTGGCCCCGCTAAGTAGGACTCTTGAGTGCATGTCTGGAGAGAGGCCAGTTTCCACGCTAGTGAAAGACTGGAAAGCTGGTCCTGCTAAAAAGAAAGGGCATCCTGCGGGCTCTCCATCCGCTTACCGACCCATTGTGTTGCTGGATGAGGTGGGAAAACTCTTCGAGAGAATTATTGCAAACCTTCTCATTCAGCACATGGCAAGAGAGGAGCCGGATATAATCTGGGTGCTTACTCTCGAATATAATTCCGATGGATCGACATTGGTATTATCAGTCAAACGTCAGGGATTGGCTAGATTCAGTGAATCCAGCCAATCCCTGACGTTTAACTCAATCAACTGACGTTTTATCAATGTCGATCTATCGGAATTATATTCCAGAGTAAGCACCCTGATCGGAACCGGTTTGGTTTCTGTAGGGGGTGCTCTGACAGCCAAAGAGTATATTTTAGAATCGCTTTTTCTCAGAAATGTTGAATCTTAGGGTATACCCTAAGATTCGACCGAAGACACTTTATAAAGTGTAAGGATAATTTATGTATGTACAGTCGCCAGCAGGTCAAGCTATCCCAAACTGTCGAATTTTCGCAATTGAACATAAACATTATTCCTTTAGTAAGTAAAGTAATACAGTTAAATAAACTTAAAGTAATAAAGTTGAAAAACTATCAAAGAAATTTGACAGATTGGGGTAGCTTGATGTGCTGGCCTCTGTACTTAGATAATTGCATGATCTACATTTTTTGTAAGTGAGCTAATTTTATCATAAAACTAACAGTTTCACAAAAAATAAAACATCTTTGCGAACTATGATCTTGTATAAAAAAAATTGCACACAGAGGAACGATGGGGACGACTTTCACAGTATCAATATAATGGTATACCTAACGTTCATGCAAAAATTATGTTTCTTGGGAATTTATGCAAGAGTACACCTATTTTTCGGGCTAATTTGACTGGGCTATATACGGTGTCCAGCATCTCGACTCGGCTGTGGCATTTTCACAGAAAAAGAAACTAAATATTATAATAAGAAATATAATAGGCAGTAATTACTCATGTGGTAATACCACACACACTTAAACAAAAACACAGCTAAGTAGTTCCGTCCGAGTTTCAAATTAAATGACGAATGATGAGAATGTTAACAAGTATGGACACGAAAAAGAAATAAGTACGTCTATTACAATGTTTAGCATGTGCGACAAACAAAATTGAACTGTAAAATCATATAGGCAATAATTAGAATTCCATGTTTACAAGTCGCTCGGTACATGCAATGGCGCCGCCGGGCAGAAAGATGTCACGTGCGGTCGTGGTTTTACAATTTTCAAACTAATGTCGATTACAAAGAGTGGATATTACAATGTGTTGGAATGGAATGGCTTACCCTGTTACAGTGTTACAGGGTATTAAAAGGTTAACTTGTTCGGAAGGGGTTACATTGCACCCATTCGAGGGTGTAACATGTATCAAAGGGTTTATTTTTTAAGCGCTTAAAAAAACCCCTTCAAAAACCCTTTCAACGAGTATCCGGCCGGTCCCTGGTTAAAATTAAATAAAAGCGTAGGCGTAGTGTGTGAACCGTATTATCGAATTTAAACTGGATGTGCTTTAAATTAAACCTAAAGGTGCGCTTGCACAACTGGTACACAATTCCTTGGTACGTTATACAAGACTGCGGATGTGTGTATCAAGACCCGAACATATGAAGGGGTCTTCACGTTTTGTCTTCCCTGAATATACATATTTCCACTGTTTATCTATGTACCGTGTGTGTCTCATGTCGTACATACCTGACGCTAACAGATCCGACTTCCACACTAAGTATCTGCTGGCACACGAGCGGCAGCGTGCCGGAATTAAGAGCAGGTCGAACTCGCACCGCGATGCGTCGCTGTTGACCCTGGCGGACTTGGTACACTCCACCTGTCCACACATCGTTGCGTTGGACCACCTGCAGAAGCAGAAGATAAAGTTCCATTGAATTAAGTACATCCTAACGGCTAGTTAGGAAACAAAGAGATCACGAGATCGTAGTTGTACCCTATTCGTAACACTATTCGACTTCATTACAACACAAAAAATGATTTCAAAATCCTACTTAATAATATAAATGTGAAAGTTTGTTGGTTTGGATACTCAGATGTTTGTTACTCAATCACGCAATAACAGCAGCACGCATTTGGATGAAGTTTGGCACAAAGATAGATTATAACCTGGATTAAAATATAGAATACTTTTTATCCCAGTAGTAGGTACTCCTGGTAGCACCATCCCATTTCTTCCAGTGGGTGTCGTAGAAGGCGACTAAGGGACTTACTAGAGAATGGGCAGCAGCGTTCTCTATGCATTTTACCACGACGTCTTTTGGCTGAAATGATGATGATGAAAGGTATCCTGTATTGTAACGTTTTTGTTTAAGAGCATGGAATGTAGTGCATTTACCCTGATTTAATTTCGCTATTTAGTTTCTGCTACATGTAACTAAATAATACTTACTTCAACAGGCGCATATTCTCCGTTATCATTCAGCTCGTGTATCTCGACCCACAGTTCGATCTTGCGCGTGAGTTCTGTCCACCGATCGGCCAATGAGCGCGCCTTTGCTAGTTGTTGTTGTTCTACTTCCCAGTTGCCGCGCGCGCGACTGAACCCGGCTGAACGATGGCCCCAGACTTCGATTGATAGGGCGCCCTCTGTTAAGATAAAAGTAAAGTTAGTTTTTTTTTAAGTGTGGTTCGGAGGGATCTCTGTCAGGAGTTGCCAACTCCGAATGACGTAACGTCGTTTACTCTATCTTTAAAATACTCAAACTTTATTTGGAGCATCCACAAAATCCATGAAAACGACACCCATGATTTTTTTTATCATCGGAACCACCATCTTGAATTTTCATTTTGACCTCACTTTCAGCACTCTTGAAAACCATGAAAACGATATCAATGACAAACATTTTTTTTTTTCACATTTTTGCACCGTTTTTTTTTTTTCAATTTGATATCAATATCGGTTTCAGCACCCTCTATAGAGAGAGTGAGAACTTCGTGCATATAATTTACATTTCTTTGTTATTGGGATGAGATCAGAGGTTGTATAATATTAGTCATCATTGTCCCGTTGTGAAGAAGGAACAGTATAGTACAGCTACATTTCTCTTTCATGCTGGAACAATCGTGGTTCTAAAACGTCATAATACGGCCCCAACCAAATACAGTTTCCTTTCAATTGTTGCTCAAAATTGTTAGCGCTAATAACATGATTTATTCGTTTAAAGTGTCAACGTGTCCGTATAGTACAACTACAAAGGCCACTGACCGGCACAATGCTCGATGAACTCCTCCGTGAGCGGTATGGTGAAGTCCCTCTTGTGGTCGAAGCGGAAGGTGACGAGCGACTGGTGGCGCGGCGAGGCGGGCGGCGCGGGCGGCGCGGGCGTGTCGGCGCTCACCACGGGCGGCACCACCACGGGCTCGCCCGCGCCGCCGCCGCCGAACACGGAGTACTGGCAGAACACGAAGTGCGACAGCGACGGCGGCAGGCCCGTCGCCTGCTTGATTGCGATACGGATTGTCACCTAGGAACACAATATATAAAGGTTTATAATACGTATTTTACATTAGAAATATCTATTGACCGTCAAAAGGCATGAAAGAAAATAAGACTCGTTAGCCAGACTCGCCAAGCGATTTATCGCACTCAAGATGTGTTTAAGCAACGTTCACGCGAAGTATAAACATTTTATCAAACGATCGACGATCAAGTAAATCTCCTCGTGTAAACGCAGCTCAGTTCCGCTATTATCATAACACAGGCATCTTCTGGGCACGCTCGATCGATCATAGACCTCATCGATTGCTTCCAATCAGGCGTGATCGAGGTCAAGAGCAGACCCAATTAGAGATAAAAATATTCTATTCTCATCACATTCGAAACCAACGAAAAAAGACAATGCTTAAATTGTCTTTATTACAAAATAAGGTTTATCTTTAGTTCCAGGTTTAAACCACGGAGCCCTTTTTAAATTTCGAACTCTAGATATTGAAAAAAAAAAAAAAAACAAAGTTTAACATCAAACACGTGACTAAGTTGTTAATTTTATATTAAGAACTTTTCTGTGCTTTGAATAAAGTTAATAATACAATAACAAGCTCAAAGGTTTGGACTCTGACAAATGTTAGAATACAATTTGTAATAAAACAGTAGGGTTCAAAATTAATAAAAATCGTTTACCTGTTGCGTGGCAGAATCAACTGGTTCGTCATCATCTCTCATATCACCAGAACTGTCTGAGGCTGCTTCGCAAATTCTGTCTTGAGGAAACTGTCCCGCTACGCGACTTATCTCAACCTAAAAGAAAAACATCATAAATTGAATTGTGGAGACCATTGGCTAGGCAGCACACCACGCATCACCTTAGCAAATGGTACCGGTGTTGGTAGTCGGTTTAGTTTTGTTGTTAGTTAAAGGGGAAGCGCCAAAAGAAACACGCGAAATTTAAATTTTGCTACGTTTTTTTTTAATTTTCAAGTAAGTCCATCTTGGTAGACAAAACTTTGAGAAAGAAGCCGACAGGAGGATCCGGTTGGGCAGTGCGTCCTGCCCATGATGGCATACGGTGCCGAAACGTGGACACTGACAGTTGGGCTAGTCCACAAATATCCGATTATCCGGAAAAGCGATTCTTTTCCGATTCCGATTGAGTCACCGACATAGCTTGCACAGTAAGCAAGCTGAAGTGGCAGTGGGCTGGCCATGTTTGTTGAAGGACCGATGGACGGTGGAGCAGACGAGTCCTAGAGTGGAGACCGCGTATCGGCTAGCGTAGTGTGAGACGCCCCCCTCAACTAGATGGACCGACGACCTTAAAAAGGTAGCTAGGCCTATGTCCAGCAGCGAACTGCGATAGGCTGAGTTGATTGATTGTATCAAGCTGTCAGTTGGTTAAAATGTTTTGCGACAGTAAATGTGATGTGGCTCTACAGTAATATAATCATTAAAATCATCAATATAACCCCTCTAAGTGCATATAATCCCACTGAACGGTTATTTCATGAAAAAGTCATTCAATGGTATTATTGTCAACTTGAAACTGCAAATTGCTAAGTTTTTTTTTTTTGTGGACTACTTTAGCGCATTCCCCTTAATTTAATGACCTTAGATGTCGACTACTTCTATTAAAAAAAAATGTTCTGTTTTCAAATATACCTGTAACCTGCCAGCCACTTCGCCCTGCTGACTGATGATGGGCGTGTGATAGTCCAGAGTCACGTCGTGGAACAATGCCTCTAGGAACACGTTCGCTACACCGATCAGGTTGTGGTTCTCTTGAGACTCGTAGAACGGATCCAAGGCCATCTCTGCCGGTTCCATCTGCAAAGGTACATTTTTAACATAGGTATTTATTTATATTATATATCTTAATTCTATTCTATACTAAAAATAATTCTGTAGACGAGGCATTACTGTGCATGCATACATATCAAAAATATTTCCAAAATTGGGATGTGAAAAAATAAGCATCAGATTTCATTTCTACCTTCTTTGCATTATTTGTCTGTTTGTATGTGAGCGGCGCGCATCACGTAAGAATTACAAATCCAATATGGTAAACTTTTACAATTATACAAATATGTTGCATAACCAAGTACCAAGTACGTATTTTCCTCGGGGATTAAGGCGTTTTCGGCATAAGACACTGCTTTATCCCCTCGGTGAATAATCTACCGTTTCGTACCTCTTCGGTGTCGTCGGCGCCCGCACGTTGCTGCCGACGGCGCCAGTCGTCGTACATGTCGCGCATGTCGACCAGCTTGTTGTCCAGCTTCTCCATGGACCACACTTGACCATTCCGCCCGGGGCGACGCACCATTATAGCTGGCTCTGATACGAAGGCGCCGCGCTGCAATAAAGACACAATTGTATTAATATTGACACTTTTATTTCCAACTGTATTTTCATGAAGGCTTACAAAGTGCGGCGAAGACGCCGCGCTTGTTAGTGGCACTGTATAGTGAAATTTTTTTGTGCAACATTATTTTAGAATTATGTTGCTAAAATAATAAAATAATCGCGTAATTATTCTACACTGATTTAATAAAAAAAAATCTGCAAGTATCAAAACATGCTGGGTGTGTTTGCGTCACCGGAGAGAGATTTTGCAAAAACACTGAGCGTGTTAGCGGCACTGTAACTGTTAAATAAAATAATGTAAACTGCGAAAACATTATCTAATCATAAAAATAATCATACAAATCACGGGTATTCAGTTCTAGATGACCTGTTTTAGAAAGTTCTTTTATTTTTTATTTTTTTTCTTCTTAGCAAGAACACATAGAAAAAGCACAAAAACAACCAAGGCTAGGCAGATGATGATGTATGTTAATAAATAAAATTCTTATAAATAAAAAAATAGGTCAGAAAGATCATTACCATTACCTTTCTGTTAGGACTAAGGTTCTGCGGCGGTATCTGCAGCGTGACACTGAAGCGTGTGTTCCTCCTCATCTCTTCGGCTAAGAAGTTGGCTTCTTGCACCAGCGCGTTGGCTCTCAATATGTCTGCTTTGAGTCGTCCGAGTGAACGCTTGAATGTATCGTCGCGTTCTGCCGCCCAGCGTTCTACGCGGGCCGCTGTAGTTGGTGTGCACGCTGTCATTTTGCCTGAAGCAATAAAAAACACGTCCATTTAAAAAAAAAAAAACGACGGGTTGCACTCGGGGAGTGCTGGCAGAAGTGAAAACTAGAATATTATCGTTGTGCATTTTTGATATTTTGGAATGGTTAGGGAATAATTTTGCACGAATTGCTTTAATTATCAGTATAAAAGTACTATCATTTATGTGGTAGAATACAATATTTATTTATTGCGCTATCGTACACAAACATGACAATTTATATTACATTAAAAAGTTTATCTCTCAGAAAAATCTAGCCATCAGCTGTCACCATCCATGGATGCGCGTGGCACGCTGTAACATAAACTCACACGAACATTCGCGCAAGCGCCCTGCGCCGCCATCCGTCTTACAAATTTTCGATCAGGACACGTGACCTGACGCGAGTTTAACATTTTTTACCCAATACAAAAAAAGTGTACAACGCCGCTAAAGACGTTTTCACTTCAAAAATACAAAACAAAACGATCGACGATGACAGGCGGTCTAGGACTTTCCTAAACGAAACAAAAGTTCGTAAGGATCGTAGCCCCGTGGAAAGAATACGTGAGTTTAACCGGTCAACTCCATTTGGTCGCATTCAGTGTCCTTATTTATAGAACCCTTTTACACATGGGCCACAAACTGACAGTTTTTGTCAATATTTTTAAGAGATATGTCAATGTCAAACTCAAAGTCAATGTCAACCAAAAATTCGAAGACAATGTGACATCTACCAACCCGCACTGGGCCCGCGTGGTAGATTACGGCCCGCTCCCTCTCATGGAGAGGAGCCTGTCTCCCAGCAGTGGGAACGTTTATAGGCTGAGTATGTATGTATATAAACTATTTATGTACAGGCACTTTTGTACTGTCAAAAAGTCGATCAATTTAGTCGGAAACTTGAAGACAGTTGCCTATTTTATGGTAATCGTGGTAATCAACAGCATGACAGTAAAATAACATCAGGATCAGTCACATTATGTAAAATGTTGCATTTATGATGTTTAGGTACCGATAACCAAAAGAAGAAATCGAAGAACGTCGGTAGCCAGTCAATGCTATTTTTTCTTTGAACATTCGAGTAATTTGTTTTTTTAAATTTTATAATTAAACAACTTCAAAAATTACCTAGTTTCAGAGGGTCATACGCGTATGGCGGATAAGGCGTTGAAGGCGACAATATGTTTCTCAGCTGTTGGAATTGTCGCTCGTATTCTTGGCGTTGTTTCTCAAGCGCCACTGTAAAACAAAGAGATTTATTTGAAATATATTCATCTTTCGAAACACAATGTTTTAGAAAATTACATTTACAGGGATTCAAATTGACAATTTGTACTTGATAACCTGAAAAAAATATCTATTTCAACTAATTTTACACGTTCTTCAAAATTATTACTTTTTTTTTTAGTTATAAAGTCAAAGCATTTATTTCAAATAACCACTTACAAGGCACTTTTGAACGTCAAAATTTGCATTTAAATAGAATTGATTCTAATCGCCCCTTCCAAAATGTAGTTTCGTATGGAGAATGAGCAAGAAACTCCACCATTACTTATGAATTGTGCAATGTGGAACATTGTTAAAAATAATAGAATTGAGTGAGTTACCTTGTTTATCCTCCTCATGTTGTCTCTCAAGCCTCGATATGGCAGTTTGTATAGGATCATTACTCAGTTCATTCAACATAATCTCGTCTCTCGCGAAGTTGTAGTCGATCGGCTGCGCAGGAGTCTGTGGCTCGGACGCTGCCGCTGTGGAGTAACCAGAATCTTGTTCTACAACGTGACGTTAGCAGAACAAAATGGGATGTCAAATAAAAGCGAATAACGGCAAAATAAATAACAAATTGAATAGAGAAAAATGGAAATAGAAGACATTGCTTAATTCTTTAAAGAATAAAAGCGCATAACTAAATTAGGCAATGATTTGCTTTCAGGGTTGTAACTTCCTCTTTAGATAGGAATAATTTAAAATATGCCACACTTTAAGATGTTGACAAAAAGTAAATACAACCCGAAATTTGGAAAAAAAGAGCAAATATAAGCGTCAACTTACAAACCGTTTTTTCGACGGTTTAAAATAAATTATTGGCAAAATTAGACCATAATACATTTATGGAAGTGAATGATATAGATTATTGCTTACACATGTATTACAAAAAGACATTTCTTTACCTGCAGCTTTCGGACAGTTAACCCTGAAGAAATGATGGTTTCCCCACAGTATCCTGTCGGCATGTCCGAGCCTAACCCTGGACACTACCGGCGTGCCGTTGACGAAGCACCGCGCCGCGCCCAAGGGCTCCATGTGCAGGCCTCCGCCCTCGACTAGCAGTTGACAGTGTTGGGGCTGGATGCCTAAACCGGACAGTTGGATGTCTGCTGCACTTGATCCGCCTACGAGCGTGCGATCCTGGAAAAATAATGAAAATGTTACGACTAGTTAAAGTTAACATACATGTTGGTATATTGCCTGTAGCTAGATGCTAGATTAGTCCTAATACATTTTTAGTGACAAAGGTTACATAATTCTTAGAGGTTACTTAGAAAGTGTAAATGAATCAAAGCAAATTTCTTTCAAATCTGCTTTGATTTGATGTTTGCGCTGATTGACCAAAACACAATCTTAACTGATATTATAAATGCGATCCACGCTTAAACGACTGAACAGATTTGAGTGAAAATTAACACACGCGTAGAACATAACCGGGACAGAGTCTACTTTTCATCCTGAATCGTAGACAAAGCCGCGGGCAGCAGCTAGTAACTAATAAAATAACTTCGGATTAGATTAAACTGCACAGGCTTTCAGAAAACTGGAGTCACATCTGGCAGCTTTGACAGATTTTCACATTCAATAGTTGGTGCCCAAAAACGGTAAGCAGACTTGCCTTGAGATAATAAACAAGCAGTTCATTGAGCGATGGATCCGCATTGAGGTTGACGAGGTAGTATTTGTTCTTCTCCACTTTGATGCCGCTCGCTTGCACGCTTATACCCATTTTTTCTAGCGCCTGCTGACGTTCGCTTTGTATCCGACCTGAAAAACAAAATATTTTTGCTAAAGCAATACCATTTTTTTTTTTAAATAGTCAATTAAAACTAATAATGACGAGCTAATCTGTGGAATTAACGGGCGGATTTGAAAATAAAAAGTTGTTTTTTCTATTTAACATCACGCTACAACCCTTAATTCAAAACACTTTTTTTTAAATTAGCTAAAGAGGCTTAAAAAAATATAGGGAAAGTACGAAGTCACAGGCGAAGTTCTAGTGTAAAATACTTTTTATTGGTCTTTGATTGCGTTTGATTCTCTGAAACTTTAACGACTATCCTGCTAGACGATGATCATAGGACTAATTCCAAGTACCATCGATGCCACATGCTTTCTTTTTTCTTTTTAAAAAAACGTTGCCCCACACTAGGAATTTCTCCTGTATTGTGGGTGCGTTTACAAACATTTAAACTCACATACACAAACAGCCAGACCCGGAACAACTAATTGTAGGTCATACAAATATATGTTCCGTGCGGGAATCGAACCCACGACACGCAGCGCAGCAGTCAATCGCTTAACCACTGCGCCAGCCGTGCCGTCGTGATTGGTATCTTTACGAATTAACAACTTATACCACATCGCACCTTTAAAATTAAAGAGACCTAATGCGAAATTAGCCGGAAGCAAAATAGGTCTCTATAATTCTGAATGATAGAGACCAATTTTGCTTCCGGATAGTTTCGCATTAGGTCTCTTTAATTTTAAAGGTGCATAAGTATAAACTTTGTGAAAGAACCATTAGGGGTTGCTACTGAAGATCAGATCATATTGCAAAAAAGCAAACCTAATTCAACAAATACAATCACAGTCACCTCTACCCTATAGGTACTCGATTACTGATGAGTTACATCAAAGTGTTACGTAAACGTTATCTGATGGGACCTAACGAGTCTATAGCGTGTGAATTATATCGACAATACAGTGTAACAGATTGCGCGCATTCAAGTAAACCATAGCAACAGTTAATGATGTTTCTAGATTACAAGTTATTACCTTCCTTAAGAAAAGGGTTATCAAATGCATTTTATTTTTAATCCGAAGTTCTAGAGATTACCCCCTACCAAGAAACTAACAAATAAACAAATGTTAGCTCTTTATAGTATAGAGACTAAGCTAAGTACATATTAGTACTTTCAGCAATAAAAGCAATATTTAGTGTTGAATTAAAATAAGAAGGTCTCAACAAAGAATGTGGTTAACTTTCTACGGGCTGTTCCGCTATTGAAAATTACCCATTCTATTAATAAGTGTTGCAAATATTTATATATAAAAGTACTACCACTATCACACGCTAGGATAACATACCAGTTTCAACGAGTTTCTCCTCCCAAGTTCTTGACATTTCCTTTAGCAGGTGGTCGCTCTGCGCCAGCTTTTCGTGAACTTCTTCACCCACTGGCGAACCCTGAAATAAAATTCCAACATTTAATTTAATAATCAACCATTTGCTGCTTACAATTAACCTATTAACTTCTCTTGATTTGTATCATCCTACTTATATAATAATCCTGCTTTCCTAGTTATATTATAAATGTGAAAATTTGTATGCTCGGATGTTTAGATGTGTAGAAAAATAGCTGAACGGGTTTGGATAACATTTGTCACACAGATAGTTGGTAACCTGGAATAACATGGATACTTATTATCCCGGTAGAACGTTACCGTGGAATAATTTTCGACTTCCATGCGGGGAAGCCGCTGGCAAAACCTAGTACGATAATAATGAATATACTGGCAATACTAATGCAAAGTACTTTGGAAGTATAACATAAATCCCAACAACGAAATTAAAAATAATAGTTTAGAAAATCTAAAAAAACACGCTTTTATTGCTGACCGAACTAAAAAGTAGAAAATCATTTTTAATTACAAAGAGTTTATGTTACAGTAGTAGGAAGTCAATAATTCAATTCAGAGTAAAAAGCGTGGGGTGCAGTTTCCTATATTTTCATGACTCTCCTCTCATAGATGTAAGAATAGTTGTAATAATTAAAATATCAAGCACCCCACGCTTTTTACTCTGAATTGAATTATTGACTTCCTACTACTGTAACATAAACTCTTTGTAATTAAAAATTATTTCTACTTTTTAGTTCGGTCAGCAATAAAAGCGTGTTTTTTAGTTTTTTTTAACTATTATTTATTTTTAATTTTTTAGTTTGATCAAATTTTTATCGGGAAAATTTTAAAAATTAGTTTTTTTTTAAATTAATTATTCTTTTTGAAATTTTGAAATTTTTATCGGGTTATTGCATTGTCATCGGCCCTTAAGACGTGTGCAAAGTTTCAAGTTGATCAGACGTCTAGAAACCAGTGAAAATTAGGCTCAAAGATTCCGTTACAATACAACCCGAGCTAATAGAAGCGTTATAAAAAGACATTTTTTCAAGCCTAAATAGGCCGACTACAGGTTTTGCCAATCTTTGACAAGCTATATTATTAAACTATTGGCTATTTTTGATTACATTTTCGTATTCAGACTGGGAACGACATTAGATGTTCTATGTTAGATGGTTTGGATTTCGAACTTAATCCTTGTGCGTGGGCCATGGCAGCCACCGGTGTTTATTCCAAACAGCCCACCTCCCTCCAGAATTTGATCATAACATAAAGAAAGAAAGAAGAAATAGCACATGTGTCACGGTTTCCTCATCCTCCATGCAAGACGACTTTAACTATACGCAGTTTAATTGATAGTCGTGTTATCGTCTCCACCAAGTTTATCTTTTTTTTTATCCTGTTACCAACTGACTGTTGATCAAATATCATTAAAGCTTAGGTATATATCGATAAACACACTTAAGCTTCAGGTATAAACTGTAATTAATTTCCAGTAAAGCCCCGAGGGTACGTAACCAGAATACTAATCCTTCAAGAAAACAGATCGTAAATCACGGTGTCCGCCCCTTTGCGATCGGAAAATGAACAAGTTCGGTCAGACGATTAAGACCTATGTTTTGGGCGTAGTGTAGATTAGGCTATTTACAAAAGGGTATTTTCCAATTTAATAAAAATTGTTTTATTTGAAGATTGGAACGATATATTTAAAAAAATATATATTTAAATCCATTTTTTCAATTAAAACGATTAAAACCAAATTTCGTTTTCGTTGTTTTGAATTTAGCGCCAAAACGCTCCTTACGATGACTTTTTATCACGCGACATCGTGACGCCAGCTTTGTGTAAACGGCACCGGTACAAATACTTAATTTGGCGCAGTTTTAGAAGTATTTGTGCACAGTGGCACCGTACGCCAGTAATTCCACTTTCTACATACATTACAAATCTTGTTAATTATTATCTCGATATTCACTTGTTTACTTACTAACTACTTTGGTTTATACAAAGTTGACGTCACGTGATAAAAAGTCATCGTAACAGCGTTTTGGCGGTAAATTCAAAACAACGAAACGTAAATTCGATTTAAATCGCTTTTAATTGAGAAAATGGATATAAATCAATTTACTTTTATTTTTCTGTTACATATTTCGTCCCAATCTTCAATTTAGAAGAATAAATTTCAATAAATTGGAAAATAGGTACCCTAATGAGAGATTGCGTATTCTCAGCCGTTATCTTTTATTTATTACTGATTATTTTCTTTACAAAATTTAAAGAGGTTTAGACTTCGAAGCTCGGCTAAAGTACCTAATATATCCTAAGACGTAGAGATAACGTTGGTCTTTTCGAAAACTAAACTATTTATACATAAGTTATGAGTTGACCTACAGGATTACTAACAAAAGCTTACACTTTCTGGACTGAGCCACTCAAATCTGTGTGGTTTATGCCTAGAAATATTTTTTTTTTTTTTCTGGCAATAATCTACTTTGTCCTCAGAAGATCTAACCAAGATTGTCTGGATTTTATAAGATACTTTAACCCTTCGTCTCAGGGGTCAATTAGGAAATTTAGCTTTTTTTATAATATGATGTGTCCTAAAAGTGATTCCGATATCATATTTACCGAATAAACAATTTAATTTAAATATCGGTGTTAAAAGCATTATAAAAAATTCGCTCTCAGGACCTATGGAATGAATATGTAATTCATCCAAGAATTTGTATTAGTTCACCATGACACGGTTTCTCCCTCGAGCGTATCGATCCCTCGAGGTACCCACGTATGCGGTAGTTCGCATGTGATATGCACATTTGAACAGCACATGGTGTTCCATAAGGTCGTTGAGCCGCCTTGGGTAGTAAGCGGTAAGACCTTGTTTTCTTTGCATGTTAGATGCGTTGATAAGGGCTGGCTTTGGTACAATTTATTTGATGGAGAAGAAAGTTAAGACAAAACTGAAAACTAAGGTTTATTAAGATTTCACTTTGCCTATTTTCTAATGTCCTTTGTCGTGATCGGGTGACCACTAAAATCAGCGCTGTGCTGTGAGTCCCATAGTACAGCATCTCGCTCAGTGGATGCCCTCTTGCCTCTGTACAGTCACGGCGTACAGCTGCCGAGTAATTGTGTTCTGTGTTCGTGGGTGTACATCTGTTTGGTTTTTATGTGTTTTACTCAAGTGATCTTATCTTTTTGTTTGCACGCGTTTCTGTGGCAAATAAATGTATTTACCTTTCTTTGTCAAATTCAAACCTATGTTATATACATGCACATTGGACTTGCGTCATTGTTTCTTACTTTTGTCAGTTAGTAACTTTGTACGCTCTTCTATCTACGCATCCACGATAGGCTGAAAGCTTCGACCTACACCATCATATCAGCCGAAAGACGTCCACTGCTGGACATAAGCCTCCCCCAAAAGGTAGAGAATTGCCGTAATCGTCACGCTTGGCAAGCGCGTTAGCGATCGCAGTATGGTGGTCAAATGCATAGAGAACGCTGGCAACCCATTCTCTAGTAAGTCCATTAGTCACCTTCTACGACACCCACGGGAAGAAATGGGATGGTGCTATTCTTTTACGTCCAGCACCACACACGGAACGGACCTACATATTCTATTTAAATTCTCTTCATTATAAACGTAGAGTATATTTTTTTTCCTTCAAGTCTACCACAATTTTATTCTACACCAATCATTCCAAATTTCTACATCCTAGGCCTTTAAAAAAAACCTCACAAAATGCGAGTACAACTTACCGTGCCACTTACCGTGGCATATTTCAACATTTCTTTGAGGGTCTCGACTTCCTGCCTCAACTCGCGTATGATACGCGCGTTCGGGTCTTCGTTGACCACGGCGTGGTTGACGATGCGTTTCGCTCGGTCGGCGTACCGCAGCGTAGACAGCGTTTCCTCGTAGTTGTCCGCGGCTGGTGATATTGTGGCCACCTGTGAATGGGAGAGAGTATTTTTAAACAAATGAGAATCAACACAACAAGTTTATTTATACTATTATTTTATTTTAATATAACAGTTTTATTGTATTCTTTAATTACATAACACACATAATCCACCTATAATGTTCCCACTGCTGGGACACAGGCTCCTCTCGATCACCACGCGGGCCTAGTGCGGGTTGGTTCTTTGCCTAGAACCAAAATAATATAGATTCTGATCGAGCAGAAACGAAAAGAAAACACTCGTCTCGAATGTATGGCATTTTTAAGAGCTGGTTAGTAATATTAACCAGGTTTTCGAGCCCTGAATACAACTGCCTACAAACTGTAGATAAATACTCGTAGGTACCAATATTATTCCAAAAGTAGAAAATAGTTATCATAAAACTTCATAGGTTGAATAGATACCAAAGACGGCTGAAAGTGCTTTGTGTTACTATAAATTCTTGGGAATTAACATTGGAAAGAAAAATGCTTTAACCATAGCCATTATTATCAATAACATAGATGCAAGGGATCATCATTATTTCTCTTAAAAAAGGTACAATTGCTAACATCTCATCATCAATCTAGCCTTTCCCAACTATGTTGGGGTCGGCTTCCAGTCTTACCATACGCATCTGAGCACCAGTACTTTAAATGGAGCGACTGCCAATGTGACCTTCACAACTCAATTACTGGCCAATACTATCGTATCTGATCGTATCGTATCTGTATCTTTCGACGACCCGTACCAACTGTCAAAGATCTATGACAGCCGGGACCAAATGTTTAACGTGCTTTCGAGACACGGAGGGGTCTTGTTATGTAAAGATGGTCACCTATCCATGGACAAACCGCGGCAAGCGTAGCTTAACCTGATCGATAAACACGGGTGCCTGTTATTACTTAGCCACAGCCCTCTTGCCAATTGCACATGTCTACTTTTCACTGTTGGGAAGCTACACTATCCCCGGGTGACACAGGCTATATTTTATCCCCGTATTCCCACGGGAACGGGAACTACGCAGGTGAAACCGCAGAGCGCTGCTAGTCTGTTATTAATTTAATAGATTAATGGTGTACAGCCTCTGTCATCACCGCATTGCATTAAATAAATAGGTACAAAAAAAATAAACAAAGCAGCTTTACCCCACATAATATTCTCCATATAAGCCAATCAGACTAAAATCACCCTTGTTTACAATAGAAAACTGCTTGTAAACAAAAGGCTCTCGTTTCAACGTAGACGAGGTTCCGTGAAACATTTCTATGCGCGACGACGAAGCATGAGTGTTTTGAGTTGGGTGCGGTGACTCAAAGGATGCGGCGGTTCGTGGTCGGAGTTTGAATTTGTTTAAGTCTGGGGAGACCCTATTTGCATTATCTCTAAGAGTACGCTAAGTGCAATTTGATTGAGTTCGTGTCACAGTTTCGTTGGGACAGTTTCTTTTTTCGACTTTCGCTTCTAAAGATTTTTTTTTTCACTCTTTACAAAAATCTGTATGGGCTCTTGTACAGACGCCAGCACATCAAGTTACCCCAATCTGTCAAAGTACTTTGATAGATTTTCAACTTTAAAACTTAAAGATAAGGTTCATGTTCAATTGGGAAAATTTGACAGTTTGGGGTAGCTTGATGTGCTGGCGTCTGTACTAGGAGTTCCTGTATCACGAGAGCCAAAAGCCAAAGTAACATCTAGTTTTTGGCAATTCATCATCATCATTTCAGCTAAAAAAGTCCAATGCTGGACATAAGTCTTTGTCTTCTATCCTATAACAGGTATGCTGGAAGAGATTTCATTAGAAATAAGCATCATTTTCTGTACCTATTTTTCTGTTCTAATATTCTTGTCTGTTTATAATATGTGTGGTACACACGGCTACATTTACGCTGATCTCGCACTGCACGGAAATCCTATACAATGCGAGATCAGCTTATTCTGGAAATGTACAGCTTGATGTGTAGCCGTGTGTACATAAATGGTTAAATACATAATACATAGGTCTTCACCAAGCATCGCCACTTTAATCGTTTCTGTGGTTTAACAGTTAGTAGTGGATAAACAAAGCCAAGCTAAAATGTATCACAAAAATACCTATTGACTGAGACATGAGTACATGACAAAAGAACTATAACCCACTCGAAAACAGCTTACGAAAGTCTTTTACAACGTAACAATAGTTTGGAAGTATTGCTCGTCCTTCGTGACATGTTACAGCACAGTAGGTATATGACTTTACCAAAGTCAATCAATAATAACTCAAACATGTATTGACTCCTTTTTACAAGAGTAGCTATACCTGTTTTTGAATTAGGCTTATTAGTCGATTCGCACAAATTTACTCGCCCGAAATCGGCGAATCGTCATTTTTAACCGACTTCAAAAAGAAGGAGGTTATCAATTCGACATGTTTATATATTTTTTTTTTTATGTATGTTCGGGCTTAACTCCGCCGTATATAGACGGATTTGAAAAATTCTTTTTTTGTTCGAAAGATGTTTATTCCAAAATGGTCCCATATAAATTTCATATAGATCTGATGATGCGTTTCGAAGACAGACAACGGAACTCTTCAAAAAATCACAGCAAATCAACCGCGAATGCTGCTATCGCATAAATATGCATTGTTTTGACCCCAAGGATGATGAAATTTCGAACTGATATGGGGTAGGTAACTAAAAAGTTAAAAATAAAAACTTTTTTCAAAAAAATAACAACCGACTTCCAAAAAAACACTATAAAGTGCAAAATAACTTTAATTTCGGAAGGCGGTGACAAAGAATTAAAATACCTACACATCCAAAGTCACCGCCTTCCGAAATTAAAGTTATTTTGCACTTTATAGTGTTTTTTTGGAAGTCGGTTGTTATTTTTTTGAAAAAAGTTTTTACATAATGTAGGTAATATTTTCTATACGCGACTCGCACGAAGCTAATTTGTTTGTGGCCGAATCAATAATTCCTGAAAATCGTAATAAGCAACTGGCACGTTTTGAATAAAAAGATAAGGAAAAGTACACCTACTTTAATACACTAACACTAAGTTTATTTTTGTATTTTTAGTTTTGCAGTCTCGAAGGGGCTAACTACTAGTTTAACTGTCGCCAATTTCATATTTTATTTAAAAATAATCAAAATATTTTATATGTATAATGGTGCCCAAGATACAGGCTGTGTCTAGTTTGGGACCAACTATATTTCAATACTGTAATTTTAATGTTGAAATAAATGATTTTTACTTTTACATAAAATACAAAACGTGCCAATTGCCAATACGAATTTCTGGAATGGTCGATTCGCCTCCAAATAAATTCACTTCGTGAAAAAAGTGGCGATTAGCCCGATTCGGGGGAGAAAATTCCTACGAATCGACAAATAAGCCATAACACACAGTGAACTCGTAATAGCTCTCCGTTTTAATAATAGGTCTTTACCTATGAAATTGCCGTTTTGTATGAAAAAATTTAAACGAATTTTTTTCATGAATTTTTTATTTGTATTAATCGAAGTAATCACCCATGCAATCAATGCATCTTTGCCATCGCAGTGGCAGTTTATTGATGCCCTTCTTAAAGAAATCAGCTGGACGGAAGGCAACAAATTCTTCAAAGGCATTTTGTACTGCCTCTCGGGTATTAAATTTTTTTCCCGCCAAGAAGTTATCCAAATTCTGGAAAAAGTAGTAGTCTGTAGGCGCAAGGTCTGGTGAGTAGGGCGGATGACGGAGAGCTTCCAACCCCAGTTCTTGCAACTTGGAGACCGTCTGCTGTGCAGTAAGAGGTCGCGCGTTGTCGTGCAGGAGCAGCGGAGACGAGCGATTGACCAATGCTGGTTGGAGATGCGCCAGCTTCTCCATCATTGTGTTCAGTTCTTCACAGTACACATCTGCAGTAATGCTCACCCCGTTTGGTAAGAAGCTGTGATGAATCACACCGGCGCTAGACCACCAAACAGTGACCATCACTTTTCTAGGGGTAAGTTTTCGTTTAGGGCATTGTTTAGGTGCTGAACCAGGATCCAACCAACTTGCTGAGCGCTTACGGTTATCAAACAGAATCCATTTTTCATCGCAGGTAACAATGCGGTTCAAAATTCCTTCATTTGTGTGTCTGTTGAGCAGTGCAAGGCACGTCTCGACGCGTACTTCGCGCTGGCGATCATTGAGTTCGTGGGGCACCCATTTGTCAAGCTTTTTTACCTTGCCAATTTGACGCAAATGGACCAATATTGTTTTGACGCTAACGTCGAAAGCTGCTGCTAATTCAGCCGTAGATTGTGTATCATCAGCTTCCACAATCGCCTTTAATTCGTCATTGTCGACCAAAGTCTTCGGACGACCGCGAGGTTCATTTTTCAGGTCGAAATTTCCAGAACGGAAGCGAGCAAACCAATAACAGGTGGTGCGTTGGTTTGTAGTGTTAGCTCCGTAAACGTCGTTGATGTTGCGTGCCGCTTGTGCCGCGTTGCTGCCACGACGGTACTCATATTCCATAATTACTCGAATTTTTAACGTATCCATGATGACGAAAAAGATTGAAATGCGATGAAAATGTAACACTAATCAATAAAGAAATGACTACTTTTAGAAAAAAAAATCCATGTTTTTAAAATAAAATTAATTTGAAATTAGAATTCTTAGCCAAACAAAAATTATTTTGATTTGAAATGGCCAGTACTGCAGAACGGCAATTTCATAGGTAAAGACCTAATATTAATATAGATAAACAACTGATAAGCGTCCACACTGTAGGACACCTGTTTCCACGATAGAATGGCGTCCACTAGCGGTCTGTATTAGCTAGCTTTATTAGCTACCTTAAAGTTATTAGACACAGGTGGCTTCTATTCCCAGCACTCTTCATATGATAGTTTGCCATATTAGTTTCCACAAGACTTGTTACATGTATCCGTTTTGAACTTTACTTTACCAACTGACGGTTCTTCAGGCTAACAAAATACATCAACTCAGGAGCACACAGCTTTTTTTAACTGTTTTTGGTTAATTTATTTTTCTAGTAAGTGCTGTATCTCTCCTGGGCAAAAGCCTCCCTCCACTCCTACCATCTTCTCCCGTCGTCCTCCTTCCAGTTTGGTCGGAAACTATCCAGTTCAGCCCGTTGAATCGTAACAGGAAGAAGGCGCGAGTGGATGTATGAATGCATTCAAATTTTATTACTCACCATAACAGTCTTGCTGTTCCCCCCAAGGTTGTCTTTGAGCAGCCACGTGAGTACGGAGTCTCTGTATGGTACGAATTTGTCCTTGTTCTTACTGCCAGAAGACTGGTCTGCGAGCTTCGATATTACCAGCCCGAGTGTTGTTAGGGATCTAGAACAAAATAGAATCATTTAAAACCTGGTGGAACCAGCATCACTTCGCAACAGATGAGTAAGTGGTCAATCGGGAGCTTACAAAAAAAACATTAGGAACTACGGGGAAACTACGTGTTTCTCACATTTTTTTGTGACCCTGTCGAAAGACCCTGTCTAAGAAACACGTAGTTTACTTACTTATATCATATGCCTAGCCATTTTCAAAATACGAGGGGCCAGCTTCCAAGCAAACCGCATGCAGCTGAATAGCAGTATTTTACATGGAGCGACTGCCTGTCTGACCTCCACAACCAGGTACTGGGTAATACGATACTCTTTGGTAAGTCTGCTTGGCAGACTTTCCGGCTTCTGACGACCCGTTAAAACTGTCAAAGATTTACGAACGACAGCCGGGACCAACGACTCGTGCTTACACGGACCAACCGCGACAAGCGTAGCTTAACTTGATCGATCGCCCCGTACGGTAGTTATCACTTAGCCACAAGTAGTTAAATTGCCACTGCACAGAACGTAACATATACGGGAGATTCTCGCATCCCGTAGTTGGGCAATGTACAATGCTAGATACAGGCAACACAATTCCGTGGAGAGTAGTTCAACAGTCCGAGTTGGAAAGTGGAACAAACTCACTATCACTTGATAATGTATACGTATTACGTTTGCTTTCAGTTTCCGAAATAGGTAAGTAGAACAATGTTATAAACATAAAGATGATGCACGTGGGTTTCGAAGTTACACGACGACACCGAGGTTGAGGGACATGATTAATATTTTAGGCCTTGAATTGAATCTTACAACTTCGCTTATTGTTATAATGTTTCCACGAAACCTTTGTTTTGTCCGTTGCTATGTTATAGAATAGTTCTCGTTTGACAGGAAACGTATCTGCCGTTTTGACAATGAAGCGTGTTCCACTTACTTCTTAATAATAGAGCCTCCTTTCAGCTTGTCGCCGACAGCGCCAGTCTTCACAGCCCTTTCAGACCCCGCCAGTTCTACTTGCGACAGTAGTGGGACTTTCTTACCAGAGAAGCGACATCATAAAGCTAAAACTACGAGTAACACGGGTAATTTTCTGGTTTACACCATTACTAACTTGTTAATATTAGAGCCTTCTTTCAGCCTGTCGCCGACAGCGCCTGTCTTCACGGCCCTCTCCGACCCCGCCAGATCGACGAGCGACAGTCGTGCGACTTTCTCGCCGGAGACACCAGTCGCTGCGTCAGTCAGGGTCTGGGTTAACACGACGCTGAAGACTGCGTGAGATCGTGATGATTCGCTGTTCATGTTTGTCGCAGCAACTGTTCTTGATTTGTTGCCCTCGGTCATTAAGTTGTCGATGTCCTGTTGGCAAGAAACGAAATTGATCAGTTGTATTTAAAACTCGTCTGGAACTTATGTAAGGACACGCCCTACTCGAGTCCCCTATTAAACTCCCTTGGGGGTTGAACTTCGAAAAATCATTACCTTATTCCTCGTCTACATTATAAAGGGAACCCTCTGTACAACATTTCAGCTTTCTACGTCCAAGGGTTTGGGCTACGCGTTGATGAGTCAATCGTCAGTCAGTCATGACCTTTCTTTTTATTTATATAGATAGATAGATAATTTGGTTTAATGTTAATTTCTGTTTCATTATCGACGCTGATTACAATAACATAGAATGTACAAGGAATTCCCTTTGATATTTTGTCAATTAATTTTAGGTGCCTAGTACCTATTCGTAAAACTATCAGTTACATCAAACACCAAAAGTTGTTAATCCAATAGCTTCAAGGACACCATAGCATTCTCGTTGTGAGTGAATCCGCATTCCGCAATATAAAACTAGTTAAAACTTTTACATCTATGTAACGAAACTTTGCACATCGCGATGTCAAACTGTCTGCGAGTCTCCTGTTTCGAAAATAATGCAGTTACATCGTGAGAATGGACGCGAAAAGCAAGAACAAAACCGTTTTCCAAAAAATTGGGACATTTAAAAAAAAAACAACGAGACGCTAATGACAGTCATAGGTCACAAGTATCTGACACCAAAAATAATGCCAAAAGCCTATTTCATCAGTTCCATCTTATCAACATTCTCATTGTGTATTATCAAAATGTTTGTTATAAGATCTACAACCACAGTTTACAACATCGATAACTGATCACTGATCACAAAGACTGATGAATTCTCACTTGTATTTTATTGCAAAAACGATTTAAGGTGAATCTATTCGATTTTTTTTCCATAAAACCTCCGGGAGTGTTTTACTCCACTGTTCGATAATTTACATAAAAAATTAAACATGGCATGGTTTTGTCTCATTATTAATATTGTCTGTGCGGAAACAGAATACTAAAATAAAAGACATTAAAAAGTTAGGAGCCAACAATGATTAGATTTTCTTGATAATTTAACCTAACTTTGGGCGTGTTTAAGTAATAAAAGAAGTGTAAAATCTCCAAAATCTAGTTGGTATCGACAAAGCTCAAATATCGAAAAGTTCAATAAACTTTATGTCACTGATTTATGCAGTGGTTTTTTTCATACAAGGACTTTTCTTAATTGTACACGCCTGTTTTACTATAAATGATCCTGCATCTCACTCAACAACGTTGTGCGTGTAGACTAGCGTCTAACTGCTCATCACTGATACTACCTCTGTCGGACACGATGTCTGGTGAGACAGCGTGCTTTTTAGCCAGGCCCACCAGTGAGCTCGAAATCGTGACTAGATTCCCCTTAACATTCTATCGAGGCAAAATAAATAATCACTAAATGCTACAATCGTTATATTCCGAGCAAACTGGCCAAATGCGGCTACCCACAGTCGTGTCTATAGCCGTTGGTACACTGTCTGGCCTGTGTTTCACATAGCCCCGCTCTGTACACTAAGCTGGGCTTATAAGGTACATCCTTCTATGCTAGTCTAACGCTTATGCATAAGCACCAGCCTTTGCTGGCGGCTTACTATAGCTAATCCTCTTGATACACGTTCACAGGTTCGTTATACAAATAGACCTAAAATCCGACTAGCTAGAATAAACTAATTAACAAAGTTCACAGAAATGATTTGATTAAAACTGTAGTGGAATATTGAATTCTATTTAATCAGAGCATACAGAGGTAGTAACAAACTGGGAATTATGATGGGATTCAACGCTCGTTAAAGGAGTGTTCCCGGAAACCTATCTGCTACAAAATCAACTGATGGAAAATGGAATTCCTCTGTTTGTTTTGATTCAGGGAATTTAACGTTTATCAGATTGATGTGAAACGCTCGCTATCGGATTATGGCATCCACTTTGCTATCGTGATTGAAATCACAAAGGGTCTTTTCACTCCAAGGGATCCTTTCCTTGCTATTTTTGGTTTTCTGTTTCACTCATAATGTTAAACGTACGTACTCATGAATGAATGAATTACACGTACCCCAATGTGGTTTGACCACACACGATTAATCGAATGAACCCCAAGATTTGTCCCTGAAACTTCATGTTTCATGATGGTAATGGTCTGTCCATTGCATATCAAGAAGTAGTAGACCAGGGGGCGCCATAATAGTAGGGACGACGAGTCCTTAGGATGGGGTAGGACTTTGATTTTCTTGCCCGTTTTCTCGAGGTAGATGTACATTTTAGAATTGGCAACTAGCTACAACTTTCTGACGAATTGGCAGACTCCTTGACAATTCAAAAGTGAGTTTGAGTTCAAAAGGCGACATAACGTCAAACTAAGGCAAATACGGCGAGATGAGCTTGACTCCTCCCGAAAAAACTGGTTCGCATTCAACAGAATATTATAAACAGGAGAGGAAGGCCTTTATCCTGTTGGGAGAATACAGATAACGTAGCAAACAGCAATAGAATGGAATTGCAAAATGGCAAAGCAAACTAACAACCCCATGAATTGCTTCATTTAAACCAATCCGGAGGGAGAAATTATTTCAAACACGTTTGCGCTAATATCATCCCGAACTTGTTTAGCCTCGGCTGATACTTGGGAATTCAAGTTCAGTTTGAATTAAATTTCATTCATTGAACAAAGTTACTCCGTGAGTAGGGTTGACTGTAGCAAAAATACGTTTCGGAATAAAATTACAGGCTTTAGTCTGAAATTCCGGGTATTTCTAATTTTAAAATTTTGGCTGTACATTGAACGTGTTGTTGCGGAAAATAACTTCACTCGAATTAGACACTGGTCCATGTGGTCATGTATGATGGCTTGTGTCCAGCGTCCCATGAAAGATTACCACATCATGAAGCGTTCAATTACAATTACTAATTAAAGGAAGAAACTTTCAAACGAGCTGAAAAGGTCTTGCAAGAAAGATCTGTTTAAGTCATTCCGTCTTCATCCAACCAGTCCAAAATACCTCACATCCCTACCTCTCACAGAGGTCGCCGGTAATTCCTCGACGATTGTACGAAACAAGGATAATCCAGGAGGCGCGCATGATTAAACACTTGCTCGACGTTTGTACGGCACACGTATTAACTGTAAGCCGATTCATTTTTAAACAGGTAAAGGTAATCTTTCAAAGGTCAGGAGTCAGAAGTCACATTGGAAAACGTTGTGCTTTGGGGAAGGGTTTTAATTTAAGTTTTAAATATTTATGACCAGTCCCTTATTTCATGGTATTCTAGTTTATGGTATAGTTTATCTCTCTATATAAATAAAAAGAAAAGTCCTGACTGACTGACTGACTCATCAACGCCCAGCTCAAACCTTTGGACCTAGAAAGCTGATTATTGCATAGAGGTTCCCTTTATAATTTAGGCAAGGAATAAGGAAGGATTTTTCGAAATTCAACCCCTAAGGGAGTTAAATAGGGGATGACAATTTCGCGCGGGCGAAGCCGCTGGTAAAAGCTAGTTAGTAATATAATTATGATCCCACCATCGCCCTTTCAATATCGTACTACCAGACGTATTGCAGGGTATCATCCCCACTTGGGTGATATCCCGACCAGTCGTTCTCAGCGCTTCTCCTCCACGTTCGTTATGCGCACAGCCAAAGTGTGAACTCTCTGCCAGCGTCTATGTTCCCTTCCACGTTTAACCCGTCTGCCTTCAAAGCAGGAGTGAACAGACATCTTCTAGGCCCGCTCGCTCCATCACAGACAGAATGAGAGAATGGCTTTCCATCAGGTGTCATCCAGGTCAAGAGCAGGCTCATTCAGCAATAAAAATATATCTATTGTGTCTTAGGATCAGCGTTATCCCACTTGTTTTGACCGAATTATAAACTAGGTACTAGTGGTCGCCCAGTGGTCGAAATTCGTGACCATAATTCATTTAAATATAAATATGTTTCAGCACTACGTCTCCATGTACACTTTAACTGTGCCAAATTTCATATTCTTCCGAACGCGTAATTTCGTAAAAAGAGGCACAAAGTTATGTAGATACCTGCTTACATATTTTATTTCCCTGATGAAACCTCTTCATAAAACAAACAAAATTACCGTAGGGTGGTACATAAGCCGGCAACAAAAACCGAATCAATATCAAGAAAAGTTGTAAAAATGAATGTTAATTTTAGGTAAACAAATTCACATGAGGAGCTGGCATCCAATCACCTTCCGGCGAGGGTTGTTTGCGCCGCACCCAAAAATAAAAACCCTAACACAAACACACCAAGACATTCGTACTCAAATTGTGTTAGCAGGGCTGCCAGATGACCCTCTGCGGTTAGCGAGTGTTTAAATATAGACCGGATGAGATAATACAAATAATGAGAAAGAGCTGTTAAAGGTAGAATGCTGAACGGAATCTTTGTAGTATCTGCAGCAGAATAATTATTCGGTCTTATTAGAAAATAAGGCTTTTCTTGCATAGTTTACAGACAAACCTGTTTTTAAAATAAGACTAACAGAAATCGAAATACACCAAAACTGACCACCGGTGGTAAGTTGTAATTTTTGTATTAAAGTCTTTATCGAAATCGAAATAAAGTTGGAAAAGCAAAAACTGGCTCAGGCTTTAGGCCAAAACTAAAGTCATATCGCGTTTTGTGTAATAAGATGGATTAAGTGCTGCAGGTGTCCAGTACCGAGCTTTAATATGACATCGGGTGGGACACCTGTCATGTCATCAGGGTATAATATGTCCAATGTATATGGATAAAGACAACGCTCTAAGAAGCCGAAACTTTTCTTAAATTAGATGTAGTGCTATACCTGAGGCCTATTAGGTGCGTTGCCAACCCTACGGGTTGCACGGTATCGAAATTCAATTTGGCAGGAAATGTTTGTTACATCTCTTTTCATTTGGCTTCGTTGAAAAAAGTGGAATATGTATGTATGGAATTAGACCTTTTTATTCACCACAAACCGCATCAAGTGCTTTCATTCAATCAATATCTAGAACGCTTTGTTAGATATTCATCGTAGAATATTTCTGGCAGCATTTTTGTATTGGTAATTTTTTGTAATGGCAATCAGAAAATTTTATGATTGATCAAAATAAATTAACATGTTGAATTCTATGACGTGTGTCATTTAGAATCTTACGAGATGAAATAAAACAACAGCTGAACTGTAATCGAAATACGTCCTCATTTGCCTGATAACACAAATACTCTGTACTCTTCTTTCTCTATGGCTATGCATAGGTATCTAGCAAATACGAAAAGCCCAAAAAATCATGTACACTTTGAGCAACGCAAGTTTTAACAGCTGAACGCGTAGTTCCTCAGTCAGAAATGTACTCGCTTAATAGTCTGTAGTCCGACCAACAACCGATGTGACAACGCTTTAGTACTCTCCCCACGTACACTGGTACAGTATTAACATATCGGCTCGCAGATCACAGCAGCATGTGATAAATTTCCAGCGCATACAACTGCTGCAAGTAAATCTGAACACGGCTTAATATTTCAATATTCAAGTGAAACACTCGAAACCCGAGGCTTGGCGGGAACGTAGACGGACTATTTCAATACAAAGCTGGGATTCAATTTTACAAAACGGGAGTTTATATTCCGCTTCATCTGATTTCTGAGGGTGGCAGAGTGTATGAGTCGTGAAACGGATGCTAACGGAGTTAAAGTGTAACGCAATTAGGTTTGTGTAATTGGATTCTCGGATTGGCACTGTCTAGGTGCAGGAAATACCGTTCCAAAACGCCTGAAAAGTCCTCTTTTAAACTTTTTTTTCAGTAGGTACTGGAGTCCGTTGAAAATTTGAGGATTATTAATAGTTTCAGTTACACTCTGTCCTGATTTGCTGAAGTCGAAATCCGGTTTCCAAAAAGACCATTCGGTTATGGTTTAAATGCAGACAAATCCTACTATCTTAGATCTACTATTCCTACTATTCCTACTAATCCTAATATTATAAGTGTTAAAGTTGGATGGTGTTCAAGTTGGTGGATGGATGTTTGTTACTCTTTCACGCAAAAACGGCTGAACCGATTTGTATGAAATTTGGCACACATATCATAACTCGGATTAACACATAGGATACTTTTTATCCCGGTAGAACGTTCCCGTGGTATAATTTCCGACCTGCACGTTGGCGAAGCAGCTGATAAAGGCTAGTCTAAAAATATACAACACGAAGAAGAAGTTTATTCAATTTTTGTGAATAACATATCACTGACTAACATCCGGTCTCGGATACATTGGCTTCGGTCGTAAACTGCCACCATTGTAGTGATTTCCGAACATTATATCCACATGTGGCTTCCTTTCCTTTTCTGAGGATCATACCTTATTCATATGTAGTGCCGTACTTATGGTACTCGAATATCCCGGAAGTCTTGGAGGGACAATGATAACTAATAAAACCTTTCATCGCTTGCAAGTTCATATGAGGTTTAGGTAGATTGGAGCGAAGCCACAGTTCTTCTCGCAATACAAGTATGGTGGTCCTCTCTCACGCAACACTATCAAATAATTTGTATCACAAACATATTGAACCGTGAGATATCAAGGTTTATAATACTAATAAATAACTATATCGCGTAGGCGTAGCCCAAAATAACGATTATATTACTTCAAAAATAATACAATTTTCTTTTTAAAAACTTGAATAAAACGATCTATCGCATACATAAATAACAAACTCTACCAAAGTTTTTATGCCCGTTTACTCAAAATAAGGCAATCGCATTAAATAATCGAGCTTCCATTACGGTTGAATTGACAGCGTGACTGACAGGTTCAAGGTTACCACTGACGTGACGAGAACACAAAAAACCAGAAGGACAAAAGCATCACTTCACGCCATACGCGATATTGACCTCACCTCACACTTCAAGACATGGAAAGAAACAAAAGAATCGCGTGCAACATTGGACCTGCAATGGTTCGGTTCTGTCAGAGCCTAAAGCCGCACTGCAGGTGGATTGCTTAGTGCTCATAGCTTACGTGCCAGGAAACTGGCAAGGGCGCAAGCACGCAGGTCGGCAGGTACCGACAAAGACATGTAGTACGTCAGCTTTTTAAATGGTCATTCATAAATACGCCTTATGGAAACCGCAACACCTCGCAATATGAGCCTTTATATTACTTATGCATATTACAAACCCCGTTTCAGGAGTAAGCCTACTGTACCTATCTACTTCATGCCGAAACCCTCCTACGGTCGTCAAGTTGCCCCGAGCGGGATTACGGTAACGTCGAGGGCAAAATTCTGTCAAGAGCATTAACCTATGATAGTTTTACTGAGAGATTTATTTAGTGGGCACAAAGGACAATAATCTTGTCATGTTTACCCTCCAAGGGATCGGGAATTCAGGAATGACGTATGAATAGTTCAAATAAGATCATAATATGATGTACAGGGTAATATAATTACGGAGAAAAATAAGAGCACAGACAAATGGCAGTTGATGTAATAACAACAGAAGAAAGTATGGAAGATGGCAATCCGTCTTGTGCTTGTATTAGAAACTAAATTACGCTGTAATAACGAAGAAATTATGTTTGCGCAAGAAGAATTAATGGAATCCTTACTGTCCCAGTTTTCCAAGAAGTTGTAGCGGCTTACACAGACACAGAAGTATTTGTTTAGGATCTATCACAAGAAATGTCTTATTTCCAACTAAGGAGTAATCAAGAATCAGGGCAGATTGGTGGATCCAGTGTTGCCAACTCCTAAAAATTCGAGTCGCCAGATTCAATGTCAAAAGTCGCCAGAAAGTCGCTAAATCTGATTCTATCAAGAACGGACTCAGGATTTTGTTCTGGGAGGGCATAAAAGGCTAGTGGCGGTAATTTAATTATAATTTAAATACATTTAAAAATACTAATGTTTATTTTTTTTTTAATTACCATCATCGTAACAATCACATACATTGTTGTTTCAATGACAATTTGCCAGAAATACTCGAAACGTGCAATTGCATTTATAAGAAAAGAATTATAATTAGATTAAGAAATCTAAGTTTTGAGAAATTAAGCAAGCGCGTTTGCGTTTTCCTTAAATATCTCTTGGCACTATATAATTCCGTGTCGAGATAACAAAAAATGTATTTACTACAAGCTCTAAAATTGTTTTGATTTGTACTCCAAAAGTCGTCAGATAAGTCGCTAAAACATTTTTGTTGTAAAATCTTATTTTTTGTCGCTAAGACTTAAACGAAAGTCGTCACTTCTAGCGACAAAGTCGCTAAATTGGCAACACTGGGTGGATCATGTCTTCAAATTTTTGGTTTTACGCAAAGCTGGTCTCCTCAAGTAAACCTATATCATTTGTATAGTTGTAGTTTACCAAAAAAACAATAACAGATATCGAAAAATTACGTAACACGATCATGATACCTCATTAAGCTGAATGGATAATTGGACCCACTGAGCTGCGACGCAATCATCCCATCGATCAAACCAAAACTGATTCTGTTGCCGCGTAAAACGAGAGCTTTTAATCAGGATTATGAAAATGAATTTAATAACCGCGCCTACTGCGTTTGATGGCCAGCTCAAATTATTTTGATGGCTTTATGTTGAAATGATTGAAAAGATTACCAGCGGATTCGGGAAGGTTTTGAATGTTGGTAATAATAGAATATTAAAAAAGGGCGATGGCGGCTTACGCGCATATTATATTTAGAGGCCAGGGCAAACAGTGGCTTCCTCCGAGGTACTTTGAAAATGGGTAAGACTGTGCTGATTATGAAGAAAGAACGAATTATCAGCAGCGAACTTACAAAAAACTAACAAACAGGTCGTTTAGATAGCTACCTACTGGCTAATAACTTATAGTAGGACTTCAGACAATTATTTCTACTTTATAAACTTATCTAAGAAAATGAATTTTAATAACCATGAAGCCGCTAACCTTATCTCCCGATTGCAGCGGTCTTAAAGTATTTGAGACTAACGTTTTAAAATCGCAACGCCCATACTATTCTGTCTGTGCTAGTGCTACTTTATAACAAGAATAACAAAACACTTCTAATAAAAAAGCAATTTGATTCACAATGCGATGGACATGGACTCAATGAACTTAATAGATCGATCGGCGAAAATATTGCGATTCTTTAGAACGTAATATAAATCGCTTATATTTATGCGTTCATGAATCTTGAATCATATAAACGCATCATCAGCGGTGACCCGAGTCACTGCGTGTAATCCATCACGCGTTTGACCTGTAGCCATTCAGAATATGATGTATAGCTTCGTCTACATCTCTGTCGGCGAAGTAAACAGGGGAGAGAAATGATTGAATGCTTATAGCAGTAGAATATTGTACAGAATGTTTCGTAATTTGATTTGGTTTCTACAATACTTCAATCGAACAATTATGAAGTAACCTTTCATTAGCAGCAGTGGACAAGTGGTAACGGACGCGATATACGAGTTGTAGGTCATAGGTTTGAATGAACCCAGACAGGCGCTTTACTTTGTGTAAATAATTTCTTCACCATTGCTCTCAAAACGGTTGAGGAACATATCCTGAGGAAACCGGCATATCCTAGAACCAAAAATTCGAAGACCAACCGCGGTGGGCTCGCATGGTAGAATACAGACCCCTGTGTCCAAGCAGTTGGATCATTATAAGCTAATTATACTGATTCATGAGAAAAGAAGAAAGGATCACTTATTTCTAAAAATAAATACGCAAACAAATCTGCCATTGTTTTCCACTGTCGAATGAAAACAGATTTTTTTTTTAATAATTCTCATACAAATATTGTTGTTAAATTAAATACAATATACAAGATTTTAAAGCTTGGAGCTAATATTTTCAAATAAAAGTTTAAGAGAAGTCAAGAGGGACCCTCGAGAAGCTTTTGAAGGTATACTTGGAGGCGATGTTGTTCACAGAGAACGCGTAGGCGTTGAACTGACTCGAGTTAATTGAAAGCGAAACAAGACCAACAATAACACAGCCTGTTACAGGAATATTTGAAGCGTTCGTTGGCGTTAACTGAATTCATTTTGAGGGTAGCTGGAAAATTGTCTAAGAAAGGTTGAGGTTTAGCTGTAAATTCAGTCATTTTGGAACCCCTTAATATTATTCACTTATATTACTTACTTATAAAACTCTTTATATTGTAATCTTAATTCTTGTTGGTAAAAAAACAGTGGTACTCCGGAAGTGCCGACAGAAGTGAAGACTTATACGAACTAATTGTAATTAAACTTACCATTTTCATTTAATGCACTATTGTACATGCATATGTATCTATCTATGTACGTAGGTACATACACAATAAAAATAAGATCTACGGATATCAGTATCTATCTCTATTTGTAGGAATCGTCAAATTATATTCGGAAGGAAAGAGCTGCTTTCGTAGATTTAATACTCCGGGAATTCTTGGAAAACTAACCCAGTACCAGAGCAACATGTTTCTGGTATCTATACCTATATAAATAAAAAGCATATTTTCTGTTGTGTATACTTTCTGGAAATTGGATGGCATATAACATTCTTTCTTGGAATTTATGAAGTATAAACATGTATTCTGTAGATAGTATCGTAAACCTTTTCCTTTTAATACTTACTCATCCAGTTTTATATCTTTTACAAAATGATTTATTAGAGTAGACCTACGATTTTAGCTGAACTACCAATATATTTCAAAATACAAGAAAACATTTTCTTCCCCGAAAATAGAGTTCTCACAATAAAGCCTCCATAACAATGAAAATGATTCTCATCTAAATATGAATAGTAATTTAATCAACGAATATGAGCAAAAAGCGCGCTCGCTGTACTAAACACAGACGATTCATTAAAATTAAAATGACAATAACTTTACTTAGAATAACCATGTCTAGAACAATGCTGTTTTTTGAACTGTAAAATACAAAAAGGTGAAGTCTAAATGAAACCTACATCTACTCTACGTACTACTGTCGAAATTAATGCAAAAACATAATAGCCATATTTCTATTGAATTCAGTTATAGAACATCGATCGCTTCAATATTGAATAAGCTTTAGGTACCTACTGTACGGTCATAAATACGGACTCGGGAAGTTTATTGGAAATCAGAGAAACGAAATTGAAAATTGATGTTTAATTAAAGTTTTGTTGAAGAATCTTTTTGGGCAAAGAAAATATTTCACAACGTTTAGGTGCGTAATTTCGACGTTCTTTGTAACGACCCGTGAGCTCAACAGCGGACGTATTCAAGAGTCGCTGATGATGATTACTTCCTAAGCCTACATACATATGTTACAGGCATACCGTAACTTAATGTTATGTAACACTGGAGCCTCTGATTCACGCAGTTTTTCCGACTTGTTGAAATTTATACACATTGTATCTTCTGGAATAAATGGTCAAAATGATGGTGCAAACCGCATCGTAATCCGTTACGTACTTAAGAAAAACAACGCAGTCACAGAGACAAACACGAAAAGTGACTTTATTTTATAATTTTTACATAAGGTTTAAATAAAAAGACGCGAAATCAAACATTTAGAAACCAAACAAACAAGAGAGGAACACACACTTGAGATATTCGTGGTGGGTAAATCAATTTGTTTGCGAAATCCCAAGTTTTGGTATTGCAATATCGGGAAACATCATCATTTGATCGAACAGTACTTTCACGAAATGGAATAGATTGTACCCTGCATGATACTCAATAGTTTGATTGCAAATGTCATGTAGCCTGGTTGGTCCCCATCTGTGATACTGACAAATGCATTTTTGCTTGGTTGGTACAGAACTGTCAAAAATGGTCTAATATTTTCTTAAATTCCAATAAAATTGCTAAAAATTTAAATAATGAAATATTTATATCTAAGCACTTAATTTTAATCTCTTTCGACTAGCGGGACGTTCTAGTTAGACACTAACTGCGCTCGGAATAAAGTTTTCGAATTAAACCAGTTTCTAAGATTAAACCAATAACTTTAATATTGATAAAGATGAGAGCAGAATCTATGTAGGTATTTGCATTATGAAAGACGGATGAAACACCGAACGAGTAAAAGAAACTAAAATATCATTTCACCCCAAAAATTGCTGTTAGAAGCGCCGCCGTGTTAGAAATCCTGCCACACAGGCTACTGAGGGAACACGGGTGGGTTTTAGTCAGTAAAAGTCTGACACGCCCTCCTGCTCCACCCAGAGCGGGAGAATTTATTTGATGATTTATCACCCAAAAAAAAGCCGTGTTAGAAATCGACATAATATAAAACCCCATCTAATTGACATTTGCTTTGACATTGGATTTCTAAGAAAAAAAGACATACCTACAAGCTAATTATCAGCTACCAGCTAACTCTCTAATAACTCATCAAATAAGCTGATTCAGCAGAGCCAAACCCTAAATGAAACGTCCAATAATTCCCACAATGAATCAAAAGCTTATGATGATGATTGACAAATGATCAATAAACTTTACTGGACTATCAAATAGGAGTCGACTTGAATAAAAGCCGTTTATATTTACGATCCTTCAAATTACACTGACTTGCAAAGTTGTTAGGGCAACCATGCAAAGTTGCGCACCATCGGCTTTGATAGAAATTGAAAGCGCCAATCGGAAGAGATGAATAGAGGACGTCATGGTAAGCAATAAGGATGAAACGTTAAAGAGCGTTAGTAATATATAACAGTTGAAATATGGTCCGTTTGTTATTATTAAGGCAAACGCCTTCCTCTTTCCACTTCTCTCTATTTAAAACTTTTAAGGACCAGTTCTTGTTGAAGGAGTCTAGCCCGCCATCTCCGCCTGGGCCTACCATGATGTCGTTTGTCTTGGCCCGTTTATTTACAGTGGATTCTGTAAGTTAATCACAGCTTGTAAACTTATAAAAATTGAAATCCGGTCCAAAAAATTATTGCAAATAGAATTACGGCTAAACGAGAACTTATACCGGAAGACAGGGCAAACACCAATTTGATAACAGGCAAATCTCATTTTCATGTTTACAATTTAATCAACTTAACCGATCGTATCTATACGAAATTGTCGGCGGAATGCGGAAAGTCGATGGGAATAAAAACAACGGAGCCCCTCTGGCGGTTCTAAGCCATCTTAATGAACCTGTCGAAAAGGCTGCTCCACTTGGAAAATTATCTTTGGTGCCAATTATCAAATTCTCATTACATTTTTCATAGCTATCAAGTATTTCTGTCGATATTACAAGCAGCGTTTATAAATTGAACATTTCATCCAATCAAACCAGCTGGAAAACTGTTCATAAAATTATTATTCCATTTCATTAACATACAATAAAAAAATATTCAACCGTAAAAGATGCTGATTCAATTCAATACGACGATCTTTTGAATACATATTAGCCTGCAGCGATCGTGAAACATTCGCCAGTCGAGAACTTTTCAAAGTATTTTATGGGGCAATGAAAATTTAATCTGGGAGAGGAAGAGCGGGTATAATGAGCGACAGTGGATCGCAATTAAGGGTAGAAACGAGCCCCGACCTTTCGCCCCGTACACAATTTAGCAATAAAAATACCACTATAGCACTCACTGTGTTGGTTTCGACGAATAATGACCCGGTCTATCATTAGCACTATATAGATGGACAATGGATCGAAACATACTTTTCAGTACCTATTTTGTATTGTGGCCAATTAAAACCTCTAAATGGTTTTGTGGCGTAGTGATAAACTGTAACACAGTTCAATGTCTACCAAATATAGTCCAGCTAATTATAACATTTTCATCAGACTATCATTTAATTCAGTGGAAGTCCATAAATGTTCCAGTATCATTATTTGCTATTTCATTCGGAAATAAATAGCATTATAGTCTTCCCAGTGACGTCAGCGGGACCGGAGTATCAATAAGTCGTTATTACGAACTCGAACTCGATAAAATGTATTGGCTGAGAACTACCCTTTCTGATAACTTAAGTAGCTTTTAGGTTTATAGATAGTCGAACGAAAGATGGTCAAATAGTCTTACTTGCATTCATAAAATTCGTGTCTAACGTTCTTGAACCAAAAACTTCTTCATTATTTAAACTCTTAAAAGTTTTTACTTTAGGTTATTTTAAGAACGCTGAAGAACGAAACATAAATATGCGCTAAGAGAAAGCGTTGTTTGAAACAATTCCCAAACTCAATGAAATGCTTTTAGATTCTTTGAAACTGTACACATATGTATAGTTTCTCCCGGTATATATAGAATCTAAATATCTTCGGGACGAAAGGAAATCTTTTGTAAAAGGACAAACAAGGTCGAGAAGAAACTTTTCTGGAATAATATTCCATCGTTTATGAGATACGGGCGTCGATGGGCCGTAAATATGGAGCTTAGGCAGGTGAGCTGCGACTCAGTACTTTCTGCTGAGCCATTGAAGATGAAAAGTTGCTCTGTAAAATGATACGGCGGGACCGTAACGGCAGCAAGATACTTCAGATTTATATTTATGGTCGTTCAGTGAGGGTTCATCAGAGTATTGTTAAGCCTAAGAGTGTGATTCATACAGTACTTAGGTGATATTCTAAAGCTTGTAACGAGCTGCGCTTTCATGAAGGTGTTAAGTGGTGACCGTAAAATATAATAGCAGCACTGTCTGACTTTGAAGTGAACGGGATTAGGATTGAGCTGTTAACCTGGGACGTTTTACGACCAATATGGGAATCGAGATCAACCATTAAAAGCAATACTAGCTTTTTCCCGCGAATTCGCAATACCGGAATGTGTGAATGGTTTACTTATGGGTATGTGCCACATGCCAATTTCATCGAAATACTTTCAGCAATTACGGCGCGAAAAACAAGGATCTGCCCTTTTTTCGGGCGTAAAGAGTGCATACTACATTATGTATTGATTAGCGTGGATGTTAAGTCGTAAAAAATCTATTTGTAATCGTTTCTTTTTGGTTTATATTGGGATCAATAAAACAATTTTGGAATAATTGCTGCAGTTCCTCCAACGTTGAACTCGTCTAATAAAATCCTTTAACCTTTCGACATACCTGAAAGGAAGAAACAGCAAGCTGCGAGAGCCCGTCCACGTAAGGTCCGAGCACGGCATGCTCGCGCACGCGCAGCGATCGCCTCGTCGTCTCGGGATCTAGCAGGTCGTGTACTCGTTCGTTGTATATTTCCATGTATGACACCTCAACCTGGAGGAAACAAAAGATAGATTCAGAAAACACATTCAGGGTGTTACGGAACATCGCTTCGCAAACTGTTACTAAGAATTCAGCACATATGAGTCTAGAATTGTAGACCCACCAGTGCTGGTCCCTTACACCTAACATGTTTAAAAATATTTCGGACCTTTTATAAAGCTGCCTATAGTTGGCAAAGACTAAGCTAATTGAGAAGACTAAGGAAGGCATAAACCTGGCTAGAAGTGTACGCCTTCCTAAAAGTGATGCCCAAGGATCTGCTTAGGCTAGAAACCCAATAAGCTTTCTCTTGCCATCCAAGGTGAACTAATCAAGAGATACCACTAGGGAAAGCTGGGGTTCTAGTCTATGCAGATCCTCTGGCAAAAGGTCATACGGTGATCATACTAAAACCTCCTCGGGGTAACTCAGAAGACTACTGACATCTTAATTACCAGCGAGGACATTACTCTATCTTTGATATAGCAATTACGTTTAATAGTATCAATTAATCCTGTGAGGAGACAGATTGCTAGACCATCACCTGTGAACGTCATAATAACGCGTTTTTATCGGTTGATACTTCCAATTAATACGATAAACAGTATATTAGTGGTGACCATATAGTGTTACCTATTAGATCGCTTTATCACTACCACATATCATGAAAGGACTGAGGAAAGACGGTCAAAATCTATCAGTATAGGGCCAACAAATAACTATAACAGAATCGAGACGGAGACCAGGAGTTCCGTAGCAAAGATTTTACTTAGTAGCTAGGGCACTTATCTCCCATCTTCAAACTTTTTGGATTATAAACCGTTAACATTTTAATATTTGTGGGAGAAAATAAATATGTAAATCACAAATCCTTTAGTAAGTGCTGTGATTATTTCAGGGGAATACATTACCCTGTGACTAGCTTCTCACTGGAGTGTCGTTCAATAGTCTTTCTTTTTTTTTCTTTTCTAGTGAAAAGAGCAAGTAATAAATTTTTCGGGACCAGATATTTGTAACAACTTTGCAAGAACACGACCTTACCTTATAAGTAAGTGCCGGTGGTGACTGTTGTACTTTGATCCTCTCGAACAAAGAGTCGCATAACCGTGGGATGATGCCACCCTCATCAGCCCCCGGCGAGCCCATCATCGTATATGATTTCCCTGAACCTGGACAAAAAGAAAATGATATTTTATATTTATAATTAACTTAGAAAAATCCTCATCTTTGCAAATAAATGATAGCCCGGAATGTCTCATGCATGAAGGACACCTACTCAATAAAACCTTTTTTTATACAAATAAACAAAGGTTTTTCTTTTGGCTGAAAGTAACTTTTTTACGTCTGGTTATTCTTGTTCGCTGGGGATGCGTCCCATACATTTTTGCCGATCCTCGTTAAAACATTTTTTTCAAGTATTTCTAATATTTTTAAATATCAGAATTAACCACTTCATCTTTTGTGTTAGTCTTCCAAGCTCTTCAATGAATCCTATAAGAATAGATTCCGTAGAGCTATAAGCTAGTTCTTAACCCATTTGGCGCCTCTGTACCCGATTGTGTACAGCTAATCAATTGAAGGTAGGTAATAAATTTACTAACCTACATTTGGTTTTTTTCGACCCATAATATAAAGTGATACTTTGTACGTCAAAAAAATCACAATTTATGTGGGTATATTCATAAAATCTGTCACAGTGAGGATTTCAACTTCGCGATATAATTGTTTATCGAGGTAAGTTCGCTGATCTATTATTTTTTTGTGTTTGCATAACCTAAATTTCTGATATATTTATGTTTCTTGTGGTATACATCCTTATTCGTAAAATAAATAATAATAAACTATTTTACAACAAGTATTTACAAAGAAATCGTGCTTGAAAGACAACTGTACCCAATTGTGTACAGCGGCCGAATCTATATAACGATTGTGCTTATTGTTCTAGGATTTCGTTACCATGAGTTCGAGACATTTTAACGTTTCTAACTGTTACAAAGGCTTAGAGGAAGCAGTCAATGCTGTTTTGGATGAGAGTGACAGTGATGGCGATTATGACTTTGCTGTTATACCGCCAGAACCTAGCGTCGTTACAGATGAAGAAGAAGGCTTCGACGAGGACATGGTTACCGCGTCTTTGCCGCAGGATGTGCCTGGCAATATTGAGGTTTTTAGAGCTAACGAGGACATCATTCAAAGTGACGACAGCAGCGACGAAGAACCATTGGCTAAAAAGGCAAAGAGAAGGCGACAACAACTATGTCAGCCTGTATGGCGTAAGTGTTCCCCTACATACTCTTCTACGACTGAAGAAAGAACTGATGTGCAAGAAAGACAGGAAACAGTAAAAGAACAGCTCGGGGAACTTAGTCCCGTACAGATATTTGAAAAAATATTTGATGAAGAAGTTATAACCCTGATAATTACTAACACAATTTTATATGCTAATCAAAATAACAGACACACTTTTCAATTAGACTCTGTTGATTTGAAAAAGTTTATAGGTATATTGATATTGTCTGGATATCATAAATTACCCAGGGAAGATTTGTACTGGTCTTATGATGAAGATGTCGGTGTTGAAATGGTATCAAAGTCCATGCCACGGCAAAGATTCCGGGATATAAAAAAGAATCTTCATTTTGTGAACAATGACGTAGCAACTACTACCAGGGACAAAATGTTCAAAGTCCGGCCATTAGCTGATATTCTAATGAATAAATTTTTGCAATGGCGTGTAATACATAATAATATTTCAATTGATGAATCGATGGTAAAGTACTTTGGCCATCACTCTGCGAAGCAATTTATTCGAGGAAAACCGGTGCGATTTGGCTATAAGAACTGGGTAGCAGCAAGTTCGACGGGATACTGTTATACTTTTGATTTTTACTGCGGAAAAGCCATCGAAGCTTCTACTGATCCTCTAGGATCAAGAGTAGTCAAAATATTATTACAGAAACTGGGGACTGATCCAACAAACCATCAAATATTTTTTGATAACTTTTTTACCAATTATAATCTCTTATTCGAGCTGAAAAAAGAAGGGTATCGAGCAACTGGAACCATACGAGAGAACAGAACAAAGAAATGTCCACTGAGAAGCACTAAAGATATGAAGAAAGAAGATCGTGCTTCATATGATTACAGGTTTGATAAGCAAAATGAAATATTATTAGTGAGATGGAAAGATAATAGTGTTTGTACAATGGCGACAAATTACGACACCATTGAGCCATTGGGAGTTGTAAAGCGATGGTCTCCCACACAACGTGAAAAGGTTGATGTCAACATACCCAAACTATTTCAAACATATAATAAAAATATGGGCGGAGTCGATGAATTAGACCAATCGATTGCACTGTATAGGATTGCTATTCACGGAAAAAAGTGGTGGTGGGTTTTGTTTACTTACATGGTTGATATGGCGATTGCAAACTCATGGCGTTTGCATGTTATGAGTCATAGTGATAAAATGGACCAGCTACAGTTTCGACGTGCCATTGCAAGATATTACTTACGCCAAAAAACACACCATAAAGCTCGACCGTCATCTTCAATAGTGCAAGGTTTGCCTCAAGATGGTATAGGGCACTATCCAAAAAAAGCTTGAAAAACCATTGCGATGTGTTGTTTGTCACGCAAGAGTTCGTTGGCAATGCAAAAAGTGTGTAAAAACATTATGTTTCACCTCGTTATAATACGCCGCTGTACCCAATTGTGTACACCCCTCTCCCGAAAAGCCAATTTTTTTTTTTCACTATTTTTTAATTTTTTATGTATATTTGATTCATAAACATCACGAAAATAAATGTTTTGTAAAAATACTACTGCTGTTTTAATTTTGGCGGTTAATGGGTTAAAAGTAGTGTGAACAGTACCATTGGAGACAGCACGAGGCATTTCGTAGTTTTGCATAACCCATGGGAGAAACGTGTGTATTTATGTATCCGGAGCACTACTCGTATTCCTACGTACTGCGATTACGTCTCTTCCGGGATGACAATAACACAGGCATTTCAACAGAGAGTTTCGTAGAAATTATATGTTTTCTGAATCATTTTGCTGTTTATTTTAGTTTCACATCGTATCTTTTGGAGATCCCAGTTTACGGGCCCGAGGCGACTATGAAAGTTTTTATTATTTAACACATTTGCGGACACTGATGTTTTATTATTATGACGGCTATAGTCATTTTGAGTTCGTGAATGGCTACACAACAAAGTAGTTTTTTTTTTCCTGGGCAAAACCTACCTTCCACTTCTTCAATCATACACGAGCCCGCGCGTCCTCCTTCCAGTTTACACGAGACATATCCATCAGGCTCGTCCTACGTGGTCTGCCGTGACCCCGCCTCACTGTCTCAGGGCACCAGTTCTATGCTATTTGGGGCTCAAATAGCATAGAACAGACATGCGGCAGACATGTCCTACCCAGTCCTTTTTAAGTTGGGTAGCCTTTTGAGCCACGACAGTTAAGTTTGTTCTGTAGCGCAGTATTGTGTTTCGAACACGACACTGCGCTCCATTGCTCGTAGGCAGACCTTGAGTTTTGACTTCTGGATTTCGTCTTGCTCAACAATATCCTACACGATCAACTGAAATACATTATGTCTCTACTCAAATCTGAAGCTGAACGTTATAACAAAGGTCCTAAATCTAGATAAAGCGTCACAAACCGATAACACATACCCTCTACTTCAAAATGTTATGACGTCAATTTCATGTCACTATGAGTCAGGTGCATAAACACAAATTGAACGCACTCCGCTCTTTCAATCAATGCGAAACGTTTCGCTCACTAGTGAAAGCTCTTCATTTGTAAACAAACCTGTACATTTCACTGAACTTTATGTTCCATGACAAACTGTTATTTTGAATCATAAATCAAAGGAGTAAGAATTAAATTGCTTTACTACGTTGAAAGATCTGAAGGTACGTTAAAATAAACAAATTGATGTTTGTTTATGTGTTTAAACACGATTTCAAAGTATTGCGCTTGTAAAGATTTAATTAGCCGTCAAAAATTAGTTTCTGTTCTCTCGATCTCATTAAAAACGATGACCGATATAGGTTACATCGAAAGCTCGATCGATGACCACGGATTTTCTCAATCAAGCACTATTTCTCCTTTCAATCATCATCTGCCTAGCCTTTTCCCAACTACGTTGGGGTCGGCTCAGTCTAACCGGATAAAGGTGAATACCAGTATTTTACATGGAGCCTATCTGACCTCCACAACCCAGTTACTGGGTAACACGATACCCCTTAGTATGAACGGTTGTCAGACTTTCGGGCTTCTGACGCCCCGTACCTAACGACTGTCCGAGATCCACGAATGGCAGTCGGGACTAACGGCTATAGTGTGCTTTCCGATGCACGGAGGGGTCTTGGTATGTAAAGATGGTCACCCATCGACGGACCAACAGCGGCAAGCGCAGCTTAGCCTGATGGATTGACCACTGCGGCAGTTTTTACTTAGCCTTAAGCCCCACTATTTCTCCTTTCAATAACTTTCATGAATCTCGAACCCAAACTTTCCAAATTAAAATATAGAACAATACAATCTGGAATAGTAAATAGTTATAACTAACGAACAAACTAAAACTAATAAATTGTTTACTCCCTCAAATTCAATGAGAACTGATTGTTGGGGAATCGCGTCTAAATGTTTATTACCATGGGCCCAGAACAATTTCGGGAGTGCTAACTTGTCCGTAGATAGCAGTTCTGAATGAGAACAATACAAAGTTTGGTATACTTAGTTCAAAGCTTCTTTATGTCTATAGATTGCACTAGCTTCTGCCCGCGACTTTGGCCGCGTCAAATTCCGTCGCCTCCCACCCGCACTTTTACTTCGTTTTCGCTTATCGTTCTTTCTGCCTTTTTTTTCTTTTTGCTCGAGTCCTAAGGGTCGTGATGTAATGATTAATCCTTACTAGGTATATCTATATATTTATATAAATAAAAAGAGAAGTCCTGACTGACTGACTGACTCATCAACGCGCAGCCCAAACCCTGGGACGTAGAAAGCTGAAATTTTGCACAGCGATTCCCTTTATAATGTAGACAAAGAATAAGGAAGGATTTTTCGAAATTCATACCCTACGGGAGTTAAATAGGGGATGGAAGTTCCGCGCGGGCGAAGCCGCTGGCAAAAGCTAGCATAAAAATAAAAAGACAAGTCCTGACTGACTGACTCATCAACGCCCAGACCAAACCCTTGGACCTAGAAAGCTGAAATTTTGCACAGAGGTTCGATTTATACTGTAGACCAAGAATAAGGATTTTTCGAAACTCAACCCCTAAGGGAGTTAAATAGGGGATGAAAGTTCCGCGCGGGCGAAGTAGCTGGCAAAAACTAGTAATAACATAAATGCGAAAGTAATTTAGTTTCGTTTTTACACTAAACGGTTTCGGTTGAAAGGCACAAACATAAACCATGACCGGGTAAGGCTAATTTTGCTATTACATTAGTCGTAGATAAAGTCACTGGCAACATCCCTTCATCAATAATTGGGTTACCATTTGCAAAAAACCTTTTTACAAATCTGACTGGTAGTTCCCGATATTAATGCCTACATACAAACTTACAAACAAATTTTACCTCTTTATAATATTAGTATCTATAGAAGTATAGACTAAACAGCGAAATTACTAAGTTTGAAGAAAGTTGGATGTTTGAGGCCAAAGGTAATGTAATTTAATCAAGTCGAAATTAAACTATGGATGAATTACTCGAAGTTTGGCGGTTTCGGAGCTAATTGTTCTCGTGTGGCCTGACGCCTAATAAGTTACACAACATGAATCTTGTTGAAGCGGTTCACTCCCTTGGCGATGCGAGCGTTTTAGAACTAACGCCAAGAGACAGAAAGCCGTGAGTATCAACTTATGAAGTATTTTATGGCAGTACCTAAGGTTGCTGTCAGCTGGGGTGATAAGTCGACCAAAATAATAATAACCATGTAGAATCAGCCTTTAATCGTTATTAGGTGTACCCAAATTATCAAAATTTCTAAGCTTAATACTACCTACTTACTGCATAATCAGCCTATAATGTCCCCACTGCTGGGACAAAGTAGGCCACCTCACTTTTTGAAAGGCCGTAATCTACCACGCGGGACCAGTGCGGGTTAGTAAATGCCAGATGTGTTCGAAATTTTGGTTCTAAGACACAGGCCGGTTTCCTCAATTTTTTTCTTCACTGTAATCACCTAATGGGAAATAGGACATGAGATATTATATGATTAGTTGACCTCCCTAAGTTTTCGAGTTGAGTTGCACGATTATTGACAAATGCGTGCACTAAATGGACCTGCCATTGAATCTGTGCGATTCTTTCCCCAAAAGAAAATTTCAGACATCAATCATCGACATCGTCTTCATATGTTCTGACCAAGAATATGTCTGGACTTTAAAAGAAACTGTGACCTCTGAGTTTGTTTCGGCCTTTCTTCTCAGAGTAATCGAAAAAAACGCCGTCTGCACCTAGTTTTTAAAATATGATTGAGGTTTAGTATTCGTAAAAACCTACTTAAAGAAATAAGATAACTTATCATTAGGGAGAAAAGGCTTTTTGTCTTCTCCACTAGCACTTCGGGAATACGCAGCGATACCTACATTATGTATTTCCCTAGTGAAGCTTACAATATTTTTGCAGGACAAGATCGAAACTATCCGTATCAATATCAACTACGATCGACTTTCTCACAAGTATAAGTAACGTCATATCAAGTAAATAACTTTCCCTCGCGATACAGTAATAAACTTCCTAGAAACAAATCACATTTATCTTACTGACAATAAATAAAGACTTATGATACAACGGAAACTTTGAAGACATACATACTTCTCCCAACTACAAAAAATGGTGTGAGTGTAATCTTAGATTCCATGGAATATATATCTCGGTTTAACTAATAGTACCTTCCATTGGTAGACTGTTCAAAAGGTAAGTCGCAAAAACGAAACCACTACAGAAAAATCACGACCTAAAACGTCTGAAACAAGAAAAAAACATTTTTAGTTCATCGCTTTATGTCCTCTATCATCATCATCATATCAGCCGAACGACGTCCACTGCTGGACATAAACCTCCGCCAAAAGGGGGGAGATTTGCCATAATCGCCATGCTTGGCAGGCGGGGTTGGCGATCGCAGTTTGGTGGTAAAATGCATAGAGAACGCTGCTGCCCATTCTCTAGTAAATCCCTTAGTCGCCTTCTACGACACCCATGGGAAGAAATGGGATGGTGCTATTCTTTTACGTCTGGCATACCTTGTATGTCCTCTATAGGGCGCCATATTTAATATGACTCATATAACCAGCATTCGAACGAGACGCTTCCAACCATACCTCTTGTCAAATTATGATAAATAGTTTAGAAGTTATGAGGACATGAACATACATACCTACCCACATACAAACCGTACCGGCCATAATCATACCCTATTTTTTGCTTCGCCGTATAATCGAGTAAAAAATGAGTTAGGCCTTTCAGAGCTTATTCCATTTAATCCGATCCTATACGATCCCATTGTCCTTTTTATCCCACACACATTTCCCCTTTCATTGCTCGCTTCTCGGTCAAGGTTGGAACGAAATCTACCTATAATATACACATATTATTATGTAGGTTCAGAGTTTATCTTACCTACGTGGATTCCACTTATTGTTATAAATGTGTAAGTTTCAATGTTATGATGTTTGTTGCTCAGTCACGCAAAAACGGCAAAACGGATTTGGTTGAAATTTGGCACACAGATAGAGAATTACCTAGGTAAGGACATTGGCTACTTTTCATCCTGAATCGTAGGCAAAGTCGCGACTAACAGCTAGTCCAAAATATTTTGGATGCCGAAATTAAACACATCTTTTGAGATGACTTCAATTAGTGAAATTGAAACATGTTTCAGCACTCAATCAAGTGACTACATTAATATTAATAACAGTCTAGCGAAACAGACAGAAAACTAAAGTAAGACTCATATCAATGTCACATTTCTAGAGACACGACGTGTCTGTATTTACACGCAATGTCACGCAAACTTGCTACCCACTATATTTCATAGTCTTTGACAGAGTAATACGAAACTTCAGTACGACCTCTGTTATTTTCTGCACCCGTAGACATACGTCGAGTTCTACACTGTCATTCGTTACTGAAGGAAAAAGTTCACGAAATTCTTTTACGTTACTCATTTAATACAGTGAAGAAAAACTTTATTGGCAGCACGAGTAATGTGTTTCTTTGAGGGAAAGGTTAATAGGTAGGTAGGTGAATATGGAGGGCTTCGGACGGAAATTACTTAATAAGATAAAATACGCGTTTAATTTCCTAGTAGCGTATCTGATATTGCCAGTACGCAAAAGTCGCTACCTTTTGGATTGAATAATTCTGATTTCTCGCTTTGTTAAAGTATTTTATTGAAGATTCTGAAACCCAATTAAACTATGTATATTGTGTTTTTTTTTTACATTTGAAACTTTTGTACTATCATCTTTTTCAGAAATCTAATTACTCAATGTGTAACCGTCTAGTCAACATTCCAGTCGTTCAGAATTGCAGGCCTCGATGGACGTGCTGCATTACAAAGGAATTCCTGAATAACTGAATCACACGAGCGACAAAGGGTAGTTAGTAACGGTAACAGCAGAATACAGTGCGAACCACGTCATCACATCTGCTACATAATTACATTTGTAACGTTACAAGACCACACAATAGTACCATTTCACAAACAGAATCCTCCACTTTTCCTTTATTTGTAGAACACTAGTACTAGTGGTACCAGTGGTGGGGCTCGTGATCGAATACTAAGTACGCACTAACGTAAATATACCGCGCTCACTGGATTTTCAACCTTCGGTGTTGAACCAAGCTTTGAGAATCCAATAGATTACAGAGTGCATCCCAGCGCTTCGAAAAAACACGCGTGTTCGATTTTCAAGTCTCCGCGCTACGCGGTGCGTTAAAGAGCCGGAAAATCCCGCAACGATATTTTTCCTTCCGTGCGAACGTGTACTTATATAGCCGCACGAGTCGAAGGCTAAGGCTACGCTTGCCATGATCGGCTCATAGATGGGTGGATCCATTACAAATGAAGACCCCTCCGTGCCTCGGAAAGCACGTTAAACCATTGGTCCCGGCTGTCACTTGTAGATTTTTGACAGTCGTTACTGGTAGCCAGACTTTTGCTACTCAGTAATTGGGTTGTGGAGGTCGGATAGGCAGTTGCTCCAAGTAAAATACTGGTATTCAGCTGTATCCGATTAGACTGGAAGTCAACCCCAACAAAGTTGGGAAAAGGCAAAGCAGATGAAAATGTAGCACTAGTATTGTTTCACAAATACTGAACACACCTCTATTTTTGTGAGTCGAAAGGCAACTTGAATTTCCATTCAAGCCATTAGCATAATATCACAACATAAACGAAGCGTAATCTATAATTTAATTTAGCAAGCCCGATTCCGACGAAAAACAACAAAACCAACAGACATAAGTAAAAGGAGTGACATTTTATTAAACAAATGTCTTGATACAGGTCGAACCATAAATATTTTGCGAAAAACATGGAAAAGGGCTGACACCTACCTTGTGTCGACAGAAGATTGCCTATATACAAATCAGGGTACGACATTCAGAGTACCCACGTACAGATTTAATATTCAGATCGCGTGTATTACATGTAAAGAAGAGGAAATATGAGGGATTTTTGGTATTAGACTTCAAGGTTCCGTGAAGTTATTATTACTTAGTTCGTTTAACAGGTGACACTTTTACCTGTTAAACGAAACTAAGTAATTTTCTTGAAGCAGTACGAAAGGAAAGTATTGAAATTATTATAATCATAACGGCTACTATAGATATTCTAAAAAAATCTGAAGACAGTTTAAAGAAACTCTGTTCAGTAGATTCAGACCGAAAACAAGGCCGATAGCAAAATTGGGCCCGATTTGCATTACAAACCAAAATCCATTTATAGAATGGAAAGTTTTAACGCAACTTGCGGTTGGAGTAAACTTGTAGAAATCGTCACGTATCAAAATTTTAGAAATCGTCACATAACAAAAAAGCGTTATGCCTCCATGCGACTCTTTACACATATTTTATAGAAAGAGAGAGACAGTTTTCATGGTTTTCGACGGTGCTGAAAAAAACAGTCAAAATGAAAAGCCAAGATGGCGGTCGCGAAACTTTCAAATATTTCATCATGAGTGTCGTTTTGATGTTCGACAATCAAAAGCTCCATATCGAATTACATTCGAAGTTGAAGAAAAAGCGGGAGGAACTTTGTGATTTTTTTCTTTTGTTAACGAAAAAACGCATGTAACGTACATGTGTATTTTCGTTAACAAAAAAAAAAACTCGTCAGACATTTCCGGAACAGACTGCTATCTTTCCATATTGAAATAAATAAAGATATCATCCAAGACCACTCTAACATCCAATATCTCTCAGCTGAAGTACGAGTACAATTTACCAGAACCACGAACAAAAAAAGAAACTTAACGTCACAGTCTGTCCCATTCCCAGCTCCAAAACACAGGGAGCTCAAAAAAATAAATCACAGACCAACAAAAGGACGAAACACCATGGGTCGCATGAAACATTGTGCCGACATAACTCTTTCAGACCGCTCGCTATGGGAATGTCAACTTTTATTTGAGCACATACTTGTATGGTTCAGAAACGATTTTGTTGGAAAAATGTATATTGGTGGCCGGTGGATTTTATTGGTATTGCTGTAATTTTTTTGCTTTTGGTAATATAGGCCAAGAGGCGATACTATGAAATTGTAATGTTGACAAAATCAGAAGGAAGGAATACGAAATGATTATCTTCAGGGGCGTCAGCAGTCTGTTCGGGCTGGAGACTCTTCATCGAGTTTCTGTGATCTTGCAGCTGGCGTCCCTCAAGGCGGTATATTATCTCCTCTTTTGTTCTCCATTTTTATTAATCTCATTACCACCGAGCTTCGGACTGCGTATCATCTTTATGCGGACGATTTGCAGCTTTACTGTCAGGCAAGTGTTGACAACATAGCGGATGCGATTGAGGAGCTAAACCCGGATTTAAGTGTGGTTAAGAACTGGTCTGATTGGGTTGGCGGTCAACCCTGCCAAGTGTCAGGCTATCATTCTAGGGAGCCCCTACAGTATGAGGAAGTTGAATAGCTTAACTGTGCCACCTGTAATTTTCGACAACTCAGTAATCCCGTTTAGCTCCGATGTTAAAGATCTTGGCCTACATGTTGACACTTGTCTTGACTGGCGGAAGCAGGTCACGACTGTCAGTCAAAAAGTCACCGGAACGTTGCGGTCGCTCTATCGGTTGAAAAACCTTCTCCCATCACACATTAAGGCAATGCTTGTACAATCCCTAATCTTTCCCATAATTGACTATGGCGATGTGTGTTACTATGACCTGAATGCAGATCTACTTAATAAACTTGACCGCCTTCTAAATAACTGCATTCGATTCGTTTTCAATCTTCGTAAGTATGATCATGTCTCCGCGCACCGGTTGCTTTTAAAATGGCTACCCATCCGTCAGCGCAGAGAGTTGAGGGCTCTGTCAATGTTGTTTTCCATACTCGACAAACCCACTTCTCCTTCTTACCTGACATCCCAGGTTCAATACTTGTGCGCTGCGCATAGTAAAAACCTTCGTTCCACCAATAATCGTCTTTTACGATGTCCTTCTCACCGCTCTGGTTTCATCCAATCTTCTTTCTTTGTCCAGGCGGTGTTTCTTTGGAATGCGCTCCCTCTGAATATCAGGATGGCAACCAGTCGGTTTTCGTTTAAAGTAAAGGCACGTGAGCATATTCGTAAGAAGTTGGCTGAATCATCCCAGCGCTGAATAGCTGGATTCGTTTTCTCCTCTACCTATCGTTATTTCTCAAGACAAAGTAATTTTTTATATATATATATGTATGTATGTATCTATGTATTAGTATGTATTATCTCTCGAGTAACCTATCCCTTATGTTGCACCTGCCATGTTTTCTCTCTGCATCACCCTAAGGTTGACTGGTAGAAAATGCCTCAGGCATTAAGTCCGCCTTTGTACAGTATTTTTTTACTTGTGCATTAAGTTTTAATAAATAAAAATAAAAATGAATGTGGTGACATGTGTTTTACAGATTGACGAAATATTTTACGCAAAGCAATAGACATTAACCAGAGAGACTGAGAGGAGTGCCAAGAGGGAGGAGTAGCACATTACCTTACTGATAGTTATCAGTTGATGAATAATTGACTATTCATGAGATATAGCTTCCACACACGTATAATTCCTGCAATTCCTCGATGCAAACGATAATTCCTGTGATCAGCCTAGGCCTGTATACGGGCTGGTCATATCAATACTGTCAATATTGATATATGAAAACTATATAACAACAGAAATTAATGCACAACTATCTGAAGCATAATCATGTCTTCATATTATTGGGCTTACAAAGATGAAAAATAATATTTTACTACGCCTTATGTTTTTCGCTTTTCCTCCATACTCATTCATATTAATATACATTTGATTTTATTGAGCTGTTTGCTATGATATTTTGCCATTTAGCTTTAACCAAGGTCTTCACATAACAGGGTTGTTTATGTTATTTCCTATCGCAGGTATGCTGGAAGAGATTTCTTTAGAAATAAGCATTACCTTTGTACCATTTTTCTGTTCTTTTATTCTTGCTTATTCATATATGTGTAAATAAAAGGTTATATAAATAAATAAGTTTGAAAAACAGGTTTAATAATTCTTAGAAGATATCAATTGAAATTAATACGGCTTTCAAATGGCACCGGCGGCGGCGGCAGCGCTATTCAAATCAGTTCGTTTCAAATCAATATTTGGTATTAGGTATTCGTCAGTAACCTTATTTAGTAGGCGCTCGAAAGTGAATTATAACTTGGATGGTGACTAACTATGTATACATAGATGTATTAATAAAGCGGCACGTGTTCTATTTGACCTACAACTCAAAACATGAGTCTATTGTTTTGTGATTCAAAATAGCAGTTTCTCGGAAATTATATCAATCTAATTAATTTATGATTGCGTAATTTCAGGCTCACAACTGTTAGCTGTGGATCGCTAATTGAGTTGGCAGTCAACGCTTTAGCAGTTTTTATTATAAATTGATTAAAATACTAAATAAACGTTTATGGAACCAGTCACCACCGTGACATGGATATTTCTATTCGACGTGAAATATCAAAGCCCCGTTTAGGCTTTTATTTATAATGATATCCAAGAAGGGCCACCAATATTTGGAACATAATGGGAAAGCAATCTGTAATTTTCCGAAACAAAACTACAGTCGTGACAATAACACAGAGGAAGAGATGATCCAAGCCGCTGGCGGTCGTCCAACACCAGAATATGACGCTTCAGCATCATTCCCGACACTGTCATTTATCACGACCACTCCCGAAATTAAAAGTTGTACGTGAAAACCATGCTTTGGTATGCGTCTTGATCTAAGGAATTAACTAAAACCTTTTTTTCTTCAGTTTACGGACGGATTCGTATCTAGTCTTTGATAATTATGTTAGGTAGTCATTGCTCCTTCAGAGAGGATTGTGGCAAAGTAATTGTAGCCACACAAGTCGCTCGTTCAAATAAATATGCTTGCCACGGTTACACCAAGAAATCTGAAAGTCTGACAACCAGTCTTGCCAAGGGGCATCATCTTACCCAGCAACTGGGTTCTGGAGGTCAGAAAGGCAGTGGTTCCATGTAAAATACTGGTATTGGGCTGCATCCAGTTAGACTGGAAGTCGACCCCAACATAGTTGCGAGAAGGCTAGGCATCATCATCATCATCATTTCAGCCGGAAGACGTCCACTGCTGGACACAGGCCTCCCAAAATTTGGAGGGGGCTTGCCATAATCGCCACGCTTGGCAGACGGGTTGGCGATCGCAGTATGGTGGTCAAATGCATAGAGTACGCTGCTGCCTATTCTCTAGTAAGTCCCTTAGTCGTCTCCTACGACACCCACGGGAAGAGATGGGATGATGCTATTCTTTACGTCCGGCACCACACGGTACGGTAAGGCTAGGCATGATGATAGTTATTGGTTCTTCAATTTTAGAACTCTAGGAACAAGACTGACGACTTTAAATGTCATTTCATCAGTAATGGTCTTGCTCCATATAAGAGAAAGAGACTAGACTAGAAGAAGAATTATTTCCTAGAATGTCTTTTAAATACCCTAATTTGTTTAAATAAAGTCGATGCATATGAGGCTAAAATTCGAAGGTCTAGTTAAATCAACGTAACAAACTTTCAATCGTTAGTGTAGGCACACCACACAGGGGATGATCAACACTCTGGCGATCGTCCAAATCTTCAGAGCAATGCGTCAGCGTCATCGGGGAGCCATTCATCAAGCAGTCTGCCCGTATATCTCTTCAAAGATACATAATTTTTGTACTAAAAAATATTTTAGTCATCAAAAAGTTTAAATAGCGTAAAATTTTATGAGTAATGGAGAAACTTTAGAACTTATAGAAGAAGAAGAGTAAATTCGTCTCAAGTGTTCGGACTATAAAACCAAAGTATAAAAATTGACGGTATGCATTTTCATCATAGACATAAATGTGTGTTTTTTGCATTGGGAATGTCATAACCGAATTCCGTTCCAAATTATTTCCTATCTTACTGGTCTATTTTCTTTTATTATACACATGCAACATACATTTTTCATCGTTTAACAGACAGATAGTTTCAACATATAAGAGTGTTGATTCTTTTCCATGTGTGTGCCACATGCGGTTCTATTTCCCACGTCAATAGTGGTCGCTGATGCAAGCACAATTCACGGACAACGCGCGATGCTATCAAAGCAATCAGCTCAGAACATCAACTACTTGAAGACCGCTCTTGACTTGGTTACTGTGAAATCTATTTATTATTAATACGTGGAGTAAGAAATTTGTAGCCTCGTTTACGAAAATTACGCGGACGGAGAAGTACGAAATTTAGCACAGTTAAAGTTTATTTAGAGAAGGAGAGCAAAAAGCTATTATTTTTGATTATTGTTGATTAAAAATCAAAAGAAATTTGGGTCCAATTAAAACCACTGGGCGACCACTATATGAATAACTAGCCGAGTTAATTAAAGCAATCAAGGTTATTTTTACAAACAAAGATGAAATTCATCATCATCATCATTTCAGCCCAAACACGTCCACTGCTGGACATAAGCCTCCCCCAAAAGGGGGGGTTTTGCCATAATCGCCACGCTTGGCAGGCGGGTTGGCGATCGCAGTATGGTGGTAAAATGCATAGAGAACCCTGCTGCCCATTCTCTAGTAAGTCCCTTAGTCGCCTTCTACGACAGCCACGGGAAGCAATGGGATGGTGCTATTCTTTAACGTTCGGCATCACACGGTAGTGTAAGATGAAATTAATATGAGTGAAATACGAAACTATTGCTTTAGAAGATAATGGTGCCGATTCTGTTGTACACCGAACTAAACTATAACTAAAATTCCTTACTTTTTGACTATGAGAATCTTAACGCTATTCTGCAAAAAAAATATCTCTAAATTTAAAAACAATTTTGACACAACTAAAATCGAATTTGACAATCGCGACTCGCACGTGGTATGTTTTGGCTTCGCAACGTGGTACAGTCGCCAGCAGGTCAAGCTATCCCAAACTATCAAATTTTCCCAATTGAACATAAACCTTATGCCTTTGCAGTAAAGTTGAAAAACTATCAAAGAAATTTGACAGATTGGGGTAGCTTGATGTGCTGGCCTCTGTACTTGTTTGCCCTACCCCGTGATGTTTTTTAGAGCCAGAGGCGCGCTGGGGCCACAGCCTCGACGTGATTTATATGGAGTTTTCACTTTTTGCATGGAAATTATGAAAAATTATATACCCACATGTTGAGTATTATAGGTGTGTGAGGTTTAATAAAGGGGGCCGAAATTTTCATTATTTTTGCGATAGGACACACCATTTTCGAGATATAAGCAAAAGAAAAGAAAAAAAATACGGTACTATTTTTGCACCAGAAGTCGAGGTGTCGATGTCGGTGTGAATTTTAGTTCTTGACAATTTTATTCCACACCTATTTAATCGGAATTAAAAATAGTCAGATTTAGTTAGACAACCAAAATTTTAGGTTGAATATAATAATGAAATTGACATCAACAGAATAGCAAAATTGCCATTTTCACTAAACTAATAACTCAGTGCAATCTTAGTGCTTTTAAACTAAAATATAGTTAATTTGTGTCACTTTAGTCATTTTCAGAATGAGAAATCGTCCTTTGACAGGAGTAAACTAAATTTTGGTGATTTTTAGTCTAGTTTAGAGAATTTTGTGACAACAGAATCGGCACCAATAACTACTAAAACTACCCGAAAGCAAATTTCAGCATCCAAAATTCTCACGAAATACTTGGCTTGGTACGAATGTATAAATTACCAGTTTCACAGTTTCACCTAGGTTCTTGTGAATTTACATAGCCTCTTCAACTACAGCGAAATTACATTTGAGCTTAAAGTGCTTGAGACGTCTTCCTCGATGTTCCTGCACTTAAAGCGTCTCGAGAATGTGAAATAATCTAACGTGGGTGTATGTACTTATCTCCTATCGATCGACAGCTAAGCCTCTTAAGCCCCACCTCGACAATTAACGAGCGCAAACATCGACTAGTTAAAAGTTGGCCCCTGTGTGACGGCTGACACATGAACGTTTGGCGGATACGTTAAATAGATAAGGGTAAATTATTCACTTATCATAGTTTGCGTAGAAATTATAAGGAAGGGCGAACTGAGTAATGATGTTTTTGTAATTTTTTTAAATATAAAATCCTGTTCGTTGGTACGCGCATTACTTGAGAACGGCTGGACAGATTTGTTTTTTGTTTTTGTTTTAAAATGTTAATTCGTTTCCTAATACAGACATTTCTTGCTTTAAAGGAGGCTCCAATCACCAGCTCTTTATACATTTTTATATGGTTATTTTTTTTTTTACTATTGCAACAAAACAGTTCACTCAATAAGTACAACATAAACAAACAAACAAAATGATTAAGGTGCTATAGTGAACGTAAAATAAACAAGGAATAAAAGTGTGAATTTGATTTTTAAGGAAAAATTTGAAGTTTCACGGGTTTTTTTTTTAATTCGGGAATACGAACTGTTGAAATATGGACAGTACAACGGCTTTTGGGTCAGCCGGTCCTCCAGTAAAATAAAAATATAACGATTTTCAAATCACAATATATAAAGCTCAATGAACGAAGAACAATGTTATATCGATAACCAGCAGCTGTAATGTCACTGTGGACAATTTCACAAATGCCTAAAATACGTCTTTAAGGAAAACTCCTTCATCTGTGAAGCAGAATCTTTCCGACTGGTCGAACGCCAAAGCGAGGGAAATGGGCACGACCGATGGATCCAATCTTGAACAATATAAATAAGGAAGCAGGGAATTTCTTGAATTACCTAGCCATAACGCATAACATGTTTCGTACAATAACTTTTGTGAGTGGCATTTATGGTTATAGAGTTTATTAGTATGAATACTACACCTATTATGGATCAATACGGTTTTATTAATGTGAATATTGGTTTGTAAGGTCTTGAATAAGGATCGATAGAGTCCTGAAATATCCACGTAACGTATAGTAAATAGGTATATGTATCCATAAAACATGTTAAATCTATCTGTTTCACAAGGCCACCAGTAATGTCTTTAGTATGTAATTTATGTAAATAAAAGTTTAATGTCTAAGATCAAACTATCAAAGGTACAAAAGGTTCTTTGGATTAACCCAAACCGAGACTCTGGCATATTATGATTTCAAAGTTTATTGATTACTTGAATAATTGATTCTACGAAAACCGGTTTAAACACTACCAAAACCCTCTGTAATCGAAGTAACTAAAACCACCCGCATTTTCTAACAAAATCTGATCTCATTTTTTTTCCATCACGTCGGACACTTTTAAACTAAAAGAACTACGCGACATTCACATTTCGCAAACTCTTTTATACATTTTCTGAAACCCCGCTGTCAGTTTACTGTTTGGACCCGACAACGCGACATGTCTCTGGCACCTTGCAGCTGGCACCTGCAGTTTTAGGTCACCCGGACGCGGCACCTGTCCCAGCCTCTTTGTTCTTATTCCTGTCCTATTTGTTACGTAGGTGCAGCCAGATAAGTGCTCCGTCCCACGTACAGTAATTACTAAGTGCTCTGGTTTAGGGATTAGAAAAATAAATGGGAGCGTTAGTGTTTTTGTTTGACGCTGTCTTTGTTGGTTAGATGAAAGATCGTCTAATATTTTTTAGTAGGGTTCATTATTTCCATCTGGTGCAGGTTCTAGCTTTCCTACTGCTATTGTTACGGTTAAGATGTATCATCCCACTGCTGAACAAAGGCTCCATGACTTTTCCTACATTTATCAAAATTCTCATAAATAAGATTCGATCTAAAATTCAGATCATAAAAGAAATCAGTGTTTTAGATTGGTGAACTGAATAAAACAACATCAAATGAGGATGATATAAATGGACACCAAAGGCTAAGTTTTACAACGTCATAAATAAGCCTCGGTCAAGTAAGACTTAGCTCATGTTTTATGCTGAAAGTCATAAAGCTGTACAATTTTCGTTTGCCAAGCGACACGGGCAACCACCGCAAACCTAATTTTTCAGTCTCAGTACCGATGTTCGTAACGCTACGTTCGCTACGACGTAGCAACTTCGAGCAGGTCGGCTACGAAGTAGAATGTATTACCGTACTACGTACGTATATTATACCTACAATTAAAATTAAGGTAATATTTCGAGGAACAATATAAATTCCAGATGAAAATTTATGTGTAGAGTTGAGCAATATGCCTGAAAGGGGCTCGCCCGACCAAGTTTCAGTGCCACGCCAATACAGGGACCCTTGCCAATTCACGGTGCTAACTTTTCGCTTGTATTTGCATGACTAACATTTCTAGAAATGTAAATACGCGTTTTGAGTGGAGCAATAATAAAATACGTGATTTTTTCTGGTACCAATTTAGGCTTTGTGGTTTGTTTTTATGTACCAGGTACACCTCTGCCTATCCTTTCGCGGATTACAGACTTGATGTCGTGTGCTGTGCGTTACGAAATTGTTAGAATTTTTATAAGTGATCAAATTTTTAAGAGTCTGTATTTAATAGTTTCACTTAAAGTTACGAGTAGTATGCTTTAAGTTTACGGTTTATAATAAACGTGGATTTATGATTTGCAATCGTGAACTGTTGGAAATTTTCTTTACAGCATGTGTTATCCGCTGGATGTGGGAAGCACAAGACCGGTCGAAGTGGAGGAGCCTGGGGGAGGCCTATGTCCAGCAATGGACGTCTTTCGGCTGATATGATGATGATGATGTGTTCTCACTGTTAGGTTCAGGCTTTATTGAAAATTCTGCCCATAATTAAATTCAGTCCAAACTTTGCGACTAAGCTAGGGCCCAGATGCTCTCGCCGTCGGGCTTTTATTTGTAGCCACACAAAGCTTTTATGCAAAGCCCACGAATTAACGTCACGTTTATGATAGATAATTCAATGCAAAACTAAGGCATATTTATTTACAAGTTTGATAATTAATGTCTTCCTTTCAGGAAGACAGACATTTTATTTTAAATAAGTCGCTGCCTTCTTTTGAGCAAAAATTACTTAGTACGGTTACCAACAGTGCGTAAATTGGGGAGAAAATTGCTCACTACCCAGTTCCTCATTAAAAGGGAAAGCACGTAACCTCACACGCCATACGGAAACGTAACAGAAGATGGAATCCTATGTTGACAAAAGACAAGTCTGACGAGGGTACCGTAAACACGCAAGTTATCGTAAAACGGCGTTTATGACCGCCCACGTGACTGGCTTAAACGAATGAGAATAAAAACGGGCAATAAGAAAATATAAACAGGCACGTCTGAGACATCTGTCTTTGAGACAGACTGAGAAGTTTTAAATGTATCTGGCGATTAAAGCGAAATATAATTACGGTCAATTTTGCCGTGGCATACAAATGCGTGATGCTCTGAGTGTGTGAGCACAACTGATAAAAGGCAAGTAATTAAAAAATGTATTTCGTAAATTTAATTACTTACTATTGATAGAATCTTAATCTTCTAACTTAGCAGCCAGCTATGGTGGGGAGTTTGTTGCGCCACTTCTTCCCAGCGATTGCACTAAGAAGTGGTGCCGGGTGGGCGTTTTATATCATCTTGACGTTCAAAAAGTGCTGACAAAATCCATTTATCTATCAAAAGCAAAATCTTTCTCACATTTTGTTTTTGGTTTTGAACTAGTTGTACACGAGTCTGACTGCGTTCTTTAGCGATACCCAATAAAACAAAACTGGCACGAACGCGCTCTTAGGACCACCAGAATGATAACAGTATAAACGATACACGGTAAAGAAATATAGCCCAGAAAATAACATTTGCTTGTATAAATAGTGTCCTCTAGACACGATCAATGGAGCAAATAAACCAACGTTTTAAAACTAAAATCCAAGTACGTGAAATTTGTTCGAAGACCGAAGAATAATCGGAGTACTGTCCTGAATTCATCATGAAGATATTTATTCCTCTAAAGAAGTTGCTTGTAACAAACAAACACATTTGCAGTGTTTGAAGGTCGGAACAAACTACACATTTAAATATGCTTTATGTCCAAATTACTATGTAGTTTAGTAAATAATAATATTTATAGAATGCTAGTCCTATTTACTTTTCAACATGAAAGCTATGAAAACACGGAATCCTCATTAATTTAGGCTGCTAATTAACCTGTCAACTGCGTGACCAATAATATGATTTATTGCTTAAATATGTATACATTTACTGTTAATGGAATGAACTCGTGGTACCCAATATTGATGATAAAGAATGGGCTTCCTGCGTCAGCATAACTATTTTGGAGTTCACATAAAAAATGTTGTACAGCCTTCCAAATGCGGAGGAGGGCAAGAGCGTACCTATGTGAAGACAACATTTCTGCATCCATAGGTCCACTACGAATTTTGTGCCCCTAAAACTCTCTTCATGAAGTAAAGGCGCAAATCCAAACAACAAAAGCCACAGCAAACAAGAAAATTAGTACAAAAAGCACATATCATCATTGTTAATCGTGGGTACGTATCAAGGGAGCCATAACTTACGTATACCTCAATATCATGTAAGTACCGAGCCGTAAGTCACCCCTCGACGCTCGTTCAGACACCGCAACTCAACATCCGAGAAGATACCACGAGTCACGACCTATGACCTAGATATGTACTTTTTTTACTTCAAAATGCAATCAGCCGTTGGCCCGTTGCATTAAAGGCGGAGATTATGTGGTGCGCACCGCGCTTGATTTTGCAGCAAAGATAAATTGAGTTTTTGGTTTTGATTCGCTGTGCTTGATAAATTTGAAGGCCATAGCTACAGAAAGGGAAGTAACAATTAAGACAAGTGTTATAAATTGATCAATTATGTTCTAACTAATCCTGGAGCACTGATGTGGCATAAATCACTCGACATTTTTGAAAAGCAACACACCTTTTGTGCATTAATTAAGACGTCGAATAAAACGATATTTACATATACAGTTTACGCAAACAGCAGTCCTGATATATCACCTCAGTAACTGTATTTGTTACGTACATCTTAATAGTATGACGGAATTACCATAACACATTTTATTATGTAATGAAATCAAATAAAACTACATCAATACATTTATTGTACGAACAGGAATGGTTGACGGACCGTGAAATCCATAATACCATTAGAGATTCGGTCTTGCATGCACGTGGTTGTAAAACTTGGAGAATATCCAATGTGAGTTAATACGAAGCGTCTTACGTGCCCAAAAAATCGTCGAGAACCGTATAACTGAGGTCTCAGGAAGTAATATTCGGGAGTTGCGACCATTATGCGTGGCGCCATGCCAACTTGTGTGCGTAGGCATTAACTTACGAACGTAACAACAGTTGTAATACAAGTTCGTGCAAATAGTATTTTGTTTGCTCCAAGACGCTATATTTTATACTGCAGCACCTATAATGAAGGAAGTTTTGGACTGGTCATATTTCGCTGAACCGCAGTAGGAGGCATTATTGTAAACTCTACTTTATTATGTACAATCGTAAGCTGTAAAACTCTGCTCATGAATAACGAAAATAAACCCGTGCCATCCTCTACAATTTGGTAAAATACCAAGTCTATCGAAAACCATACAGAGAATAAAGAACAATATGCTCCAAATTGAATGCACAGCAAATTATCGAATCGAACATCGCCAACATCCATATACTCCAAATTGTTCAGATTCAATAGAATCATTGCAGACATATCGCAAACAATAATAGATACAGAATGGCTCAATAAATAGTACAGATGCAGCGGAACCACTCAAAAGCGGAGTGTCCACAGATCGTTATTGGAAAATGTCGGAAAATTACGTCACAGCGGGGAACGTATTATTGTACGTACATACAATAATACGTTCCCGTATGTTACTGTATAGTAACAATATGAGGTTTCCAATACGTTTCACGCACAGTTTACGATCGTGGTACTGTTGTTGAAGTATGCTAATAACTTCAATAAAAGTGCTATGACGACAATAATGTTTCTGGCTTTGTTATGGTAATGTTTACTTTAATGCGTTTGTTTTGAATTTCTGTGTTGTTAAAGATATTTTGATGTGGTAAACTTCGGGATATTTTCAATTTTGCTTTACAAAATGTTAACATTCTAGAGATATACAACTTTATTTGTACATTTTAAAATAAATGCAAAAAGAAGTGTTGGTCTTTGGAGCCGAATAGTATCGAATACTTTATATTACGGCTTTTTAAGTTCAAGAATTAAGAATTTCCCCTGAATTTAAACGCACATCCAATTGCAACGACGCACATACTCAGTTTAACCGTTAAAAAAGCATGCAAAGCAAGGCAACCTCGACTGGCATTGATTGCACGCGCGTGAATTGATGGCGCGGTACACAAAGGGTTAGTTTAGTGACGTATCTAGGTGAGAGGCCTGCGGCATCGGCTTTTGTTGGTACCTCATGCCACCGAGAACACAAAGCGTTAGAGGATAAACGAAGTATGAGGGTGCAGGCGTGGTAGGTGAGTGTGTATGGGGAAATTGGAAACAGTGCTGAAAGATTTTCGGCGTTCCTGTGGCCAATTTTATTATTTCCGCAAGAGACTTGTTACTTTTTTATCTTTGGTTTCGTGATGATTACTGACGATACGGGTTTTTTTTTTTTTTAAATTAGTCTTTTTCTTATGGGGATAGGCAGAAACTACAGAACGCCACCCGCTACGTTCTGTAGTATTGACTCGTTTACGTTTATACATCTGGTCATACACGCACACCTGACCTTTCAGGAAACATTTGCGAAGTTGCAAGTAATAAGACTGATTTGTACAAAAAAAACCGTCAGTTGACTAGTTTTCCGCTACGTCAGTGAGGCGGGCGTTCCGCTGAACGGCTAGGGACAGTTAGAACGTTAATTGCCGCGTTATAGCCGGAACGAAAGGTTATGGCTCTCTAGAGAATAAAATCTAAGTTAGGGTAGGTTACTTTAACACTCTTGTTTGATTATGCTCGACGAGACAATGGGGGCTTGACTAAAACTGTACTAAGTTCTTCAACTTTGCAAAAGGTCAGAACAGAACAGCTATTAAGTTCTATGAATTGTAAAATAAATACGTGACAAAGCAAAAACTTGGTAACTCGCAAATCAAGATAATTAGCACAAAAAACTAAAATGATTAAAAAATTCAACGAACAACTTTAACAGGATTTTTAACCATTAATACCCAGGGAAATGAGATTTCATCAACACCAAATATCCAATTCATAGAAGCAACCAACACTGCGGGCAAAAACCGCTGTATACATAAAAAAATCGAATATTCTAGCAACATAATAGGGTTGTCACTTTTAACGCCATACCTTTCAATTAACATTCAACAAACAGTATTAAATCAATAGAGCAAGTTTTCCCTTGAGCTGGTCCGACTACTCAGAATTGGGAGGATCGTGGCGTTTACTTGAGAAGCTGCGGTCTTGTCCGGTAAATTACGGCTTAACTCTGTGAAAGGCGCTCAGGCCGTCGAGACCGGAGATTTGACCGGCACAGCCAGACCCTAGTCAAATGGAAGTGACAGCCCTAGTAGCTGGGCTCAGTTATTGGATATGAATATTCAAAGTTATTCGCCAAACGTTCGGTGCGTACTCCCATAGGAACAAGCGAACGCATGGCATTCTGGGTAATGAAATTTTGAGAGGGCATAAATATTTGGCGTTGGTCGAATGCTTTTGGGAAAACATTTTGGAATCAAAATGCTGGACGAGAGATGTTTTGTAATCCTACTATGAGTTTCAATTCCATTATGAGTTTCTTTGCGTCTTCCTAATTATACCACTCCCGTGTAATATGGGGCAAGCCTATTGCCATCAAACGGGCACAAATCCCGTCTCCGGGTTGGTAGTGTTGGTACTGAGTAATTCTTAACGGAAAACCCCATAAACAGTTTGCTCGACTTGGGAATGAAACCTAGGATGTTATGCTCAGCAGTAGCGCTTGCGTTCACTGGACCAACGAGGCAGTCTTGAATATAACTGGCGAAATGTGGGTGTACTATAGGTACATCTCTGCCTAAACTTTCGGGGATACCAGGCGTGATGTTATGTTATGTAATTATACCAATTAGAAATTGTCTCATAGCAGAGCAAATGCCTCTGTTCATAAAGAGAAGAAACGCGCATTGATTACCAAGAAAACACTGCGCGTCTGTTGTGTTGTTCATTTTCCAGATAAAGTTTCATCCATTAAACCCCGAGTCAAAAGTTTTCAACATAATCCATAGCATTTTCATTCAACCAATTCCCCATACATGGGTTCGCTCTACGAACTCGACGTAAGACGCTAAGAACAATTTGTTTCGAATCCATGACGTCACGAGGGCGAACATGGTTATGCACTTGCGCAACTCGCAGTATCGCACTGTATACGTCACTCCGATGTATGTGATAACCGCTAATAAAGTTGATTTACGTACTACTTGAACGTTATGTAAATGTAAACTGTTTATCGCTATTGATTTAGTAGTTTGTTTGCTGTTGAATGACATTTATTAGAATGAATTATACCGGTTAATTTGGAAGCCACGTAACTATCTCGGTAAATACGCAATGTTTACGTAATTATTAATGAGAAAGATTTTATACGGCATAAATTAATAAATGAAAGGGCTCGACTAACCGATGAAATCTGGCGTACAGATCGGTAAAACGCCGGATGTAAATTTCTCTATAAAATATAGCTCACAACATAAAATTAATGAGACATTCCACAGCCCGTCAAAAATGACGGAGCAACATGTTAACAAAGAGTGGATATTAATTAATGACAGCGCCAAACGACGTTGTTTAGCAAGGCTTCCCGCGGTATTTGACATGTGGGACGTAAGTACATAATTGGCCCTCCCGCTTCCCCCAAAACCGTTCAATGGAAGCATTAAAGCATAATATTGACGCCTTTGAACAACACAGTATAGCCCCTATACAAGGATATTTGGTAGGTATAAATTATGGTCCTTTATGTAATTTAAAACAAAAAGACCAGGCGATATTTTAAACTTTATTAAGCCTTTGAACTCTTTGGACAGTTAGTGTTTCATAGCACCCACTGAGAATCATTACTTCACGATGAAGACCAAAGTTACAGCTGGGTGACAAAATTAAGGCATGTTAAGCCTAGAAATGTCTATTAAACGTTTTAGTTTTTATGACTATAAGTTGATTAGTTTTCCTCCATTTGCTTGGAATTACAAACGCAAAAACAGCAAAATATGGACACTAAAATATCAATGTCATGGCTGACAGGCATAGAGCCATCAATACGGGTTTATAAAGTACTAAGCAAACAAAGATGCCTACTTAAGTCACAAATAAATATCAAACCAAAGCACTGAAGAGAACCATTCATTGAGCTTATTAGCTCCATCTTCGAAATACGTCCATAAAAGGCGAAGAACCGAGCAAAACGGAATCAAAATTTATTACAAAACAGAGCGAAGCAAAAATAATGCGTAATTCAAAGAGAACCATCCAATTATGAGGAGCTGAAACAAATTTAAAGATATTTAATAAGGTAATACATTCAGACGGAGCTTCACGTTACGCCTGGCTCGGCAACGAAATGCAATTTAAAGGAAAACGATGTCATTAACTCTGAAACACTCGAAAAGGCGAAGACTCAATTTATAAACGAAAAGGATCTAAGAAGTGAACATCAAGACGAACTTGCTATACAAATATGTAGATAAATCAGTAATAAGTAACCGAAGTGATTAAACGTTTAGATAGTGCCAGTGAGACGCGCAGCGTGCGTTCTTGTATCTTTCGAAAAACTTCAACATTTATTGAAAAGCGCCAGTACCACCTCTATGTACAGCTCCTCAATCACGAAGGTCCGTTGAATTCATCGAGATGGGTGACGGCGACCAAAATGATGTCTTAATTAGATCATTCCTAGCTCGTCGCGTCCGCTCGTCGTTTGTACTGTCTGCCGATTGAACGCCCAGCACTGCAGTATTAACGTTTTAAAATCAATTTCCCGACGGCTTCCAATCCAGGCCTCCCGTCAGGAAATTACCAAGAGGAGATCGTTCCAGGTCTTTATTCAATCTGTACTGGGCTGTGAACCATTTTAATACGAGTATGATTTGACAGCATTCACTGACGCGGTAGATAGAGCTCTGAGTAACCATTTCCTTATAGATCTGTACTAATAAATGAAGCAAAAACTTTGTACTACTTTTTACGAAAGTAACGCGTACGAAGGAGTATAAATTTATGGCGAAGGCGTGCAGAAAGCTAATATTTTTGATTTAAATGAATCATGATCGACTTTCGGCCACTGGGCGACCACTAGAATAAATTATTATTATTCATGCAATTGATACAATATTCTGTACAGCTAAACATGTAGAAATTATATCAAAACCAAACTGCAACAACTTTATACCATGTTTGAAGCAAATAAAAATGTATCTTATGATATTTGAGAGACTCCAAAAGCATCACCATTTAAGATACATAAAATAATCGGGACTTCAAAAACCTGGGAAGTCGCAACGTGAAATTCCCATTATACCTATTAATTTGATGCAAAAAGCTTTTTAATAAAAAAAACATCGCGGTTTGCCACTTGCTTTCAACATTATAACATGTTACGCAGCCCTCGTGTAGGCTTTAATACCGTAATTCAACGTTTTCCGAGCACTCGCAGGATGGATGGTGGTTCATACTTTTAATTGGCTTAATGTATGTTAAAGGCTTTTAATCATATTTTTACACGTTCATGAAAGCTACAGGTTAATGTATCACATAAGTATAGACTCTACGGCTCCCACGGGTGCTGTGAAATAACAATAGAGTTTTATGAGGAGAGGGATCCAATTGTGTATTAATGAATTCATAATGTGATGGGACATAAGTTAGTTTCCTGAGCATGCTGATTATTGGAAGAAATCTTCTATTATGGGAATAGCATTCTCAAAGGAATTATATCAAGCAATAGAATTGGTCGTTTATTTGTCCCGATCGTTGTAAGCTAGACCTCAAGATCCACTACGAAAATAGTATTAACCAAATAATTAGAGAGTTCAGGACACACGAGGGAGTTAAAACAAATTTTCCCATACAATCAATTACCTGCAGGTGTATAACGTTGTACACGCAATTATTCGGTTTAATTACACAATAAATTAAGCAGTTCATTAGACAAAAACACGAGTTTGCAATTAAACGAACAGGGTGAAGACGACGCTTGTTCAGAATGTTCACCTATACGATGAAAACGTGGAGATGGGAGATAAAAACTTGCTCTTGTTGACTTGTGTTCAAAACGTTTATTTAATCTGTTAATGTAGTGTGTATTGTACCTTCTAAGGTAAGGTTGATCTATCAATTATATTTTCTTAATATGTTGCACAGTCAGATCTTCTAAAATTTAAACAATTACCTAATCAACCCCAAATCTTGAAGCGTTGATTTTAGCCAATGTTTTAAATTATTATTATAAATGGGAAAGTAGTGTTTTTTTGAGTGTTCTGATTCACATCTGGATGATATTTGGCACTCAGATAAACCATGACCTGTGTAAGGACATAGCCTACTTTTCATCCTAGATCGGAGACGAAATCTTGGGTAACATCTAGTACGATATAACTCCTTGGGCTTATAGAAAGTAACGATGAAAATTACGGGCTGAGAAAAAATCTCAATCCGATATCCCCAAAAATAGCAATACCAAATTCAAAGGATAGCTCCAACAATTCACTTCTATCTATAGGTACATCTGACCCAACGGTCAGCGGGAAATTTCACGGTCGGCAGCCTAGGGCTATCCCAATTAATCTTATTCACGCTATTCAGCTACATTTAGCATTGCGCGAATGTTAGCCACTTCGGGGCCATTGGTTTCGACCACAAAATAGACAGTTAAAGAAGATCTATTTCATGAGTAAAGAAAGATGATGGGTTTATTTGCGATAGGAACACGTGCATAAAAAGAGAGAGAAGAACGATCAATAAATCATTAAATAGTCTTTAGAACAAAAAAATAGAGGTAATATTGATATGTCATAACGTGTTTATTCGACGGCTGGATAGCTTCCGCTGCTTTCAAAATGCCAAAATTGTAAAGTATAAGTATTCTTCTGGAGTTTTTAGAAGCAAACCTTCTGTATTTACTTGGAACGATGGCGTTAAAACCCAGTCAGAATGTGCCGGAATCCAGAGAAGTGATCAATTTGCAGGACAAGTAGGTATACTATTTTTTAGTTTTTCTTTGGTTACCGTATCTTTTAGACGTACGGGAGGTTCTGATCTGCATACGTGAGTTCCTATAAATCGTAATTAGTCAAAGTACTTTTTGTCGTTTAGTTTCTGCATTGAAGACTGGCCAAGTAATGAGAAGGTCCAAGGGACACATGATTAAGCAAGTCCTCTTCAAGATTCCAGGTCCAAAGAAGCGAGGTAGACCCCTTCTCACTTTGACTTCTGTAGTGAACCTGAAGCAAACCCAAGTGAATGACTAGACGACCCAGAAAGGCTAGGCAAACAGACTATTCTTTGGGCATGTGCACAAAATTCATCACTGCTTTTTTCAAAGTCTAATTTATCTTCTAAATTTTCCCACCGTAAATATTGGAACATCAGCATTAACCTGATTAGGTTTTTTTAAAGATAAATAGAAGCTATTTAATGTATTTCTTTTTCCAACGCAACAATTCACGATATTTCCCTTAGCGGAAAGCCCAAGGGAATGTTCCATTTCTGTTTTTCTAGATAAGGCATAAATTCACAAAGAATCCCAAGGGAGCTGTGGAGTATAGGAATAAAAGAATATCTTCGGGTAATGTTGTATTGTTCTTTATCAGAAATAATTTCACTATTCTAACATTTTCAATATTGTAGGTAAATATCATTGAATTGTGTCAACGTACCCAACAGCTGGTTAAAGGGGCTGTTAAATTATTAACGATCCATAAACATATGAAATATTCAAGTATTAATTTCAGTAATGTGACTATGTACGTTTATCGTACACCTTAAATCCTTCAGCGGACCCAAAACTAGTTTGAACAAGGTTAATGAATATCTTAATATACCAACTCTTAAATCAATTCTGATAGCTGTGCTTATTTTCTTATGTTTACATACATAAGTAGTTTTGTGCAAGGAATAATTACGTTGAAAAGGCACTTATTGTAAATTACATGAGCACATGGGACGTAGCTGAAGGCCTATTTGAGGGTCTAATAGTTCAGAATCAGAATAGAAAGAAATGTTGTTTGACGCTGCTGAAAGTGCCAAGGTCGCAGCCTAATTCTGTTGCAGTCCTAATTCTGGGCTGACTGCATATAGATTGATATCGAACCGCTAAAAAGAAGAATGGAAATAATCTCCATCTTTTAGGTACCAATAAATAAAATGATAACGTCTAGAATAAACAAACAATGTATCTTCCTAAAAATGGAATAACAGATGAGCCATAATGGAAAAAGCGAGTGCTAAAATTAGATTATCTGTTGTAAAGTGAAAACGAAAACATATTTATCAGGGCAGACGTTTCAGTAGTCGAACTTAAGACAACTATGTGACGTAGAGACTATAAATTTACTCAGGAGGTAACAAACGACGCATTTAAGTAACGTCAGCTGAATGTGTGAGTTATATACAGACGATTTAGTTTTTTAATGTCTTAAATTTGGACGTTAATTACAGTATTTTGGTCTCATTGTGACAGGTTATCTTGGGTACAACATTGTATTGTATTTAATATATGCATTTGATGATGAGTTTATTACCGTGGATAAAGATGAATGGGCTTTGAATAAAACAGTCAGGAGTGCTTATTTTACTTTTCAACGTAATTAAGCTTTGCGGATGTTTCTATTTCCACCAAATACAATATATCTCACATTCCTTTCTGTAAATACATACTCTACTACAGATACTCATACAGATACACACTCACACTCTATAGATACTCATATATGTTTATTTATTCAGTTTTGTTTCTTGGTTTCAGTTGAGCTGCAGAATTACTGACAAATGCGTGAATTTTAAAAATACTATTTCAGACACCAATCTACATGGTCTTCACATAATCTGACCAAGAATATGACTGGACTTTAAAAGACACTGAGCTCTGAGTTTGTTTCGGTCTTTCTTCTCTGAGAAGTAAGATAGGAAACGCCAACCTCGTCTAGTTTTAGGCATATTATTGACGTTTATAATCTGTTTGTGCAAACCTACTTATAGATATATTTTCAAATTTTTAATAATTAATCATATGCGCGAATGCAGCCAGACAGATGGGCAAAGATTGTCACTGACTGGACGCCTGAGGAAAGAGATCGTCGTCGAGGTAAGCCATGGCGAAGGTGACGTGACGATATAGTAAAGTTTGCAGGGCCGAAATTGCCAGAGAATGCACATGATAGCGAGGTTTGGAAGGAAAATGGGGAGGTTGCCCAGCAGTAGGACACAATATAGGGTTATAACAAAAATATAATTATCATTATTCACCAAAGGATCAACGCGGAACAACAGCATACTAAATTCATTAAACTCTAAAAGACAAAAACCGCATTCATACTTTTATTAACAGCTCAATTCCGTATCAAGGCACGAACCATGACACTCGGTATAATTTCGGAATAATAATTAGACTTTTTATTAATAAGCTTAACCGCAATAAGACTGGTACTGTTACTGGTTAATTTAAGTAAAACGGTACCTCCGAAGAAGGTCAGGGTAACAAAGTATAAAACAAATGCTTAGTCATAACAATATGGACTGTGTCTGGTGTATTTATAGATGATGCGTGTGGTATGAGTTACGTTAAGTAATAAGCTAAGCTATTAATAGGTAGTCGTTTTCCTGTGGAAGTTATTTCTTTGTTACTTATTGATTATTTAGTGCTTGTAGACTTTACTTCACTCTTAATCTATATTTATATTTGCTATAGTAAAGCTATTGTTTGTTTGGACGCGCTAAGCTCTGGAACTACCAGCAGGATTACAAAAAAAATGCATTTTGTAGCTCTTCAATAAGATAATAGACTTATTGGGATCATGCTACGACCATATAGAGCAGAGCAAAAAGAAAAATGAGTCAGAAAGAACGCTAAGCGGACACGAAGTAATAGCGAGGTCGTGAGATACCTACTTGCGATTACTTGCTAGAAGCTAGTCAAGAAGGGTGTGCTGTTTTCAACTTGATGATTTTTGCAGAGGTCACTTAAAGAGAGTGCAGGTGCTTCTAATGATCGCCCTAAAATATTCTTTCTATTTTACCATCATCGTTGTCTTCTATACATAAATATAATAAAATAGCAATAAAGTCAAAACTGTACATTGAATGTAAAAAAACGCTACGAAGTTTCGAACGAGTCTGCTGCCGAAAATACAGTTTTCAGAATTTTGGTCCGTTTCTCTGGACACACTGTTCCGGATTGGCCCAAAAACGGCTAAACGGATTTGGGTAAAATTTGGCACATAGATAGATAAACACTAAGGGTATTTTTAATAGCGGCAGTTACATATATTAATGCCATTAATGGCAGTCATTTCGATTGAGGTACAAAAGGTAGTCGGATTTCTCAATACGTTACACAAATACGATGGTGTTTTACTAAAAAACACCAAGACTCCATTTCATTGACTTCACTACTAAACAAGACATCAATATAACCATTCATGTTACTGCAAAAGTTAATCGAGGGAATCGGGTTACGGTTCTTAAGCTGTAATGTATAGGTTTAAAAGCTAAAGTCGTTAAAGAAACCGCTTTGGTGTACAATTGTAAATTATGCGCGAACATAAATGTACACTCCGTTTTCTTTCATCACCAGATGAGCACAAAATAAAAGCTGTTTTTACTCAGAGCTTTGCATTATTTATTTTTACGACCCCCGTGTACATGTGACCGCGAGAGGTGTGTAATGTTGAAAAAGTCGAGGAAATAAATGTTGTGACCCATATAGGGAAGCCAAAGAGAGTTGGGCGTTCTCTACTCGGGTAGATTTCACATATCCGGATTAAATATTTCTATTTTGTTTGTAATTGTTGCCATGATAATCGGAATCCCTGATTTATCCTACTAATATTATAAATAAGAAAGTTTGTATGTTTGGTTATTTAGATGTTTACATGTTTGGATGTTTGTTACTCAATCACGAAGAAACGGGTGAACGGATTGGAATGACACACAGATAGTCTTTAACCTGGATTAATACATGGGATACTTTTTTATCTGGGTAGTACGTTCCCGTGACATAATTCCCGACCTCTACGTAGGCGAAACCGCTGGCAAAATCTAGTCTCGACTAAAGATGAGCTATCCAACGAATCGTAACAATGCGATGCTTCGTTAAAATAAAAAGGAAATCTGAAAAATACTTGTATTCTTTTTATTTTAAAGCCATTCATACTCATTCATAGTCAAGAGCAAAGGATTTTTTTCCCTTGAAAGCCTCCACGAAGAAAGTTTCCATCCTTTTATTTTTCAGACCTCATCGTGTCTCTAGGGAAATAGGATAGAAATTGGCTAGGAACATGAAGTATAACGCCTTTTAAGTTTAAATTATGGACCATTATTGGAGGTTCCAGATTCAATATCGCTTAACGATTTATTATTCAAATTCCTTTGACTATCATAATTTATATCCTGATTGCTCTCAGCTGGGGCTGTATTATGGAAGCTGTCTAGCTAATTACATTATTATTAAAAAGCAGGGCATATTTTGTAGGAAAATTTATCATTTTTCTATTACGTCAGTTTGGAAAGACTATTACGTAGATGAGGGATACCAAAATTCTGAACTGATGCTTCTAATTACCAGTAAAAGGTAAATGTAGTTTTTTGATAGTCTGACGGGTCTTGGTATGTAAACACGGAAGAATGGAAGAAGAAACGTATTTGTGCCCCAAGTAACATGGGACAAAGACAGTAAGATGCTGATGTAGTGGAGCTTTAAGAGTCAATATAGACTGAAGCATGTCTAGCGATATGAATAATTTCCGTAACACACGTGTTGCCTAAATTCAAACCATTATCGTCCTACATACACAGTTAATTAATCTAACCTCATGGGATCAATTAGAGCTTGTTAGACCAATGATGCAGAAGCAGAACATAATTAATTATGTTACCCAGTTTTGTTGTTGGTATCGTATTAATTACCATCGTCACTTCGATAATACGTGTTTGGCACACCCAAAGAATGAATAAAAAAAAACCTTGGATGTTATCTTGATATCGTACCGATAACATTATTGACGTAATTGTTGTTGCATACTTCCCTTCGGTTCATTGTATCTCAAGTTGGAAGGAAAATTAGTCAATAATGTTCTTACTGGCGGGACACAGGCGTCCGCTGTGAGAGAGAATGGGCCATAATCCACCACGTGAATGTTTGGTTTTAAGACGTGCCGGTTTCCTCACGTTGTTTTCCTTCACCGTTTTGAGAGCAGTGGCGATTACATCAAATAAAAGGCCTTCCTGAGGTTGAACTAAGAATTCACGACCTACAACTCGTAAGTGGGGAACCGATACCACTTGGCCACCATTGGTCCCTCTTTGTTGTAGATAGAAAGGAAGAAAAAGTATTTATTGGGATAGAGCTGTTGCGTAATACACGCGATCGTTTCTATATAAATAATACTAAGTTTTAGTTACTCCACATTTTACTACGGACATATCCCTTGAAAACTTACAACATAAAATACATAGTCGGGCAGTCGGGCATTTTACAAAGTAGCATAACGTAAAATACTGATATTAGCAGATCTTGTGAGTCTGTAAAACCGAACTTAAACTTGAGTCAATAACAATTTCTGGTTTCTTCTCAACACCTAAAGAATCGCGACATGGCCCCAAAATATTAATATTACACTTCGCTTACATTTTTACGCCATTTCAGTTGATACATTAGACGTAAATTGCACATTTTGTTACCCCAAAATTACTTCGCCGACGTTCAAGCGTTAATATATTTTATACTTTAATATTCCAATGCAGGTGCTACTTAGGGTCTTATCACACTGGCTATTTATGAGTGTTTTTCCAACGAGGGCTTTACGGCAAGCGCGCTCTCTTGCCCCGTGTGCGCAGCATGTTCGCCGCGACGTAATATTTTATGCTCGCTCTCTTTGTACACTAGTCGCAATCGCTCTCGTTACCCAGATGTGCTGGTTGTTCATCGCACCCGCCAAATATAGGGACTACTCACACTTTTTCAGCTTTGGTCCATAGAAAACAACGATTTTGAATAGAGTCCGTTCACCTATCCGCGACTGAACGAATACGTACGCATCTCATAATAAGAATAAGCGTGAGTAGTCCCACACCCAGCAAGGTATAGGCGACGGGCGAAATGACCAAACAGCTCTTTGCTCGCACATAAATCAGTAGTGTGAATAGGCCCTTACTTATGAAAGATAATGTAGAATATTGTAGAATGTTCCGAGTCTATATGAAAAGTTAATAGTAGTCGGGATTCAGTCGTTATTCCGCCTGAGTGAGTCCCCGAAGGAATGAATGAACGTTGTTTATTTGAAACATAGGTTTTATTTGAAGGAATGTATCTGTTTAATGAATGGGCTTTTCTTTATGAAGTGGCTGTACCGTTTCATCACACAAGACTAGTGTTTGTGGTGTAACAATAATAGTCTTGTGTTCCAATATGCTGTATTGAATTGTCTTTTTTTATTATTTATTCACGTACCTACTGTTTATATTCATGAGACACAATAGTCGATACGGAACCATCAGTTACTTCAATTTGTAACAACAATTTTGTAACTTGTATAGTCAGGTCGATTCCAAATCTTCACACCCACCATAACAATAAAATGTCCATGAAACCTTACAATAACCGGTTACTCAAATAAACAAACGTTAGCCTCGCTGACGTCACTATTTCCATATATTATGCAGAATCTGGGCAGCAAAATATTGATCGTCCATAAGTTTGACGGCAATCCTTTGGATCTCGGACCCAGAAGTGACGTACAGACAGTGCATTTTTGTTGCATGTCTTTTTTGATAAACAAAAACGGTACGAAACACAAGTTTTCGTATCAATCACACAGGTTTCTAATTAACGTTGTGCTTTGTAAGACATAATACGGTATGAATGACATGAAAAATACCTACATACCTAAAAACTCACGCCTTCTTCCCCTGGGAGTAAGCAGAGAATTATAGAACGCCAGCTGCTACGATCTATATACCTTTTCTGTTTTTTTTTGTTTACCTTCACACGTCTGGGAGTACTAATAATGAAAAAGAAACTATCACAAAATTTTCCATTTTAACATAATTATTCATTTTATCAAAAGTGAAATCTCAATACGCCATATTAGTTGACAAAAACGGAGAGCAAAGAAAAATTCGCTTAAGCCATAGTTTACTTCCAATAATCCCTCAAATGTGACAGAAGTGATGGATGGCAGAGGTTCGCAGACGTTGAACTAAGCTTTGACTTTATTCGGTACTATCAAAATATTCTCTATCTCAAATCTTTCAGATTTCACGCAGGATTTATTTCTTTATAGTCGATTTACTGCTGGATAACTTTTTGTTTGAAGTTTAACGAAAGTGTCCTTTGGAAGTTTCCGTAAGTATTGAAAAGTGATATAGTGAAAGTCATTTCTAGAATAAAACGTGGTCCGGGCACAGAGCAACGAAGATCCATACTCATTTTCTTCAACTCCGAATGTAATTATGTGTACTATATTATAATAATTATGTATAGATTGAGATAGTCGAACATAATGACAAAATTTGAAACTCTTCGCAGTCGCTATCTTAGATTTTAATTTTTACCTCAGTATTGGCTTCAGCACCCTCGAAAACCATTAAAACGATAACCACGATAAAGAAATGAAAATTTTCGGAGCCGCCATCTTGAATTTTCATTTTAACCTCACTATTGGCTTCTGCACCCTCGGAAACCATGAAAACTATCTCTGTCTCTTTCTATTATAATATGTATAGTAAAAAGACGCATGGAGGGAGCGTAACGCTTTTTCGTTACGAGGCGTTTTCTGCAATTTTCGTTTCGTGACAATTTTCTACAAGTGTACTCCTACCACAAGTTTTTTTTTATACCGTAAGAACACGTGAAAAACCGTCTTAGTAGAAGGTAATTTTTATCCTACGTACATAATAATAGGTCATCTGAATGAAAAACAAAACCATTCCAATATCACTCCTAAATATTGTTTACGCTATCTTTCTGTTTACCTCGAAGGCGCTAAGAGTCCACCGATCGAATAAAAATAGATCTTGTATTTTGTAAACATTAACGTGTTATGTATTCTCTATCGAGTTCGTTCGGAAGAAAAATACGTCTTAATATAGAGACATTTCATGTCTCCGTGGAATTCATCTAGTAAGCATGAACGAAGGACTAATAAGATCATCATTTTTCGATCGTTATTCCATTTTATCTGGAGTCGGCGTGATACGTCGTTTTCTTCCATGCTTCTCTATTAGTCATCAATTCGTTAGTCACCCTTTTTCTAGCCAAACCATCCTTCATATAGTCGATCCATCGTTTCTTCGGTGTCTCCCTACTATTACCAACATCTACATTTACACTCAAAACTTTCCTCACGATGTTTGTCATATCATAAACATACCATGACAACCGATTTGCACACGTTTCAGTCACCGGTGCCACTTTCAGACTTCATCTTAGACAGGCTGGCATCGTCGACGCATCGACCTTTAAACGTTTATTTTTATTTTACGCAGGAGGGTCCAGGATTAAGTACGGAATCCATGATAACAAGTTGCGCGTAGGCGCGTCGATTCCCCTGCCAACCTGTATGTACCCATTTGACTAATAAGATAACAATCTATTTGAACTACTGTTGTCACCACAGTACTTAGGTACTTATCGTCGCGATCCCTAAACCTATTAAACTCGTCACTAAGTACCTACCCAGTTACATGACTTGACAAAGGCGCCAAATGATATTGATTTCTCTATCCGTTCTTGTCACCGTCATGGTAAAAGTATCCCACCTTAGAATTCATATGACCACGATTTGACAACTGTCCCTATTCTCGATGTGTTATGGCTCGTCCAAAAAAGTTAATTAGTCGGGTGTAGGGCTCACTCCCAAGTTCCGAATAACTTTGGGATGGGCCCGTATGTTTGTCGATGGACTTGGAGAGTAGGCCCACAAGCTCTCCGACTACGTACGACTACGCACCCATAACAGGCCACGGGTAGTTGAAACACCTCTTTGTCAAATCATAAAAAAGGAAAATAAATGGAGTCACAGACAGTGTGCAGCTCCACCAGCTCCTTTGCTTCTACATTGCCCTTCCCGGTGGTTGCCACATACAAGTCAAAGAACTTCAGTAGTCAACAAACAAACATTATCTCACCCCAAACGCATATACCGTCTCCGTTCCATTGTGGGTAAAAAGTAACCCAGGTGGATCTCACCTGTCTCTTACCAATTAGTACTCAGCAAGTTTCTTCTATAGTGTATTAAACTGGTGACAGTTAGCATATGTAAGGGCCTGTGCACACCATGATTTTTAAACGCGCCGGTGACGCGCGTTTGTAGCGATACAGACGCGATACGCACGCGAGTCAGACCTTTCTGTAGGATGAAAGCGCGCCGTCGACGGCGCGTTTAAAAAACGTGGTGTGCACAGGCCCTAAGCGGAGACGAAAGCTGTTGCAACCACAAAGTACGTGTTGGACGTCACATGTAATAATATGCTCATTCAAATAAACATATACGGCGAAGCCATTAAGTTTTAATAAGGAGCATAATTTAAAACTGCCAGTAAACTCCTTGCCAACTCGGCGAGTGGCACGTATTCGTTTTACCTTTGCGAGTATTCCAGTAATGATTCTTTGAATAACTGAAGCACTGTTTGCATATGAAACGTTTGAGGTAAAGGATTGCGTTTTGTAATGGAAATAAATTACTACCTCATGTGTTACTTTATACTGTATGCTCCTACCATGCTACAGTCCTCAACCGATCGGTTTTAAAGTATGTCCATTGAACCAGGAGTTCAGTTAGCTCAGTCCCCCCGCACATTATATTAGGGGAATATTTAGCTGATCTTCGCTTTGAATGAACCTCTAAAAACAACGGTGCTGGTGAAGCGACCAGTGAGCGCTAAATAGATAAAGGTGGTCGCAGTTCCTTTGCTATTTAGTATTATTGAGCAGTTCAATAATATTTTTAGAAAAGCATACTGGTAATTATTTGAAATTCGATTAAATACATGCTCAAATGCATTACATTAAACGCTGAAAAAGGTAAAATGCATAGTTGTTTATTGAATCTTAACCCAAAACATTCCAGACACAGAATGGTCCACATTCCACTTGGAAAATACAATTGTACTCCAAATAAAACTGACCATTGAGCAATTTTTATCCTCAATAAAAGCACCGAGCCATTTTCAGGGCGAAGTTTTGAAATAATCCTAACCTTTTATAGTTACATACGGCAAACATAGGAAACTAGTATGAAACTGAAATTACTCTCCACATCGCAAACTTGAAAATTTCTAAAGCACACATTCGTCGAGCGAAGCGAATAATTAAGTGCGAGCCTGTAATTAAAGCCTCTACAAGTGTCGCTAAGAATGTAGGTTATATAAAGTTAGCGAATAATTTGCTTTGCTTAAGCAACTGATAAATTCAAACGAACTTGGGACCCGGCCTTAAATTCACACTTATTTTATACGTTTAAGTTCAATTTCATGTAATAAAAAGTACAATCAGCAATAATATCGTTGATTTAACCAACATTTTTTGGCGAAATTAAAGTGAAAAACTAGAGGCACATAACAAAGGCGGTAATTATTCCCAAGAGTTTTTCAGAAACACCTACAGAGGAGCAGCGACATGGTTCGAGGTAATGAGCTCAAAAATAGCGTTTATATGAGAAACTGTGACTCGCGAGTCTTTCATACGCGAGTTGTGTAAGTAGGCATAAATGTTTGGATATCATTAAACTTTCTGTGTCAACGATGAAACGTGCTGAAAGTCTTTCATAAAGTGAAGGTAGATTTAATATAAGTTACGAAAATTTTCGTCTATTAAACATAGCGTTAACCTTTGTTTGCTCCCACATTTATAGGCAGTATTTTTATATCTGTGGTATTTTCAGCGATCCAATTTCAGAAATAGGCTTTATTTTGGACTAATTCAGTCTATCAAACGATGCCCACCTCCTATCATGCTCTCTGTGCAACAACACTAAAAGCCCATTGCAAGGTATTGCTAACTTCCGACGTGGCTGGGCGTTGATCTAATTTTCTATGGATACATATTTTCAGTTTCATGCCCGTTCTTCTCCAGTAGTACCTAGACCTACTACGGTTTGGAATGGGCAACTAGCTTCATCTTTCTGACTAACCGGATCCTTGACAATTCAAAAGTGCCTGTTGGTTCATTTGAATTAAAAATTAAAATAGTTTTTCGTGTATGTCTATGTGATCGCGATGTTCTTCTAAACTACGCGAATACACGATTCCAAACTACGGGCTGTGATGTGGTGTCCATCATCATTTGGAGAATTTATTCCGGAAGGTTTTTATGTAAAATTATACATAAAAACCCATTGCCAAGTCAATCTATTTATTTAAATCATATTATAAGATGTTGGTAAGTTAGCTAATTAGAATAGAATATAATATTTCTTTATTTTGAAAAACATATATATAATTACGTAATAACTTAAGACAGAAGGACCCTTAAGTAAGGACCGGATAAATTAACTGACTTGGTATTATATGGATCTCACAACTTTTTACGGTAGAAGAACTGAGTTGCGAGACTTGTTTTTTTACTAGATATGTTTTTGATGGCATCTCATTTCTTTTTGTACATTAATTATATCTAGGTAACCATCTACACCTATTATTCCATTATATATTATACGCAAATCGTATTGTAATCTACATAAATAAAAGAGAAGTCCTGACTGACTCATCAACGCCCAGCCCATACCCTTGGACCTAGAAAGCTGAAATTTTGCACAGAGGTTCCCTTTATAATGTAGACAAGGAGTAAGGAAGGATTTTTCGAAATTCATCCCCTAAGGGAGTTAAATAGGGGATGAAAGTTTCGCGCGGGCGAAGCCGCTGGCAAAAGCTAGTCCTTTATATTTATATAGGTGTATCTAGAAAACTGGACCGAAATTGCAAAATATTTTAGTTTTTCCTTGATTTATACACTAAACACTAATTGTATTCTAAATTTGAAGCTTCGATGCCTGCTAGAAGTGCCTTAGAGTTTTGATGATCGGTCAGTGAGTGACAAAATTATGAAACTTTGACTAGTTATAATTCTTAAACTACTAGTTCAAATTGAATGAAAGAAATATACCGTGTTTATACAATGCCTGCTTGGGTACTGCTACTAAATTCAGGCTTCTAGTTTTATCCACAACGAAGTTATAGGGGGTCGAAAATGGCCTGAATTGCTTCGAGAAAAGGATGGTACGGCCGTGCCACTTTTTTGCTCGACTTGGCGGGGGCACTGCCATGCCCCCAGATATTACACACGTCGACCCGCGCTAATATAAAGATAAATGGAATCATCTCTATGTATGACGAAGAAGATGAGTGCGTAACACATCAAATGCTCCCAAAACATGCAAACTTTCACAAGGTAAGGAAAAAAGGACCACCATGTAAAATTCAACAGTAGCAACATATCAGACGAGTGTAACTGTCTCGTACGTGACGTCACGAACTCAGAGCGGTGCGTGTACAAATCCCTTCACGGTCGGCCAGGCGCCGGCGCACGTCCCACCCTTCGCGAGCCATGTGTCCACGTGTCGGAATTTTTAATAGAACCGGAACACCGTCCGTCCGGTGAGTGAATCATGCTGAACCTCGTACGGAATTGCACGAACGTTTTTGGTCAATGCCTTTTCGCGTAATGTAGTTTACTATTTTATTAGTAGGTATTTAGATGCCCTTTGGGAGTTGTTTGCGGTGAGCAACGGAAACTTACGAGTTTTTAATTTATGCGTGTTGTTAATTACTCTTTCAGCAGAATTATGAAAAGAGCGTTTTGAGGATCTTTGACGCATTCAAACATTTGTGGTGGTGGCAATGTGTGCTGTATGTATTGAACACTATTCCAATATTATTACTTAGATTTAATTATTATGTTTTTTATCCATTTTTATTATTGAATAATTATTTATTTATTTATTCAATTCAGTAAAATTCGAAAGAAATACTTGGATTGGAGCTTTACATTTCCATGCATTTATAAATAAAATATATGTCACGCAATACATCCGGTGCTTTAAACCCAAAAAGTACTTGAATATCAAACAACCATGTGACCTTTTCCGAGAGGAAAACTTTTCCTACACCACTCCGAAGTTCTTAATTTATTATGCTCCGAATAATTGTCCATATCTTCGACTGAATTCGGATATTCTTTCACACTACATAAACTTGATCTCTGGGGAATAACCTTTGTAGAGGCGACAGAAACCCAATAACCTCAGCGGGCGGGCACAAAAACTAAATTTTCACATAAATAATTCAGCGGGCAACATTTTCAGCAGAAAAACAAACAAAATCCAAGCACAGCAAAAGAATTATGGGCGTTATTTCTCAAATTTTGAAATAATCCTACTACATAAGGAATACATATTTTTCGTCGGCCAAGAACGATAAACAAGATTAAAATTACACGAAGCGAGGTGGGCGAGGCTGGGGCATAAATCTGAAAGGAAAGCTAAAGTTGAATGGCTATTTTATAGAACAAACAAAACGGTCAACAGCGAAACAAACACTGGAAACTATGAAACACCCACCAGGTTGCGCTATGAATATCTAATGAAAGAGAAAATGATACTGCAGAATGGGTATCATAAAGCTGAGAGGACAATGGAAGTTCAAGGCCGCAGACAGACGCTGTATGTTACAGGTACAGGACATGTGCCATATACTAAAGATCCTGCCATACGGTCATAAAAGTTAATACCCGTAGACAGTCGTAAACACGAGCATGATCCCGACGAATGAACAGTAAATATTATCTTATCATTTTGTTATGAAAGTGAGAATTATTCGTGGCCAAAACATAATTATGAAACAATTAATGTTGCAACGATTCTTAGCTGAGAAATTGTTCGACAATTAAAGATTACTACTTACATACAGGGCAAATTTTAACCAGTGCGCAAACTGTAACCAAGAATTCAGCATATCATTCTACACCTATCTACGCTGAATTCATGGTGCTGTTGCAAGCTGTTGGTTGCGGCTGTCATTTGTAGATCTTTGAAAGTCGTTGCGGATATTCAGAAACCCGAAAGTCTGACAACCAGTCTTGGCACGGGGGTGTATTATGTTACCCAGTACTTAACTGAGTTGTGGAGGTCAGATAGGCAGTCAATCTATGCTTAACACTGGTATTCCGTTGCATCTGGTTAGACTGGAAGCCGACCCTAACATAGTTGGGAAAGGGGTAGGTGGAGGTTTTATATATTTTAAGCATTTGGCTGCAGCGCCGAACGAAATGTTATGAAAATTCCTACCAATATCATTTACCTTAATAAGATATTCTATTAGCACACACGTTAAAAGGCTTTTACTTGCATAAATATTAAACTCTAACATCGTTATCGAATTAGTAAAGCTGGAAATAAATTTAATTTAATTGATCTAACAGAATATGCTTCAGGGATTTCAAACTGTCATTTCTAAAACCTTTTAGCAATATTACGATATAATGAAAAAGGGGGTTGAGAAAAATGGTTCCAAGAATAAACCTGGATAGGTAAGGCATACAAGAGAACGTATGAATTAGGTAAAGGGACCACCCTAATGGTAGTATAATGAGTATCTATCAACACAAGTAAGTACCCGAAAACCTTTTTAAAGTAAACGAAAGGAAAAGGAAGTTGATAACGATGAAGGCGAAAGTACCATTTAATTCAAAGAATATATTTGCATTTTTCTTTTTCTTTCTATAGAATCTGAACTGTCTTCGTTCAAAGCCCTTTCTGATATAGGACCGTTCTGGCCTGTATTACAGCATGGTAGTATAAAACGCTCAGGGCACAAGTTTATCTAGCGAAACACTAGCCGTTCCCAGGCCATTGATCTTGAGACATAAATTAACATTAACTAGACAAGTCTGGACTGAATGCTGTTTTATTTAACAAAATAAATTCCATTCCACAATTTACTGTTTGTTTATCCTTCTCAAGAGAGAGATTATTTTACAATAACAACTGAGTAGAACATGATTTGTTGTTGTTTCATGTCTTATATGCATATATTTATTGTTCAAATAAACGAATAATCTTCGAAACCTTTAGTCAGAACGAACGGAATTCATCATAATATCATCTTCACCGTTCACCCGTTCACCATTCTACGGTTTTTCTTAGGCTTTGAGGTTCACATCTATCTGTGCTTACTCTGACGCATAAATACGAATCTAATCATTTTGGGAAGTCCAGAAGTACGTCGTTTTTTTTTTCCACGTAACAAACTAACCTTAATAGGTAGTCTGTCGAATATAGTTGGCAATATTTTTAGTTGCTAGACGTTTTCCGAGAACATTGGGCATGGTTCCCGGAATCTCATAAGCTTCGTACTCTAGGGCGGTAAAATAGTGTCTGGGCTGTTAACAACACAGGGAATTTCAGAACATAGCGGAATGCGTAAATATTTCCTGAAAGGGAGCTTTTATGCGGATGTTTAGTAGTGGATGGAGTGGTCTGCTATATTTCAAATTCTTTGTTGAATTCGAATTTAATGAGCATTTGCTGTTTAGTATTGATGCATTTCTGTAAGTAACACTTTTTCTAAATTCAGGCGAAGTGATTTGCCTCACAGTTATAATTTACCGTTGAATGAACATGTTCTACTGTTCAATGACATTTATGTTACTGTTTTAAATGAAAATTAACGGGATACTTTTCAAAATCCTGGTGAGCTAATAGCACCTTGAAGTACAAAAAGAACCGGGAGCACAATATACAAAGTAAAGTCAGCTTTTGAGACATCCCAGGCGATTTATTTAAGTGTTTCTTTATATAAATGTAATGATCACTTACCTGTTTGGCCATACGCAAAGATACAAGCATTGTACCCGTCGAATGCATTGTCGAGAATATCCCTGCCAAGACATTCGAATACTGTCTTTTGAGAGGCAAAGTGAGGCAGGGATGGGTCCAGGGAGTAGAAACAATGGTCGAACGCAAATGTCTTTGGTTGTCTCCTGAAAAAAGAGAAAAATAACGTTAGCTATGTCATATTTTGGGATATTGCAGTTATTGGAGTCTTCTGAAGAAACCTCGATATGAAATTATTATGAATAGGCGAGAGGCGCAGCAAATTTAATAGTAAATTGCTTCCATGAGGACTCTTAAATTTTATGTTTTAAACACAATTTAACATTTTCATCGGAAGAAAACAATGGTAATATTCACACATGCTTTAATACCTGATATTGGAATTATTACACAACTTTAATAAAAACTTTTCAGAACATGAGCACGAGCACATTCAGTTCGGAGGTCGTTTCGAGTTTCAAAGCTACAATTTCCTATTTAATGCTTAGGGTAACCTACACATAAACAGAACGATTGCGTAAACGCGTCATGGACGGGCATTGCCCACGTACGTGGGTCGTCTAATCAAACTATGCTAATGGCGGTAACTTTTAATTAATTGCACGAGCAGCCGGACCTTTACTGAATCCTACGTTTGTTAAAACACTATAATTGTATTGAAACTACGCCACTTCTGTGAACTACGGTTTTCTATGTTGTTGTGAGAAAGTTAGATTGGGCACGATTTTGATAATGGTATTATTAATAATTTTGGGTTAGTGTGGTTACATGTTTGGCATTGCCGGAAATACGTTAAATATACCTATTTATTGTCAAAACTTCCAAAAAAAAAATAGCTTTTAAAGTCTCTTTTTTTCTAATCGGTCGTGGCAACTAGTCCTACTTTTTGATATATATTTATTTTTCTTTCAAACATAAATACGTATGACCTGAAATATGTCAAAATGGCGGAGGGCAGCACATCTCTTTTGCCATCAACCACGCTTTATCCAACTTTACATAAATTGAAAACCGCAGCTTTTTTATACCATTTTTACCACTCGCGTGATACCAGGAAAAAATGTTCTCTAGGAAAATATCTAACCGCAGTCATGTTTATTTAGGTAGATGTATAAGTTATTGTATATCATTACATTCATCTGCACCCTCATAGCTTCTGAACTACCTATAAAAATTTGGGCTTGAGTCTAGTATCGTTTGGCAGGAGTTGGGGGGTAAAAATGGTTAAAACTGGTAGGGCTTGGGTCCCCGATTATAACGCTACCACTCTTATTAAAAGGTAATGCATATTTTTCGAGAAGATTACAAAGTAAGTTTCTAACCTCAAATCGAATAAAAGCGAAAACGGAACGTTAAAATGGGTGATTGACAACCAAATCTGACACAACATATTGTCTGCTGCGTAAAATATCGTGCAAAATTCGTAAAACGGAACGGAAATTTAAAAAAATACGCCCATTTGTGTCAAAATAATGTCAGTGTCATCCGATTTCGATCATTCCGTAATTCCGTTTCTCCTAGAGTTGCGTGAATGTGTTCTACTCCTACATATTGTATGTGTATATAAGGCAGTTAGAACTGTTACTAGGAATACTTAGGATGTAAGAGCGAGGTTAGGTTAGGGTTTTTTTTTCGTAGTCGGAGCCCCGCGAAGCGGGGCTCCGACTACGCCTTTTAGGCAACTTTTAAGTGTTTTGAGGTTAGGTTACAGAAAATCATTTTTCTCGGAAACGGTGAGTTACCTTTTCATGGGAGTGGTACCAAGGAGATGGGGGGACAGTCCCCCATCTCCCTCCCCCACTCCCACTCCCCCCTCCTGCCAAACGATACTAAACTTTAACCAAAATTTGACATATGAGGTGTATCGTTGGAAGCGACTTGATCGTCCGCTGGTGGGTGGCTTAACATAAAAAAAACAATACATTCTAACGGTAGAAAGCGATCAAATCTTGAGGGCAGAGTGGCATACGACCACGGCTTTCAGATAAGAATATTTTCTTGTTTCATACTTTTAGAGCGTGATTTTTACTTTTTATAACTTTCTGGTGATTAAAAAGACAATATAGAGACTGTAGCCAGGAAACGGAGATACGAAGAAAATTAAAAGCTGAACAAACGCCGAATGAGAGCAATAAAATCCGATCACAGTATGACGAGCCAATACCCTTCTCAAAATATATTTTCCTAAAGTTGAATCACTTTATACCCCTCCACAGCTAAATTCGAGCTGCAGAAATTTTCAGCTAACTTACAAGCTCCCAGCTGAACTTATTTTTCCGTTCCAATATATTCTATCCCGTTCACCCAATCGCATATAGAGAGGGACAGAAAAGGAATAAATTCTCTCAATACTTTTCGTTTGGATTGGATACGGGTAGCGTGCCAAAAGATAATGTTATTACTTCGATTTATTGACCTAATTGTTGTTTCTTAACGATAGTAGGCTTAATGTTAATCCTACTAGATTTGTATCTGGACGCCTCACTAGTTCTAAGGCTTAATGTTAAACTTGGAAAATGTTCTGCTTGCTTGTTTCGTTAAAAGTTCAGTGACCTTAGTTTTGGCGCATTTGCTAATGCTAGTAACTTTGCTAATATGGTAATGTGTTCTCGTAGCTCTCAAGTTATTAGTTCAAATTAGGTGCCTGGCGTTTCTGAGCTAACCGGTAATTTCGCTTTATTAAAATAGTGGTATAAAAATTAGAGCTGTGTAAGGACAAGATTTTGAAACACAGATTTAAGGCATATTCCTGTAATTCTATTCGAAGGCAAATATTCCTGATTTGCAATAGCAAAAACAAGGCTGTATCTGCATTCCTCGGTCAGTGCCCCTAAAGTGTAGGAACCCCGTCCACCTACAGGCCACCACGCTATTGCGTGTTAATGGGACGGTTAACACGTTAAACAGGACAGGACTAAGAAGCCATACCTTACTACTGTTTACTCCAAAGTTCGAAATGCTCGTAACTTGCTGTTTTCCTGCTCATGGCAAGTCTTCAAACGAAAATGACCTCCGAGGTCATAATTCAGCTTCCTACACATTCCTCAAGACGTAGGTCGAAGTTCAGTAAGCAACAAAAAGTTTTTCCAATATACCCTAGGCCTTACGATTTATTTGTGGACTTCTAGAACTTTTTTCGAGTTAGGTACCTACGACAATAGAGTGTATTGACCTTTCCATACAGTTGCTCGTCCTCGTGGAAATTTCATCGAAACCCTTTTCACGTTTCTAAGAGCCAAATTCTCAAGTTTCCTTTCTGATGAGAGATGATACTCTACCGAATTTTCGATCAAGTTTGTAATTTGAAACCGAATTATACAATAAAAGGTGAGGTGAAGTTTTATTAAATATTCGAGATGTAGGTACTTAATTATAGTCATTTTCCTGTATCACCTTTAAGGCTCCCACAAACAGGCGCTACCAGACAGTGCGACGCGAATTTGATAGAACAATTTCGAAGAAAACTTCATGGAAATTTATTGATCGACCAGAGTCGCGTCTCGGCGGTCCTTTAATTTCGACACAGTGCATGCATATCATGTTCATGTCTTACTTTTCGACTTGTTGAATGTAGAATGCAGAAATTACATTTTTCGGATCCATCAAAACCACAAACTTTTAACCTAGAAGAAGCACAACCAAATTCATCAACGCCAATAACGTCACTACTGTAACATACACCACATGCAGGTGCAGATAGTTATGACAGAATTCAATTTGTCAAAGCTTCTACTACGTCACACCTACGAGCATACACAGGATAGTAATCAACGCCCAGACTTGCTTTGCCAATTTCAGCTCAGTATTAAAATTATGCAAGGCAAGGAAAGATACGCGAAAGGGAAAATTGCGAAAGACGGCAATAAATAGATCTCAACTGATAACTGTGTGCAAATGCTTGTTAATGTCTGTGTTTGAGACTTGTGTTTGTTCAACATGAATGTTAATTCAAATACTTATTTATGTGACATTAGGTGCTGATAAGATATGCTGTGTGGTCTCTAGATGAGGACAAACAATAGCCACCTATATTTGTATTATAGTAGATAGAAGACCATAACTACTTTGCAGATCTTAATTAGGGAGACTCAGCCACCTGGAACCTTAAGGTTCCACTTCGCAGAGGATCTCCGAATTTCGATCAAATATGATATAAGAGACGCTACAATACAGTAGGTACAAATAATAATCCGAAAAACATTTATGGCCAAACAAAAGACCAATTCTAAACTCGTGCTTCCAAAAACAAACTTAATCGTTTGTTTTGCAAAACTCATTTCTGCCAGATTCGGAACGAGCATAATTTCAGTTACGAGTAATTTGTGCAGATCGCAGGATTAAAGTTACTAACGAGCAGCGCTATCCATACTTAGATAGAAATCGCTGTGCCGCTTGCAAGTACGGCAATAGCTAAGTTCTAACAACGAAAGCTTGACGGGCGTTTGATGAACGCGAGTTTACAACGTCTAATGAGGTACGCCTTTCTAGGTGAACGACTAACGTACCAACCGTGAGTGTGTAAGTTATAAACGGGAGTCAGGCGTATGCCGTCTGAACTTAGTCTGTCTCCGGAAGGATAAAGTTGTAGTTTCCGTATGCAGCCGGGACTTGGTGTTCTGATTTCGGATGCAGGTGAGGGTTTGACATTTTGGATCACTGTTGGGAGTTAGGGAGCCAATAGTTAGTTTACACTTTAGTGCTATTATGCTTGAAAACTAGATGTTATTACCAAAATGCAGTGTAATTTAAGACATCCTGTCTTATGCAGAAAAATTGCTGTAAACGCACCCACAATACAGGAGAAATTCCTAGTGTGGGGCAACGTTTAAAAAAAAAAAAAAAAAAAAAAAAAAAAAAAAAAAAAAAAAAAAAAAACATTCCGTAAATACAAAACACGTCTGGATACAATTTCATTAGACAACAACGTGTATTAGACTTCTCATATTCTCACGAGAGAACACTGAACGAGAAAAGTTTCAAGAGACTACGCTTCGATAGAAACAAGTTGAATAAAAACCAAGTCAGCCGTAATAAAAGCATAGATTCAATTATATGGTGAAAAGAGTTATTGACAAAACGTATGTCGTATTGTTTTCAAGATCCTACGTGCGATCTGAACGCGGAACAGGCAATGCTACCGTTTTGCCAACAATACCTTGTTCCGACGACTGTTGTAAGTTGGTTGGAAAATGTAGTCTTGTCCATTTGTCACTGCTACGACTGTGGCATTAGAAGGGTTTGAAGTTCACAGTCAGAAAATAATTTTATACCTACTTAAGATTTAAATCGTTAGATTCGCCACCGCGTCAAATGATAGTCGCGATTCTGTTTCGTTTTGACACCTCTGATACAAAATGACGCAGTGACTTGACTGTCATGGAAACTCTTCTTAATAATGTGTGAGCCCACTTTCTTCAGTACCTAGGGACACTTTTTCGCGTGACTAAGTACGGCAAGAGCAAATCTAGAAATTACAATCTTTAGTTTATCCTCGCCTCATACAGGAAAAGTTTTTATTCAGTGCGCAAACTTTAACCATGAATTCAGCAAATCATCCTAGAGGGTCCCAGTGCAGAAATTTTTCGTCGGTTTTACAAAAAAAAAAAAACAACTGTTTCATAGAAAAGTGCAATACCTACGCGGTAAAAATGTATGGAACAGCTGTTTAATTTTTTTGTGGACCCGGCAAAAAAAATCTGTGCTGGGGGGTCTACAATGATGCTGAATTCATGATTCAAGTTTGCGCACTGGATAAAAACTTATCCTGTATTGCGTCAGCAGTTAAAATTGTTGTGTTTACCGTTTGCCCTCAAAGAGAAAGGTATTAATTAATATCTGATGGTAAAATTATAACGGAGTTTTCTTCACTTTCCTATTAGAACGATCACAGGAAAATTCAAGTTTCGATTGATTTATTGGCTTTCTCTAAACAACTCTTTCAAGAGCTAATATCGTTAATGCAAAAATATGCGTGAAACTTTTTAACTTTGTTTACGGGATCGAAAATGCTTTTCACGTATCGACTACATTATCAAGTATTACCATAATATGCAACAGTTTATCCAAATTGGCTACGCTTAAGACTATTATTCTGTTATAAGGTCGAAGCCCTACCTTATGTCTAAGCCAATCCCCTTAAGTGCTATCCACAACCGCAGAGCATACACGAAATGGTGGTTCAATTCGATTAAATTTAACAGCAATTTTGCTTATAACCTTGTAGATAAACTTAGTTAGATAGACCACGGACAAAGTCCTGTCTAACTTTGTATGCAACTGAGACTAGCAAGCCTGTTTTACTAGCAATTCTTGTTGTCCAGGAGCCGCAAGATATCTTAGTAATTACTTCAGGCAGAACTAAGATATACTAAGAAACCGCTACGAACAACAATTTGAACCGAAAAGCTTATAACAGTGTAGGCACAATTTTCAAGTCAGTAAAAAGAGTAGGTATACCTCAATGTTAGTTTTCGCGCAATTTCCTGGGATGTCTTCAAATAGTTCGGTACGTTTGCGAATTGGCTCGCAGTCAAATAAACCACGAGCATATCAACGAGCGCAATAATGGCGAGTGTATGTCGAAGCGGGAAGGCCGCGGCGGCAGGACGCCGGAAGGCTCTGCAACGTTTGCTATAAAATAACATTCTCTGGCAACAATCCAAATGCTTATTCATAATATGGATGCGATGGGAACCGCAAGACACCGCCCGTCAAAAAACTCCGATAAATTTTACATCACAAGCAGTTTCTGAAGGGTTTTATGGCGACGACTTGGCTCAACGGAGTCAGCTAAGTTTAGCAAGGATTCAGGGATCATTTAGGTGCAGACGTAAAATGGAGTTTTGAAGTAATGAAACGTTTCATGTTGGCGGTAAAGCTTACACGTGAGACACCTTTATTTAGATTACGTACCATTTTGTTTAGAGCTCACTTGACAAGAAAGTACAAAATTCGTTTAGCCAGTTCAATTTGAAAGATGTTCTTTTTTTACCACCTCAATACACTACCTTGGCAAAGACGCAGTTTCAGAATAAAGTGTAATACATTGCTAACTGTAGAAATATTTTACAACTCGCTCCAGCACTGGTAATAGTTAAAATGTTAAATAACATGCTCGAACTCAACACGAATGATTCGAGCAATAATTCTTCTACTTCTATAACATGGAAGTTTTAGCTGAAACGATCTTCGAGAACTGAATAAGTACTACAAACTGTAGGCTCATTAAGATATTTATGATAGTGCTAAAATCGGTGTTCTACGGATAAACGGCCACTATAACTTAGCTTAATCGACAGTGAAGCCAATAAAACTGGTTTTTGAACGTGTAACTTTGTTATCGCTGCAGATTTAGCTTTGATTTCTATTCCCTTTCTGACCTCGTTCAAAGTTTTTATCAACTTTGTTTAGGATATTTATGAAACTTACTACTGTTATAATATATTATTCCGCTTTAATACACACGTAAAAACAACTAAATCGTTATCGTTTTCTCTCGTATCTAGAGTTACAACAACAGCTCATGATGGTCAATAGGTTGTCAATCAATAACATTGGGTTGCGCTGAGTGCATGTCTGTATCATCATAATCTGGTGGAAGTGGTGGAGGCTCTTTTGCTTAAAGGACAGTGTCAGTATTATAAGTACACTTGTTAATCAGACAAAAAATGGTGATAAAATCAGTAACACAAACAAATCGAACAAAGAATTCATCTCTACATATATTAAAGCCATATTAGCGCTGCTCAAAGGAACAATGAATGCACTCAGCTTGGAGAATGCAACTGAGCATAGATGTAAGCACAGGAAGTTTCCGGTTCACAGACTTCGAACGAGAACCATTGACTTTTGAAAAAGAAGAACTATTGATATAATTTTCTACGTCCATCAGTCTCAGACAGAAATTATTATTATTCAGTCGTTTGTGTAAAGGCCTGCCCCCTTTCCTTCTTTTCAGTTATCCTTATCTATTGCTATATGGGGCCTGGTAAAATATAGAAATATTTAAATTATCATACTTCAAGTGACAGTATTTGTACATTGTTCTTCGTAGATTTTCTTCGGTGAAAATGTCTTGTTAAATTACCTACTTATTTTGTTAGGGCTAGTCTGTTAACGACAGAGAATATTGTTCGCCCAGCAACTAACTCAAAGTTATTGTTGCTATACATCTCAGGTGGAAGCCATCCCAACTGCCTATTTGTCGGGGTCGGAGAAATAATTCCTCATTTTGTTGGCAGAAATATGTTAGTGGGATTGGCAAGAACTTATACACATTCTTACTAAAAGAATCTTACAAACTATATTAAATTTCGACAACGCAGTGAAATAATTTACTTTGCTTTTTGAACGTTCATACGGGACGGGCCTATACTACTATAGGCCCGTCAAATTTTCATGGAGTTTTCTTAGAACATTTTCTACTAGAGTAGGAGCCCCCTTAACAATCATAATGCAATTCAGCAATACTTTGAAGGGAAAATTGCTTTGCGCAGCTTTGATTTTTGAGTAGCTTTTAATAATGATAATTTGGCAGAAATCTGTTAATGTCTGCCTACAATGTAAAAAAATAATTGTTTCAAGAAACTTTTGCTCTCAATTCCCGGAATAGCCGTAAGAAAACGAATCGAAAAGAAAAACCATTTTCTCAGCCTTGAGAACATTCGTCGAATGTTATCATTACATTAGAAATTCCGTGAACTTTAGATACCTATTCCTGATTCAGATAAATTTAAGACAGAATTTTAGCTAACGTGTGGAAAGCTAAAATAGTTAAAAAATAAGGGAGTTTAATTTAGACAAATCCCTAGTATTTAATTCAGTAAGTAGTATTGTTATTTATTCTGCAACATTACATTATCACCGTGTACCCAAAAGTAACCAAAATAAAACCTTTACAATTTTAGAAACGTATTTTTATTTTCAGCCTGAAAATACGGGGTTTCAATTTCAACAGGATTAAAAAATAGCGGTAAGTACTTAGCTGGATCTGACACACATACATACGTCTGCAAAACATTGAGCCGTCGAAAAATATTTACCAAAAGCGAAAATCTAAACCCGTAATTATTCACGTAACATAAAACATAATCTTCTGATTTCATGGAAATTAAACCCGTTTTATGTCTCAAACTCAATGTTTCCAGAGCAGGATTAGTCGAATGGCGAAATAAAATGTACGTAGTAACATTAAATTTTATTTCTACGGCCCTCTGAAGGTATACCTTTTAGAATCAAGTTGAGTTTCAGCAGCACTAAACACGGATCCCATTACATCTATGATCAACGTTATAGATTCGAATAGCCTGTAAATCTATGTCGCAAGCTCGACGGTTTTAGAAACCTACATATCACTTTTATTACACAGTCAGTCAAGCAATAAAATGAGGTCCATAAAATATCTACATCTATGAGAATCGTGTTGGATATACATACAGATTCTTCAGACGGAATACAGTAAAACATATATCTGGAGCAAGAACTACGGCTAAACTTATCAAAATTATTAGTTGCTTGAATGTCAGCAGAATCCCAATAAACATGACTGAACAGTGAATGTAAAACTATTAGAACATGCTACATTTATCAAATTCGACAGCTACAACTCTGATACGTGTGTATATCCACAAACAGTAGCTATATTTTAATCCGACAGAAAATCGAAGACACACAGTGTTGTCATAAGTTGGCAATAATTCTGTCCAACCATTAGGTGCTAGGTACTCTTCGAGAACACATGCTGGACTGTATGGACTGTAAAATAACATGATTGAAAACTAAATTAGGCACAAAATGGTTTGCATTTAGATGTCTTGTTGTAAGGAGATGGAATCGCTGACAAGGGGAAAATAAAAACAAGACAAATGTGTAAGAGGGAACAAATTGAATTTAGTATAAATCTACATTCATGGCCTTTTGGGAAAGGGTCCAACCACATGGGCGACACACAATTGTCCCTTTTCTTTTACACTACCCCATAATTCAAAAACACACAAATAATGTGTTTTAATGCTTTACGATTAAGGGACTACTCGCACTTATTCAGCTCTGTTCAGCTTTTGTCCATAGAAAACAACGATTTTGTATAGAGTTCGTTAAGCTTTCCGCGGCTGAACGGATGCGTAGGCATTTCATACAAAAATGTTCTTTTCTATGGACAAAAGCTGAAAAAGTGCGAGTAGTCCCTAAAAGTAAACCCAAAAACTTTTCTGCAAGCCACGGGCCGTGGAGTCCAAGTGCTCATGCTCTCTTTAACGAAATCTCGAAACGGCTGGTTGACACTTCCCGTGACCCAAGGGCTGATTTTTACCTTGGCCAGAGGCTAAGATTGCTGCTTTCTTTTTTAAATAAATTCTAAAATACATAAAAATAAAAGCCAGATAAGATCGCTGGCAAGATTGATTTAATTAAAATACAGTACCCAACGAGGGTGGTAATATTGCACCAATTTTGCAAAAGCTGATGTATAAAAGGGAGGGGGTATACAATTCACGGGTAGTCGAAAATATTGGGGAAGAGTAATATGGTCTCCCCTTCAAGTGTTAATCTATCGTTTCTGTAAAGTTACACAGTGATAATACGGGCGATATTGCTTCCCTTGAATATTATCATGTCTGCCACGTTGGAGGTAATAGCAAGAGGGTAAATAGGCAGGTGAATGATATAGCAAAGGTTGGAGATAACATTGAAAACACGATTTTTGTGTACAGCAAAGATTTTGCTGAGCTACATTTTGTGCAAAGGAAGATGTTATGAAATCCTATTTCGATAGTATAAACATGACATTTTATTGTTGTGTTTGCAAGAAGTAAACGCTCTTTTTTATGTTTTGAAACGAATCTTTGTTGACCGTGACAAAGAGCTCCCGTTTTAAAAACTTATAAAAATGAAAATAAATTAGTTGAATACTCCGTAAGTATAAGTTGTTTCAGTTCCTTAAAGTTCTCTATGATGCTTTTAATAACTTCCATCCATTGGTACACCGCATACCTGCTATGTTTGGATGCCGTCTTGGCTTGTCTTAAGAAATCTTTGTCGGATTTCAGTTTTATTACGTTGCTGGAAAGTATAATAAGTTTTAAGGTTCTTTTTTCCCGAATGATGTTGAGGATCAAAACGCAAACAACCGCCATATCTTCCCACATAGCTTCTGTCATGCTATGTACTCGGGATGGCTTCCAGTAATCTCTCGGAAGGAAAGATTTTAGTTCAATATTCTTCAACGTAAGTACAAAGCCTTTGTTGGGATACATTTTTCATTTCCTGATAGATATTAGTTTCGTGAAATCATGGTAAGCAAGAAAACTGCAAATAATTTCATACAAACGTTACTAACGCTGGACTTTGTACTTCCATTTAAGTAAGTCCATAGCCACAACATGGCCACGTCAGAAGATATTATCATCAGCTGACCACAAACTATTAGCCATCCTTTTCCAGAAATAGAAATCACAACAAAAAGGTTTTAGTTGCGTTAAGTAAGAGACAATAGAGCGCAAAAAGCATAAAACGCCACTTTCTAATGATCATGACCCGTGGTTGCGCGAGCGTCAGCCATGACGTTCAGTTAAAAATTTAGTTACTCGTTTTCTTTTTATCTGATATGATAACATCTCTTGCTGCAGCAGTGACTACTATTTCTTTATTTTTAACCCCCGACGCAAAAACGACGGGGTGTTATAAGTTTGACGTGTCTGTGTGTGTATGTGTGTGTGTGTGTATGTGTGTGTGTGTGTGGGTGTGTGTGTGTGTGTGTGTGTGTGTGTGTGTGTGTGTGTGTGTGTGTGTGTGTGTGTGTGTGTGTGTGTGTGTGTGTGTGTGTGTGTGTGTGTGTGTGTGTGTGTGTGTGTGTGTGTGTGTGTGTGTGTGTGTGTGTGTGTGTGTGTCTGTCTGAGGCAACGTAGCTCCCGAACGGATGAACCGATTTTGATTTAGTTTTTTTGTTTGAAAGGTGTATTAGTCGGGAGTGTTCTTAGACATGTTTCATCAAAATCGGTTCAGCCGTTTGAAGATTATCAGCTCTTTTCTGGTTGAAAAACGGATTTTAGCCTCTGATCAACTCAAAATTTGGGATTCTATTACTTCAATGATATTAGACGAATAAAATAACCTTGAACTGATGCTGGAGCAACACCTGGAATTTCCAGGAAACCCAAGTTATTCACCAACAAACAGCAGAAGTATCGTGTTTGGGCTCATTGAAAAGGTCTCAATGAATAGATTATAGATAAATGGTGATTTAAGGGAGACATTAAGTTTAAAAAGCAAGAAATAAAAATTAAATTAAAAAAACTAAAAACCCCCGACCCAAGCAAAAACTCAAAAAAGTAAAAAATAATATTATAGGCCTTTTAATTTTAACGTAATATTTTGATCAGGGCATTGTCAAGTCGGGGGACGGTCAATGAAAACGCCAAACAGAGGCCTAGCTGTCCCCCCTTTAATTTATTTTTTTAGTTCTATAGTGGGTTTATCCGGTTGGCTGTGACAACTGTCCGTTCCGAATATTTTACCAATTAATGGCATTGATATACAAAAACAAAAAACTCAGGATGCAGTCTCGAACTGTAACCACCAAAACAGTCCCCAATTATACGTAAGTGGTTATAGTTATGATAAAATATTTTTTTGCAAATTCAACCTTGCACGCATGACTTATAGTGATTTTTACAAAGCAATGTCCAAAGACAAACTGAAAGATGACCGCCCTATTTATGCGGACGTTTTTGAGATGTTGATTGTGTATCTTGTGTTTTTTGTATTTCAATGGTTTTTTTTTTGTTGGGTGGGAAATCATTTTATTGAAAAAAAAAACGAGATTTATACGGAACAAGCTTTTCATTCCATTTCTAATCCCGGTAGGTAATACAAGAGCGCGGAGCCCTTATAGTACTTATCATATTTTGAACCAACTCGGTCAAATTATGCGCACGAAGTGGTAGGGAAAACTTAGTCTTCCATAAACGAAGTATTCGTGAACTTAATAAGCAAAGAACAAAGACAAAACAATTTTCTTGTCTACTAAATACGTCAGACGCAGTATTAACAAGTTCTTTGTCGTACCAAAATCATTAGATACGAAATCATATTTTTTATCAAGTCTTTTTTAAATCTCGATTTCTTTGACTAATGTAATTTTTATGCGACTGTTTAAAAATATATTAAAAACAAGATGGAAGGACTTTAATTTTAAATCTTAATTTCAAAGTTAACCAATTTAACTTATCTACCCATTATCAATGATTGAAACCGTCAATATCAAAGTCAAAACAGCATAAAGGGGCTTATGTTTTAAAGAGTTTCTTGAAAATATCTTCGGAGAAAAATGCGATAGTGCAAAGGCACAGTGACATTGATTATGTTAATGACTCGGACAAAAGTAACGAAACTTGTAATGGGATAAGTTTTCAGTAAAAGATCCGCATACAAATGTCTGTATGCCAGTGACAAAAAGAAAAAGATTTTCCTCGGACACGAGCCTTTAACTGGAAAACTTTGTGATCTTTTATTACGGAGACGTTGTACAGTTCTTTACTTAAAGTATACAAAATTCACCCAATTTCCGAGTATAGGAAAGACTTCTAATCGTTAGTTTGAAAATTCATCGCAGTCTGAAGATATTCCGGAAAGTAGAAGTTTGCTTTAGCTTTCAAAACTTGCGAGTGCACAATTTTGCTAAGTTTTTTTGTGTTTTCCATGAAAATGCAGACCGGGCGTTTATAAACCACAGTACAACGTGAAATTAGTTTTTCAAGTCTACCTAAAAACACAATTTGCGTATATTACACAGGAAATTCTGAAAAGATACTAGTTTGAAAAGGTTTATATTAAACTCAAACAACATGCTCGATTGATCTCATTTTCTGTTACTACACCGACCCACCCACCAATATGCCCAAATTAGTGACCATCCAAGTTAATGACCAGTCAGTCCTTAAATAACATTTGAGGCAGTGTAGGCGAGTCATCGCAAAGGCTAGCAGACTTGTAGCTAGCCTTCCTCAGCTTCGTCTATCCAAATCCGGATTTAATATTCGTCAATCCACTTGTGACATCATGGCTTCGCCGTTCGCGGAAAATGAAGTTAGATCAGGTTCTGCAATCAACGGTAGGCGTCAAATAGTGGCACACGTCAGGGCACGAGCAAGGTAAACATAACACAGGGTCGTGTTTACCCTATATTAAGGGCCGAATGGGCTACGGGCGAGGCGATGACGTCACGGGGCGGCGCCCCGGTGGCTCGGCGTGTTCCAACTGAGCTCGCGTTGAAACGCCGCCGATGAGACGGTGATATGTGAATATGGCGCGAATTTGCATATGCCAAAAGCAATAACGTTGAATACATTTAAAATAAATACATGCATTCATGAGTTTCATTCGTGCAGTTGAGATACATGCTAATCTAAAGGCTTTTTTTATTGCAAGTAGTCGCATGAATTCAAAACATAGAATGTGGTCAAAAATATTTACAGAAACATAATCGGACCTACACCGAACCATGCACAAAAACATTCACATAAAAATAAATTTCAAAAAATCGACTGCATCTACACCACTTCCATAGGAAAAAACGTCGGATGACTCATCATAAACACGATAAAACTATACACAAAAGCTGACATCATTGATAACCAGCTCAATTTATCTTGACACGAAAACATTGTGAGTACAAAACAATTTGCTTCAACTCTCGGCTGATTGGATAATAACTTTGTCGCTAAACAGTCTTGTTTGCGTGTGTCATCTCATGTGTAACAATATCATGGTCTGACATACAAGAGATTAAAGATGCTAGACGATTTTTTTAAATAGTTTTGGCAAATTTTTCCTACATTATATTTAGAATCGTTGCAAGCATACGTAGATCGACGAGCGTGTTTTTTTATTTTTCAATAACAAAGATAATGTTTAAATATATTCGGTCACGGCCAAGATTAAAATACTTCTTTGAAATATGCTTAATTACTCATGAATGTGTGATAATTCCCAGCAACATGTTCCAAGAGTTTTTATTGTTAGTAGTTGTGTTCATAAGTATAAATCTGTTTTATTCTTATGTGGTCTACCTTTTTGTAATATGCACGTGCTTCTGTGATATATTTTTTTATCTACTGCTGTATGTGGCCTAGCTTAAAGTTCCAAGGGTAGTTGGGAGTAATAACCTCAAGGTTACAATAGATGAATGTCCGACATAATCATTCTCATTCCTTGGTCCCTTGGCGGAGAGTCCCCATGAGGATTTCCCCAGGTATAAAGGGTTATTCACCCATGCGTAGTGCAGACCCAAAGAGTTTGCGCACAAGCGCATAACCTTAAAAGCAAAGTAACAAGGGGTGGTTCCGGTTACATAGAAGATTGAATGCGACTACCTATATATATCAAGAATTATTTCAATGATCAAGTTCAAGCTTCGTTTGCACACATTTTATCTCCAAATCTGTACGGAAAGCCCCAAAATACATACATGGCGTTGGCCATGTATGTATTTTAGTTAATCATGAGTCAGATCCTCTCCTGACATAAGATAACCTACATAACCGACATTAAAAAACATTTCAGTTTACAAACAGAATCCACAAAGTGAATAGTCACTAGTTGTGACCACACGAGGTCTCTTTGTCCTTATTTAGTCGGGCTTTGAGAAGCTGTGACCTCTTTTCTCCTTATAAGTTGGCTTGGATTTAAAATTTAACGGCCTGAATACGGTCTCCGCCATAATTTATGTTATGTATGTTTGTTTTTAGGATTTTACTGTGGAAGCTACACACGAAATGAATCTCATTAAGCCAGAATATTAAACAGAACTTAAATTACTTATAAAGGGTTAAAAACCCATAATGAGGACTCATTTCAATTGTAGAGTTTCTCTTACTAATGAACCCACGACTTAATTATTTTCAGTGAAGCGTGCCACGGCTTTAAACCAGGAAACCCCTTTAGGCCTAAGTAGGGCATTTTAACCGTCTGTAAGGCAATACGCAAATGAAACGACGCGACACGACGTTTGGGTACTAAGTAAAACAGACACATTACCTACGTTACCGTAATTGATATTAAAATTTGAATAGACAAGCAATAAAAGCTAGCAAATGAAACATTATCGTTAAAACATCTTCCGTACGGGAGACACTTCATAATTAATTAAAGAGGAAGCGTTGTAAGTGCCTGTTTCTCAATCAAACCCGCTTTATTGCGGACACATTGACAGCTTGACTAATTTACATCATGTTGTTATTAAACGTTGTCAAGTATGAAGTGAAGTTGTCGAAATTTGTCAATGGTTAAGAAACTGAGCGATAAATGACATTGTGAACATGAAACTCAATGAGAAGAAACGACCGCAGGCGAAAAACGAACTACTCATTCATGATAATAAAGACACAAGAATGGGCTGCATTCCGGCGCCCATTAAAGAAAAATACAGTAATCGTTTGAACATCCAGAAACGGGAACTAATGCTGATACTGAAAGTTAGATAGTCAGAAAAACTGGGGTCAAATCTCTTCAAACAAAAAACTATCGTAAGCGTTGAGATTAACGACATGTTTCATCGAAGACTTAATATTAATAGGTTTAAGAATTTCAACGAATGAGAATGCACATAAATCAGCACAAGAAACATAATTTTAGACAAAACCCTACCCTTTCACTGAGAAGGGGAACAATAGAATGATAAACGACATCCTTACGTCATAAAGCTGCAAACAAGAAAGACAACACTAATTACTATCAGATAATGCCGCAATTTATCACAGGGGAGGGTAGTGAGAAGCTCGCCACTCAAATTAAAGGGATAAATAGCTCGTGATGGAGGATTTGCATTAATTTTCCAGTTCGTCGCGACCGCAGAGAGCACCGGTAAGGATATGAACATTCTAAGATGCTTGAAAAACAGTCGAGGCACTGGTGCAATATGTGCTTGTTGAGCATATGAGGGAATATACGCGACGCATTTTGGAGAAAATAGGTCACACTAAAAAGATTTAAGACCTCTAGACTTCCTTAGTGTGTTTGCTTGATGGCAATTTTGTGATGAATGATGTTTGAAATCCAGGTAAATAAAGTTACGACTGTGAATTTAAATTAAGGTACTCGTAGATTCAGTGTTCAACCCACGCTCATTTGAGACATCTACTACGAAGAGAAGTTCAAATCCCAGTGTGTAATATGAGATCTACACTGCCGGCCAAAAGTTTGAGACCACTTGTAAAAATCTTTGCCATCAACAAAAAAAAATTAAAAGTACATATGATAAAGAGCTAATTTGAACACTTGCGTATTCTGTTGTTATTAAAGAATTTCTAAGAGTCAATTGTTTTTGTAATTTTTTAAGTTCTCATCCTATAAAGGTTAATTGTTTCAAACCATCAATGAGTTCCGCGCAAGGACCAGGCCGTAGAGTCATTGTAATATTTTTATGAGCTGCTCATTACTAATTATTTTGGTTTTGTTTCGCGTTAGCTGAAATGTTGGATTATTTTAGCTTCCTAAAACATATTTACTGCCTGAGTTTTCATGGAGATTAATCTTTCTCTATCTTGATAAGTCTGAGCTCGTCGTTGTTATAGTGAAGACATTTTAAAATGACAAAAGTCCGCGAAAATGCAGTGAAACTCGTTCTGCCACAGTTATTTTACACAACGAAGGCGAATCTGATCGTGCGATTGCCTCTCAACTTAAGTTGTTGAAGACTTGTGTTCGTAACACAATAACCCGATACAAGGAGACTGGCAGTAATCAAAATCGTTCGCAATCTGGAATGCAGAGAGCTACCACTTCTAGCGAGGATAATTTCATCCTCGTTACCAGCAAGTGGAATAGACACCTAACAGCACCAGAAATCCGCGCAGAAGTGAACAAATCCCGATCTAAACCTGTGTCATTGACTACAGTAAAAAGACGATTGCGAGATGCTAAGTTAATTGGCCGCGTCGCCGTTCAAAATCCACTACTAAGGCCACAAAACAAAAAGAAACGCATGCAGTAGACCCTTACCCACCGATACTGAACGGAAGAAGACTTTAAAAAGTTCGTTGTTCAGATGAATCCAAATTTGAAATATAAGGATCAAAACGACGAATTTTTTTTCGACGTAGCGCCGAGGAAAAGATGATGCCAGACTAAGTGGTGTCAACAGTCAAGCATGGTGGTGGTTCCATTATGGTCTGGGGATGCTTCTCGGGCCAGGGAGCCTGAGATTTGATACGAGTCAAAGGAATCATGAAAAAGGAGCAGTATAAACGAATACTACAGCAAAATGGCATTCCGTCTGGTCCAAGATTAATTGGAAATGGATTTGTTTTCCAACAAGATTATGATCCAAAACATAGTTAAAAATTATGCAGGGTTTATTTAGAACATAAAGAAACAGAAGGGGTGTTAAAAAACATGGTGTGGCCCCCTCAGAGCCCGGATCTCAACCCAATTGAGCTTTTGTGAGAAGAGCTTGATAAAAATGTGCGCGGTTGTTGTCCTTCCTCGTAAGAAGATATGTGGAAAGCTTTAGAAGAAAGCTGGAACAGTATTTCACAAGATACAATCGACAAATTGGTTGCTCGTACGCCGAGACCAGTGAAAAAAGTAATAAAATGCAAGGGAGGGTTTTCTGACGAAAAATCTGTTTAAAATATGAACGGCGTCTTAATATAAATGGTTGAATTTTTTTGTTTTTATTTATTTTCTTCTTGATGTTTTTGTATTAGTAAATAAGTATTTTAAATAATAATTAAACCTCTTGCTTTGTATTTTGAGTTTTATTTCATTTTCCTTCTTTGATGTCGGTGGTCTCAAACTTTTGGCCGGCAGTGTAGCTTTCGTTTAAAAAAGATAGAACGAAGTAAACGAACAACAGTAAATAGTAGAGCTTAATTCATTATTGACAGACTTTATTCGTAACTTACGCTTTCAATTTTCATTACCAGAACTTATTGGCCTTTTGCCTAGGGAATCTTAATAATAAAGACGAAGAAGAAAATGTAATAATACTTACTCCCACCCGTGCTTATTCAAAGGATTCAAACTTAAGATATTACTTTCGAAAGTTATTTTAAAATTTCCAACAGTAATATAAGTTAGATGATGCTGTACCTATACACACTTTCTCATTTCTGTCAAAGTTAGGGAAATAACATGTTCAATGTCGCGTTTACAATGGCAGAATAAAAGCCCGCTTGGGGCCAACTTGATTCGAGACAATAACTTATTCAGAGTTTAATCGAATACTAGAACTTAATTTAAATTTAATTTAACAATAACTTTGTGAAGATGAATGAATTAGTTACCACAATCTTATAATCTTACTGAAATTAAGAATTAGATTACTTAATTGAATTTGATGTTAAGTTTTATCCTTGCAACAAGTCCTGATCTAGATAGAGCAGAAATGATTTTGGCTAAGAACATGAGTGAAATACATTATCGTTATCGAATTGCTTCTACGGTAGGTATAATACAGATTTATATATAGTTGAAACTGCCTCATACACTGTTAGCTTTCCATAAAATGTGCCATATTATCGTTTAAACGCCTCTGTATAATGTTGATGTCTTATAATGGTGGGAAAGCGATGCAAAATGTGAAATGCCGCCAAGGAATTGTTATCACATGACTGTGAAAAATTGCTACGTATGTTAATGTGGCTTGATGTTTCTTTAATTTCAGACTGTTATATACATTATAATAAGTTGTCAGTAAGTTTCTTCGTACATCCATGGCAGGCACGAGTTTATTTATATATATGACTGAATAATAGTCGCGAAATGAAGTCCAGTATTCCCAGGAAATGCAAGCTGACTGGATTTATTTTATAGGAATAAATAAATTCAAATAAACAATATCAATAAATAAATACAATTCATACGTCTTCATGGAATTGGAACAGTCATCAAACATTTTCTTCTTGTATCTTCTTTTATATCAGTTTGAAAAATAAAAATGTTTGATATTTTCAATCTGCAATACTTCCTATTAACTGTTTACCGTTTTTACCTATTAAAAACTAGACTCCCGGAAAATCCAATGCTTCGCAGAAACGAAAACAAAAAAAAATCAGGGAGCATACCGCCCAGTAGTTCGGCAAATTTCCACGAAAGCGTAGGAAACCTTAATGGAAATAGCATAACATTCAGTATTCCGAATAGTTTCAATTATTCTACCTCTGGATGCTCCGGTATTGCTAACTAGTTTTTAAAAACACAGAATTCTACGGAAAAGCTGAAAATGGTTGAAAAATTCGTTTCGTTTTAATTATACAGAAGAACTGGATTTTTATTTCACAAATATGAAAAATAGTTTCGTTTTATTTTTGCTGACTTTCATTTGATTACGGTAAAAAAAATCTGTTCAAAAACCGTCGATACCAAACCTACAGAAGATTTTCCAGAACCTACTTACAAGAAATTCACTTATACTTGAAGTCTGAAGTGGCAAAAATCGACTTAAAGCTTTCAATTCCCTCTCACGTCCTTGAACCACGTCCTTGGGCTTAACCTACTTTTCCATAATTTTCATTCAATCGAGCACTCAAAAAACATAATTATAACAACCGGAACACGATTAATATTGGCTTATCAAAAGTTAGCACACGATGCGATAACGGTCACGTGCTGAATGATATTAAAATGGCGATACGTTTATTAGCTGTAATGTGTTGTTGAATTTTGCAATACATTGCAGCTCTCAGCTTCAGCACTCTATTCTGTTACCATTCTAGAAAATTTCCTTTCAACATACAGGTATTTTATTCTTAAATAAATGTATATTATTAAATCCCATGATAATGAGTTCGCGGAAATTCCTCTGCGAGTTATTTTCCGCTGAAACTGAAGCGAAAATTTTACACGTTCTCGCTATTTGCGATACAACGTAGTAACGCGTGTGAATGCTTGTAAATTCAACACGTGTATTTACTTCTCATGTTGATGTGAGCATCGCCATAAATAAGGAGAGTTTTATACTTTATCTTACTGACAGGATACCTGAGTGAAACAGGGTCCCAATTCTATATGGTTATAATGATTCCCCGTGGAATTTTACTACGGTCAAACTACGTCAATATCGTGTCTTTTAGAAACCAATGTAACGGTAAGGAATCGAATGTCATATTCTGTATGTTCCAAGACAATTTGTCGATATTATTAATACGATATTAGCATTCGTGTGTGAATGACGTGGTTACGAGTAAGGAATCGTTCGTCGAGAAAAATCGGTCATAGTGAATTCAGGTCCTGAATGAAAATATGCACAAAGCGGGCAGGTTCACCGCCGTGTCCTCGTGGAGGCGATCGGCGGCGGCGATCTCTCGCGTCCGGCCCTGGTCCAGGCCATGGTACGGAGCGAGAGGGCATGGGGAGCCGTCACCTCCTTCAGCGAAGCAGTGATGCTCGCGAAGAGGGAGGCGGCGCACGTGAGGGAGAGGCAGCATATGCGCCCTCGCGACCCCAGCCGCCGCAGGATACGGAGACGCCCTGGGCGTCGGGAATCCCAGGCCGATTTCCGGCCACCGTAGGCGTGGGCTTGCGGACGGCGAGTAATGGGTAGCTCGCTGTCCGGTAAGGACCAAGCCCAAGTCGACGGCGCGTTGTGTTCCACGCGCGCCTCAAAGAGATGTCAGCACAAAAAGTGATGGGACCCGCAAGGGTCGATGCCTGCCAGGGGTGCGGGTTTGTTCGAAAGAGACACCACAGCCCCTGGCTTAAGGGCTACTGAAGGAACACGGGTGGGTTTTAGTCAGTAAAAGTCTGACACGCCCTCCTGCTCCACCCAGAGCGGGAGAAGTTATTTGATGATTTCCCACCCAAAAAAAAAAAAAAAAAAAAAAAAAAAAAGCGGGCAGGTTACTGTTTACAGTATAACACGGCAATCTTAATAGATTACTCTCAGATCTAACCATTAATTAACCGATTACAGCGAAGCAAAAGGAAAGGTTATGATTTTGACTCGTATGTATGTATGCTCATCTGTTCCCTAATTACTTATAAATAAAATTCGACAAATGAGGTATCGTTCTTTTAAAACTACTGATAAATCACGCTCTATAAAGTATGAAACCAGAAAATATTCTCATCTGAAAGCCGTGGTACACATCAAGCTTTACTTCCAGTATAACCTGATCTCGATCAGCGTTAACTGGAAATTTATAGCTTGATGTCTAGCCGTGCGTACCTACTTGGGTATTAGTTTTGAACTTAGTTTTTGATATTTGCAGAACCAGTAGGTACGTCAATTACAGTTCTGTGAAGTTTATCTATCAAAGGGAACCTGGAAGCCTTGCAGCTTCACGTAGTGGTGGAGGTGTAGGCACTACCAACAGTACTTAATTACTACACCACAGTAGACAAACCATTCTCCTACATGGTAAAACACTACTACAGTCAATAATAAACCACATACAGTGTAAGTAATTAATTAGCTGAGTCGCGACGTAACAACCCGCGATACGTCTTTATTATTTCAATTTGACATTTACAAGCGTAATTTACTAGTTACATAATTAAGGCTCTGTCTATTAACGTCATTAGAACATTGTAATGTTTATAGGTGTGTTTAGGTCCACAATATAATAGTAATATCATCATTTTGATAGGAACATTTAAACAGTTTCGTGGTTTTAAACAATTGCTAAATGACAAAGGAAAGTGGATGAAAACTTAGTTTTAATCGAGTTTGAGGCCGTGTATTTGTAAGCAAGGTTATTAAGTTTTAACCTTTTATGCTACCTACAAAGTTAGTAATTGACAAATGTGTTTTTTTTTGTTCGCAACAGAGAGGTCCTTAGTTCGTTACGCTGAACCGATATAAAGAAACAAACTTCGTTATCGTCCAAATTGTATAAACGTAATGGATCCAATGACAAAATCACATTTACAGAATTTTCCTGTTCTCGACAGCCTCCCCTTTCGTCTGGTTTTCGAGAAATCGTTAAATTAAACGGTGTCGGTAAAGGTCGACATTGGAGATCAATAATTAAGAACAACTCAGTATTAAACAAAGCTTTAACTTTGGGCAGCTTCAAAGAAAGCTTTGTGAAAAGTTTCTCAAAAGGACCTTTGGCAAACGGCATCCCTCCCGCAAAAACCAACGTCCCACAAAAGACAATGTTCCGTGAAACTCAGCGTCTTAAAATAGAAGACATCTTGAAAAACGTCATTACGTAAGACAAGCTTAATGTGCATCTCCTGAAGGGTTTGGTCCTTAGTTACCTACAAGAGTTTCAGTTACAATGTTCAGAATTATTTTGGCTCAGAAAAAACCTTACAAAAAACGTTTCAACATTAATATGTGCAAAATTAATTCAAGACAAGCAACAGATGACATTATAATGCCTTACTATCATCCCCGAGGGCATTTTTTTCGTTCGAACTTGACACCTCGCCCCTCAGTGGATACGCAGAGTGAATACTAATTCTACGCGTTCCGCTATAAGAGCGTCGCATAAAATATCCTTAAAGATATGTACGGTGCGTGGAAGCAGCATATTCTTTTTTATGAAATAATGACACCGTCAAACAAAATTGGGCCGAGTATGGGTGTATTTTTAGGGTGTCGACAAAATATTGCGAAATAATTCGTCTTTGGCGTTCACCTAAGGTTGTCAACATTTTCTGGAAGAAGTAGAGTATTTCTTATTTTAGAGAGAGTACATAAAATGCATACCTATTCAGTTTAGTTATTTTAACTTATACCTACTCGTAATATGTAACTTAAAATGTGCCACAAGTTTCCAAAAAAAAATCAATTACGGTGATTTAAACAAACCTGTCCCAATTTGTGCTACGATGAAGATTTATTTCAAAAAGGTTCGTTAAATATTTTACTATTTGCCCTATTTGGTGTATACGGTTACCCATAAATTGCATCGAAATCCCATCTCCATTCCAAAAACGCGAAATAATGTACCTGTAACAAATAATTGGTTTATTAGTCGGTTGGTTCGTTGAAAGATTTCAGTAAAAACATCGATTTTAAAGTTTTGAATTGAAACCTCTAAACAATAAAACCAACTTCTTCATTTTTTATGTCTAACGAAACTATGAGAATTTCTAGACCCAGAACTTTACCGATACGTCATAAAAACTTTAAATCCACTTGAATTGGAATTCTGCTCAGCGACTTACAATTCACTGAATTCAATAAAAAGAACAAAAGCGGCTTACACGACCATTGAACGTCTCGGTTCACAATGCGAGCTGCACAGAGGAAGTGCTACGCCTACAAAGCCGAAGCCCGGATAATTTTCAAAGTAAACCTACTTAAATGCAGTATAGTTTTTCCTCTATGTTACGAGGAGCAACAAAACGTCGTCAGGCTTGCAGATAATCAGATTCGAGAAACGAAGTTTTTGTGCTAAACGATTTACTTTGTTGTTCTTCGGGCCCAATACTAATTTTGTATTGGATTTATCGTGACAGAATAAATAACAACCAATTTACGATAGAAAGAGCAATACGTTAAATTGACTGTAATAAATGTAAATTGCCATTCAAGACAATAATAGCACGTCTGATGTTATGATTGAACACAGATTCATGAATTGAAATAACATTGCCAGTGAATTTATCGTTTACAATGTGTAAGACATTCCGAAAAATAAAACAGAAGATTTTTATTTTATTTGGGAAAACAAACAATCGTACATTGTTACTATAACTTGATACTCAATACACACAGTAAGTATGCTATAAGCAAATATAAACACACTACGTTTCCACCTACCGAAAAACTGTCACGCAGTTTGGCAGGTTTTTATAAAATTTGTGTAACTTTTGGTCCAAATTATTAATGATTTATTTTAAAAAAAATGTTACTTGTTTCACCCGCGTAGTTCTCGTTTCCGTGGGAATACGGGGATAAAATATAGCCTATGTCACCCGAGGATAGTGTAGCTTCCCAACAGTGAAATAATTTTTCAAATCGGTTCAGTAGTTTCGGAGCCTTTTCAATGTAAACAAACAAATCTTTCCTCTTTATAAAATTAGTATAGAATACAGATTACAATAAATTCGTAATCTTAAAACCAAATAGTAAAAAGTTAAAACATTAACACACAACAAACACAAACTTAAATAATACATGCATAACAATTGACAACTTTGAGCAAAACGCTCAATAATTAGTTTTTAAATTTTTCTCTTAAGATCAAAGGGTTGACGAAGCACTTACAATTATTCGCAAACCTATCGATAAACATTTGTCTGCATAAACGTAAACTCGCATCATTATCGAATCGAATCGGTCGCCTTAGAAACGGAACGTAAACATTAGTGACGTGCCACGTCCGCGCATATCGATTCGACCGAGCACCGACCTCGGAGACGTCACCGTGTTGATACAGTTACTTGGCCATTAAAGAATTTATTACTTTATCTTATCGAAACAGCAGCATTGTTATCGGACCCAGATAGCTCGAATCGATTTAGACTGAGTGTTGGGTTTGCGTTTACGTTAAAACACGTATTTTCAGTCGGTATTGTTTCGGCTTTATAAATCGAGCTTATGTGTTTCCAACAGCAGTTACTCGATTTATCAATAAGCTTTTTACAGATTCTCGTTTGAAATCCAATAAAGAAATAAAAGCCTAGATTTACAACATCAATAGGCCAGAGGCATTTCTAAATCTTGGGATCAAAGGTTTTGCTCGTATTCAAGGCCAAATTGGTAAGGGATTTAGATAGATGAAAGATTTTACTCCGATTTAACAACACAATACTTTAAGAGAGAACAGACAAAACTCCTACTGCAATTGTTTTTAAGATAAAAAAGATATCATCAAAAATATGTGGAAACATTCAAATGAAGTAGATATGTTTATGCTGAATTGCCTAAATTAAAGCGAAGGCCAGTGGTCTATATACCATGAATGAATTTATTGAGAGGCCGTGTCGAGGTCAGTGTCGAACACGTGGACCACGTAGCCATTCAATTTAAGGACTAGCTAGTGTAATAGATGGATTCAATTTAGATCTATTTCCTACATAAATGGCAGTCTTGTGCGCTGATCTAGGTCCAAATGAACAGATTCACGGAGAGTAATAGTAACCGACTGGCAACGTTATACGAAAAGAGTCTTAATGTATAGTGGCATACATTCTAAGTGTTGTTATAAAGTTGTGTCAAAGCAGAAGGAACTTCTTGTTTGCTTAACAACACCGATCTTTTGAACAAACAAAGTCACCATGAAAAAGTCAAACATTGGGAGCAAAAATAAAACATTGGACCTTTCCGTGGACTCCCAGAGGAGCGTACGTGCCGTATACCCGAGCAACAGCCCCTAAACGAATTCCCCTATTTAATCCTATTCAAAGAACTGATCAGAAATGGCGGAAGAGCGAAAATTAACAACAAAGTTTGGTTAATTTTCGACACTTGCTTTGAAAAGGAAACCGCCAAAATTGAGGTTTCGTGGCAACCCTCAATTTTAGATCAGTCGAAATTCTAAAATGTTTACTGGTAATCAAATTGATTTGATTGATTTTCAGGGTACAGGGCCTACGGGCTACGAGGTGTGGTCGAAACATTTGACAAGAAATTAATCAAATATTATATCCAAAGTCACCGCTTTCAGAAATTAAAGTTATTTTTTACTTTGTTGTGTTTTTCCGGAAGTCGGTTGTTTTTTTTTTTTTTTGGAAAAAAATGTTTTTTTTTCACTTTTTAGTTTTAGTACCTACCCCACACCAATTCGAAATTTCATCATCGTTGAGGTCAAAACTGCATATTTATGCGGTAGCAACAATCGCGGTTGATTTCCTGTCATTTTTTAAAGAATTCCGTTGTCTGTCTCCTAAACGCATCATCAGATCTACATGAAATTTAAATGGAACCATTTCGGGGTGAACTCCTTTCAAGAATTTTGCAAATCGGTCTATAAATGATGGAGTTATGCCCGAACCTTCACCTAACTCCTAACCGTTAAAGAGTTGTACCTTCCTTCGCCAGCTCAGCGTCACGAGATGATGGGACCATACGCAAATGTCTCAATAGCTTTAGAAAATAGATGAAAAACATTATTAATACTTATAACATTTGAGGGTTGCTCTCGATTTCTCTGGGATTCCATCATCAGATCCTGACTTGGTGCCAATGGGACCACCTCAGGAGTATACACTTTCAAATAAAAAAAGAGAATCGGTCAACAAATGGGTGAGAAATCGGTGAACATAAATAAACAAAAAAAACACAGTGGAACAATAACCTCCTCCTTTTTTTGAAGTCGGTTAAAAATGAAATGGAAGACAGGACAAAGGTAATCACAGTAATTGTGTGTTTCTGGTACAACCACTATCGTATTTAGTATACAATTACCGCAACACCGAACTGATTTGAGAATAGCAAAACAGTTCATTCACGCAAAACCATTATGATAATGTAATTAACTAAGCAATTTGTTAATTGCCTTCAGTTTCTACCTGCTTTTTCCCTCGATTGCTCATGACAAGTCATGAAGATATATCGTAAGTTTCAAACCTTTTACCTCGGTTAGGAGAAAACTTATTCTAAATGTTTTACCTAATATTGTTTGACTGAAACATTTACACAACTTGCGTAAAAACTCGTCTAAACAAATCGAACTAACAGCAAAACGAATTCGTCAGTTTTATCAAAAAGAAAGCTGTTATTAATGGCTCGTGGTGAATTTAATAATAACAAGGGTGGTCGGGGAAATACCCTAAAAGTTTACTTCCCCAAGTAAATGACTAGTGGGAATAAAAGTATAATTTCATAAGCTGTCCCCCTAAATAGGGGCGTAGGGCGCGCCGTCTACAAAATGTTGACTTGAAGTCACGACACAGTCACTGTGGCATTGCAAAGTAAATTGTAAGTTATGGAGTCCATTTCTCTTTTTACTTTATATTGTGCTTGCTTTTGGTGAACAAGATCGTTTCTGTCTTAGTTACTTCGAATTTCTTAAAGAAAGGAAATCCTTTGCTAAATTTTCAGCTTACGTGACGAAACAAATAATAATATGTTTTGTACAAAATACATTGATTTCGGTTATGTATTGTTGTAAATATTTTAATTAACACCAACTCATTAACCCTTATAAATTGTAGCCGTAACAATCAAGCTTAATTCACAATATTAATGCAAGATCGAAACTAAAAAGCATGCATTCACTGAAGAATAAAAATGAAAATTGGCGAGAATACAGTAACAGTTTTTCACGGAAATCTATTTGAGTATTAAATACAAAACCATAAATAAACAAAAAACACAGACGTGTTCGCTACATTACTACTTGGATATTAATGTCGGAATCGATTTGGTATTCTCTTTGGCGAACCGATAGACTAATAAATTGCGAGACAAAAGAAACGAGTGTCTTTTACACAATCGTGCACTGAGTCCCCTTTATTTATAAACGTTGCTTACAGTTAAGTAATGATTAGCGACTGTTTAACCATACATTTTTGACGTTTAAACGTCTCTTAACTTTAATCATCGTTTATAAATGTGACCAAGACCAGGACAACTATCATCAGAATTTCGGATGTTTAGAATGTCGACCATTATTAACATTGAACAACTGCAATAAATCACATTTAGAGCTCCAAAATGCCACGATAAAAAGCCACTAAAACTATGGTTTTGCGACCCCGATGCGGGTCTTTTAATTTTATAAACAATAGTAGTAGCAAAAAGGTATAAGATGGGAATAATCATAACCAAGACTCAATGGATATATTGATAGCAAATACCGAACGAGATGCCAGGAGTATTTCATTGAAATACTCGATCGACACGTTTGTCACGATATCACACCAATGCAACTGTTTCACCGCCACAGTATTAGGACCCCAAACCGGATGTCATAAACAAACAAATAGCAAAAGCAGTAAGATCGGAATTATCATAACCAAGGCACAATAACTGGCCCAAAGCCCGATATAGATAGCAAATACATACACCGAACGATATGACAGGAGTATATTTGGTGGGTGCGGGCGATAGCCTAATGAAAGCCAAACACGCGAGCCTCCACCCTACACGCACCCGAATATTGTTAATTACAATAACATAGCTTACTACTTGTGACAGCGTTACTCGCTTTACTATGAAGTTTTTGTGTATGAAAGGAATGTTTGTTTTCTTCTGAGTGAAGCTAATATACTTCTATTAGGGAGCAATGCCTTTTATTGGTAAGATTTTTGCTCTTTATTTTCTTTGATCGTGATTCTGTTGATTGAAATATTTACTCAGATAAGATACAAAATTGTTGTAACAAATGCTGTCTCTTCTCCCCTCTAGTCTAGATTCCTCCATCTTTTAGTAGCTCTAAATTAAATTTACTCAACACAAACCGTGAATTCATTGAATTTTTTAGTGATCTCGTTTATTTAATCCTCTCCTCACCAAGCCGAAACGCATTAGCGCCCCAACTCGACGCCTAAGTTCCAACCGGTGTTAGCATGAATATAAAATTCCTGATTCCAGGTCTGAACATCTGACTCGTAAGGTCGTAACTCTTGTATCACTCAAAGCAAAAAATGTGAGTATATTTTCCATGGTCGTTACCATCAAATCCCGTAAGATATTTCTTTCATTTTATCTGGAATATTTACATAAACCAACAACAACGTGCTCCATGTTCGACACTGTACGTGTACATCCAATATACAAATGTTTTTGGTCGAACTTCCATTCCAGAACAATTCACATGTGTGTCGGAACCTCGGAACACAATGAATCCAGAGCGTTTTACCGCAACCGGAAAAAAGTATGTACTAAAAAATGTCATCGGGTCCTACGCCATAGTGATGGCAGTTTTGGTATACGTTTATATATGTCTCATTGCAAAAGGGAGAGACAAGCAGACGCGTTTTGTAGGCGGCGTTAAATAAATAAGCAGCATTCTGTACGGGAACGACCTTCGCCATCTGTGGCCGCTCTAAAAATACCACCCCGCCACCGAACGGCGTATTTTACCTCAAACGTCCCTTGAATTTCTGAATAATTAAAGGATCCTGTTATGATTCATGCCATTGCCTTTTATAGCATGAAAAAAAATGAGCCTGGACAATTAAGATAAAACCAGTAAACAATTATGGTCTTTGTAATAACGCAAATAGTGCGAACAGGTATGGCTAAAACTGTACACATGACCCAAATTGACACTGTTTATAAATAGAACTGGATGGACAGGTAACCCACCACAAAATCAAACAACACCACAAATCGAAAACCCGCTTCCAATTCATACTGTTCCTCCGGTAAAGAATCCTTTGCGGGAATGAAGCTTGGTGAATCTGCAAGCAAATAGCAGTAGCCATTCACGAGCTAGCCGAGCTCTCAAGGGACTTCGCGCAAGAGAACGTTACTCTCTTAGCACTTGGAAATTTCATTTGGAAGCTGTACGTGATGCCGTGTCGAAATGCGCCCCTTTTCAGAGGGTCCGCGATTTAGATAGAAACTCTTTGAAACTTATTCAGACGAACGTTCGTAACAATACCCCAGCTCGTTGCTACGGAATTGAAATTAGGACCGTTACCATCACGCTACACTGGGTAAATAGAAAAGTTCCAATATGGGATTGAATCTCGCAAACAGTATCAATTCGACACACGGTTGTGGGTCCGTGACCTCGGCCTTGGGTGAATTACGTATCTGAAAATGTATCTCAAAAGCGAAGCCCATACAGAGCTTACACTGTTCGTCTGACACGACCTTGTATTGCGTAGAACAATACAATGGGTCAGTGTTGCTAGGCAAGTAGGAATCATATCGAGATGGTACAAAGGAAAAACCTTGAGAAGAAGAAATCTCAGTTGCAGATGTCAGCACTGGAGTACTCCCGTGAGAACAATAAGGTTGTTCGGCTTTGTTGCGACACGTAACACGTAGCGTGTAAATTGGCGAGCACGTGCGTCACTCTATAGTACACCACATAGAGATCTACCGTGTTTACTCACAACGAGGTCGACTACAAAAAAACCGGTCAAGTGCGAGTTGGACTCGCGCACCGAGGGTTCCGTACAAACCTGTGGGTATATAAGTAAAAGTTCAAAATTGTCAAAAATATTTTTTTTATATGATGAAACTAAAAATTTTCGGTTTTCGTAATTTTTCCTATATCTGTACTATAAGACGTGACTTCGTACAAAATTTCAAGATTCTAAGTTCACGGGAAGTACCCTGTAGGTTTTGATTCCCGTGCGAGTTTCGAAAATTTGCGGAATTTTGCGGCCTAAATGGCTGTATCTTTTGATTGCGTTGACTTAGAAGGTTGATTTTTCTACAGCTTCCAGGGACAGTAGAACTAAGTATCATATAGAAATTTCAGTTTGATACCTCCACGCGTTCCTGAGAAAAACGGTCTTGACAGACGGACGGACGGACGGACGGACGGACGGACAACAAAGTGATCTTATAAGGGTTCCGTTTTTTCCTTTAGAGGTACGGAACCCTAAAAAGAGATTACATTATGCTAACGTTCAAAGCACCCCACGACAATTTCTTAGGCTCTATTCAGCTACTTTACTTCCATAAGCGCAATAGAATGATCGTATTATGAGCACAATACATGCTCAGTACAGAATTTAAAATATGGAAAAGAAATATCTACTTAATATAATATTATAATTATAGTATGGATGCTTGTTACTCTTTCACGCAAAAATAACTACATGAATTTGGATGAAATTTGGCACACATATAGATTATAACCTAGATTAACAGATAGGATACTTTTCACCCCGGCAGTACGTTCCCGCGGTATAATTTCTGACTTCCACGCGAGCGAAGCGGCGGGCGGAACCTAGTACTTAATAAAGCAAATATTAAGCGGGGTGGGATGCCACATACCGAGTACAAAGAACGATTAATTGGTACCAGGCATATCAGAACCGTAACAATCACTAAAGAAACATAAAAAAAACATCTACACAAATAAAAAATTGTCCGATAGCAATTATGTAAAAAACATAAGTACTTATAAATAGAAACGCAGGGTGACAATAATCGTGGGCCGGTAATATCTAAGTAGGGGATCGTTGACTCAGCCGCGTTTGCGTAGGCAGACTTGTTATGTTCACCATTCTATAAATGCAGTAACGTCGAAATACTGCAGAAAACGTTCTTATACGGTATGCTAATGAAATGGTTGCAATGTTTAACCGCTAAGCGAACTTCAGGGAAAGCAAACAGCAATTTGAAGGCAATGAACGACTATTTGTTTGAAACACTAGCCACAAATATAAGGCTAAACCAAGAAAGGCGATAAGAACGTTATAATAAAATATTGGGAAAACGTGTTTACTCCTCAAAAATCCACACGATTCAGCAAGAACAATATTGTTGAACTTTAAATCCCAACATATCGGAGATTTTCAAGATATATACATCTTGAAAATCTCCGCTGGCATTTCATCGAGAGTTAAATTGGACACGAGTATGTATAACGACATTGCAGCGTTTATGGTCACATTTAATTCGAACTTGAACTCCATTCTTAACACGTGTGGTCGTACAAATCCAATATAAATGGAATTAGCGCCTAGCTCGGTCAATATCGTTAACTTGTCAACTATGATATGGACCAAGAATTGCGGAGGCGCAATCAGCTCTATTCGTTCGCGTATCCTCAGCATGTGGGCGAAGTGAGAACGAATCAAATCGACTTAAAGCAAAGCTGTTGGGATTGGCGTGTCGAATCTTGGTGGGAAACGTTGTCATAATATCTTTAGTTGCATTATGTGTGTAGTAGTCTGCTTTTACTTCGATCACAGCTTATCTGGCGAAAATGCTCTAGCTATTTTCCACAAGGATCAACAATTTACTGAAAGTGTTTTCTGCATAACAGTTTCGAAACTTAAATTCCCACTCATCGTTTGTTTTACATCCTGTTTACAAACGTTTCTAACTCCCGACAGGCGCAGACGGTAAGTCACGTGTCGAAGGCAGTTTCGCCATTGTGGCTGGTATACACTTGCGCAAGTATCACAAGGCCTCCCACGTGGCAGGAGACAGGCTGGCTGAGACTCGTGAATCACGAGTTACAACCGCCTTTATATTTTACACGAATTATGTTTGCTTTCACACTCAGTTTAGCATGAGCACAATTATGGAAGACCTTGCATGTGCATAGCAACAGTCTTCACATAATCAAGGTTTATTCGTATGAATATTTTTAAACCGATGCAAAAATATTGGTTTTTAATTTTGAAGGAGACTCTAAAAAATGTTAAATGTGTTATATTTTCCTTATTTACAATTCTCTCAGTTACACTAACTTCTAACCACAACGAGTTTCTCTTTGGAATTCAGTCTGGCAGAGAAACCTTAAACAAAGCTATTAAATAATACTGCCTTGGGATTCATGACCGCAAACAGTGCAGTCCCAAATCGCGGAGTGGAAAGCAAAACCAACTAACTTAATTATGATTTTACTTTAAATGTAAAAGTTTAGAACAAACATAAATGCGGGTTTAGAAGGCGAAATGAAAACAAGAGTTAATCCGGTGGTACGAGTAGCTGTTGCAAACATGTTTTGCCACCTACTAGAACAAACATAAGTTTCACTTCCAAAACTGGGAATTCACGAGAACAATGAAAGATTCATAAGAAGAACAACAACACAAACTTGACAAATAAGTAACAAGTCTGGAAAACTAGCGAAGAATAAAACCCACAAAAAGCTACTCTCATTGAAGATAAGTGATACAAAGTATGCAGCTGTGTGCACAGTTTAAATGGGTGTTAAATATTTATTAGCCATTGATACAGCGAGCGATCCGGCGTGACGGCACCTGATGATTGGACGCGGCAGCTCGGAAATAATCGACGTCATTATTGTGAGCATGGTGGATTCATACGACAACTTATGCTTATAATATCTGTTGAAGAAAACATCTGGTTTTATACGATCAACGATGGTGCTCTCCCCCCCGAGTGGGTTCCCGCATTGTCGTTGCGGGGGGGCTCAGTAACCGTGGATGCCGGCCACGGTGAAGCCAAGAGGAACCCAAAGGTGGGGCCGCTCGTCAGGGCTTTTGCCTCAAAGCCGACGACGTAGCGGCCAAAAAGTAGGTTGCGGTGAGGTGCACCGCAACTGAGGTGGGCCGCGATGTCGAATTGGAGGCATCGCGGCTGAGGGTTACGGGCTGCGGTAGAGGAGGAGTGCCGGTGCTTCTGAGCAGCGCTCTTCCCTTCCGTGGCCTGGACGGGGCCGCCACCGTTTGATGGCGGACGCGGTGGGGCCGCAGGGGAAGAGGAGTGTCGGTATAGCGTTAGCCGCTCTCCCTATCCTCTGCGGCCGAAAAGTGGTAGACGGGACGGCGCGTTGTGTTCCACACGCGCGCCGTCAAAGATGTCAGCAACCACCGATGGGGTCCACAAGGGCCGATGCCTGCCAGGGGTGCGGGTTTGTTCGAAAGAGATACCACAGCCCCTGGCATACGGGCTACTGAGGGAACACGGGTGGGTTTTAGTCAGTAAAAGTCTGACACGCCCTCCTGCTCTACTCAGCAGGAGAAGTCATTTGATGATTTCCCACCCAAAAAAAAAAAAAAAAAAAAACGATGGTGCTCTTCTTTGATATTTTGTTTTTTGCTGTTAGATCTTGGGGAAATCTGTTATCAAAAAACGTAAAGATATAATTTGTTTTAAAAGGTAGAATAAATGACATCATCTACCTGTATACAATCCCTACTTCCCTACTAATAATATAAATGCGAAAGTAACTCTGTCTGTCTGTCACGCTTTCACGCCTAAACCGCTGGGATTGGATAACCCTGGGATTTGGAGAAGGACATAGGCTACTTTTTTACGCGCTAACGGACATCCACGCGGACGGAGTCGCTGGCAAAAGCTAGTTTTTAATATTTTCTTGCTTTAATCCATCTTCGATAATGAATTAATGAATGAAATGCACCGATCCCAGCGTGGCTTGACCAGACTCGATTAATCGAATGAACCCCAAGATTTGCACTAGCCCCTGGAGCCTCATGCTTCATGGTGTTACAGAGACCATTGCATATCAAGAAGTAGACCGGGGGGCGCGGTAATGGTCAGGTAGACGTGCCCTTAGGATAGGAAAGGATTTCGAGCCTACCGGATATACATTGGACTAGTGGAGAGACGGGTGGTATTTATCTATAGCAGAGCTATCTTTTCACGACGTCGCCGGCATGTTGATTTAGGTCGTACACAAAATGTTTGCGATGGATAAATTTAGAACGCGATAAAATCATCTCTCTCCGACTTGCTTAAAAATACAGAAGCAACTTAACAACTCATCCGTTATATTGTTGGTTAGCTTAAGAACTCTGCAAAACAGTAAACTTTGGTAGTTTACGCCTATTTTACTAGCTAACTATTCGCTGTTAAGACAACGATAACTCTTTAGTATGTTCTGTTTCGAGTTGGACGATGTTGGGGATTTGAACGAACGGCAATCTACTTCGATAGATACTTATAAAAATATCGTGTAACTTAAAGCATTTCATCGCGGTTTCAACAACAAGCGTATATCCTCTAACATAGACGATTAAATACGCATAGAATTGAAGTCGGGCTTAATAACACGAAAACGGAAAGGAAACTGGAGAAAACCTTTACAAAACTCGCAAGCCTTATACAAAAGAAGTAAAAGTCTATACTGATACACACGCGGGCATTTTGATGTCAGGGATCAAGTGCCAAGGACGAAATGAAAATCCACGGAACAGTATTGAAAATGCCAATCACAACTGTCTACGGCCGCGCTCGAATCGTATAGGACCCGATGTTCATATTCTTTTCTCTGCCATTCACTCTACGATATTGCGTAATGAAAATTCGTATGTCGCCAAACGTTTGACTTTTATCTGGTTTAAATGAAAATGGCTGTTTGAATGGAACAGAGTCTACTGGGAAATATTGCACGTCTGATAACCCGGTACAAATACAACATTGTATGCTACTGCTCATTGTTCAATAAAGCTGAAAACGAGCGCGCTCCTGGCAGATTTTGCATCGTAGTATGAAATCTATTGAATTATGAATCTAGTATAGATCCAGGAAGTTGTAGTATTACCAGTATCTATCTAAGCTTTTCTGAACGGTGATCCATTATAGTTTCATTAAACTGTTTTGTTTTTTCTTTCTCAAAAGCTCTTTGTGTTCTTTTGTTTTATTCTTTGGTTCATCTGTCTTGAGCGTGGAAGATACTATTTCATAACTTACATTAAGTATTGGTCGTACTCCTGGTTTCACCTGACTGGAACTTGGCTTTCATTGATGTTGCCTTGTCCGTGTTACATAGGTCCTAGTCTAAGGTAGTAGGAAGTATTCTAGTAATTTACGTAAGTTATGATCATTTTGTTATAGGCTCTACAAGATTTTAAGATGTCAACACATCTCTTTGTGAATCCACAGGTTGATGGAATGATACAGTCATACCTTAGTATCAAGTTTGGTTTATACAGTGAATCAATCAGCCATCCATGCCGCATTAATACCTATTCTTTAGGTCGCGTCAGAAAAGACGGTTTATGAATGACGTCTTTTTTTTTCCCGTGTTCCCTCAGTAGCCCGTATGCCAGGGGCCGTGGTATCTCTTTCGAACAAACCCGCACCCCTGGCAGGCATCGGCCCTTGCGGACCCCACCAGTGGCATCTTTGACGGCGCGCGTGAGGAACACAACGCGCCGTCCCGTCTACCACTTTTCGGCCGCAGAGGATAGGGAGAGCGGCCGACGCTATACCGACACTCCTCTTCCCCTGCGGCCCCACCGCGTCCGCCATCAAACGGTGGCGGCCCCGTCCAGGCCACGGAAGGGAAGAGCGCTGCTCAGAAGCACTGGCACTCCTCCTCTACCGCAGCCTGTAACCCTCAGCCGCGATGCCTCCCATTCGACATCGCGGCCCACCTCAGTTGCGGTGCACCTCACCGCAACCTATTTTTTGGCCGCTACGTCAATGGCTTGAAGGCAAAAGCCCTGACGAGCGGCCCCACCGATGGGTTCCTCTTGGCTTCACCGTGGATGGGAGACCACGGTTACTAAGCCCCCCCGCAACGACAATGCGGGAACCCACTCGAGGGGGATGAATGACGTCTTTAGGTTTTATATAAAACCTAAATCAAGGCTTTAAATAAAACGATGATAATAATATGTTTTATATCTATCTCGATGACATTTTGCCACGTTTGCTGTTGGCGCATTTAGAATGAGATATGTGCATAAGGAAAATCGAATAGTATTTATAAATGATTGACTGGACGTATACCTAGTTTCGAAACCAACTTAGGCGTCACCAATTTAAACTTATGACGTCAGTACGTTTAAGGAATAACAATACATAAGTATTTGAAACAGAAAATTAACACAAAATGATAAATTCATTGCTTCAAAGTTATGCTAAGGAAATGGTAATGCTCAGCTTATCGTTATTCTATACGTCATATGCGTTTCCTCTACTGTGTGTCGATATTCATAGATTTGCGTTTTATGCAAAGTTATTGTAAGCGAATATATTTAAATGTTTTAACGCTATAACATTTGATTCAAATATAATACCTCCATAAGACCAAGATAAAACCTGCTAAAATATCAATAGGTAACTATAGAGACAAGCCCAGCGTAATTGAGCCACAAATCCCCGTAAGCCTAGATCAACTGTAGGATCGAACAATAAAGCCTTCCCGGAGAACGATAATTCTGTATTGTTCAAACTCGAGTTGCTTAGTTCGTCCTTACTTCCCGCTGTTAACAAAGAACAAATTTCGAAGGACACCCTAAACGGCAAGGAGGTCCGCTGGCTGTAATAAGGAAACGGGTTTGCGAAATTACAAGTTGCCAAACAACCCAAATTGCAGAGGCAGCTATTGGAGATACTATAGTAACCCGTTCTGATAAGTTTGTCTCACACCTCGTGTACTGTGCGGAGAATTAAGTTGAAACGCAAATATTTATCATCTGGGCCTCGGGCATTATCAGAGCGGAACCTACCGCAGCCGCAGCCTTGGTTAATGCAAATGGCATGTTTTACTATATTGTACCAGATCTCTTTTCACACGTAACCCTTTATGTTTTTGATGTGGGAAATGTACCCACATTAGAAAACCATTTCAAAAGTGACACCAACAGGGACCTGCAAGCACTTTCGACATTAACATGCACAACTTCCATCACATTTCAACTAATTTCAAGCCTGTTAGGTCTAAGCCAATAATACAGATGTCAAACGAAATACAATGTCACATTACGTACAAGTACATAACCTTACAAATATGTTAATCGATGACTCATGCTTTCCACAGCTCTTTGTAAAACATTGTTAATTTTTACCTCGACATTGGTGGTATGCATTTAAATTGTTTCTCGGTTTAATGGTTTTAGTGTGCGCATGTGTTTCCTATATGCAATGACCTTTTGTTAAGCCACTTGTATTTTCATTTCCATAAATTATTCGTTCTGCAGTTGTATTTATGTACGGATATAATTATAATCATTGTGACTTAGGAGTGTGTTTTTTGCGATGATGTATTGGAACGATCATAATTATGGCTTTGACATGAGTTGCATATTAATGATAGAACAATTCTAGGAAATATTTTACATAAACCATCATCATTTTCATCTCAGCCCAGAATCAGCCACTGCTAAGTATCATAATCAGCATATAACGTTCCCACTGCTGGGACACAGGCCTCCTCTCTGTGAGAGGGAGTGCGCTGGGCATAAGCCTCCCTTTTTTCCACCATACATTTCGGTTCCATGCGTCCCTCATTCCGTATTTTACAGAAACCATACTATCTACATATTCCAAAAACGAGAAATGATAAATAGTCATGAAATATCTAATTATACTTCTTTTATATAACGACAAAAACGAAACAGTAACATCACATTTGACCTTCACTTTCAGGTAAGTCACCCAGATTACGAAAAAAAAAAAGGTAATTCTATTTATTCCAGCTCATCTACTCGTAGATTTTAATCTATGTCCTTCGATCTAATTGTTCGAGTGCCTGGCAAAAGAGCAAAGGTCGTGGATTCAATTAAGGACCGAGTAATGATGCTTCGTTTTAAAACTATGCTGCTCTGCTACGAGAAATAAATTGCTTTAAAGAATCTTGAGAAGGAATAATTGAAAAACACCTTTACTTGGTATAGAATGTAAAGGCAATACTTTTGCTCTTCTTAAAACTGGTAGAAACTATTCTCGTCTGACGTAGGCGGAGAACCGAGTTTTATAATACAACTTTTATAAGACCATGTCATGCAGTCGACTGCGATAGACTGAGCTGAAAACTTAGCTCCCCAAGTGACCATAATCCGTAACTCTTCTTTAAACTAAAGCGTCTCTTGGCATACTTCCAAAGCCGGCTAAACTTAAAATTCTAATCGCTTGCTGGATAAAACCCTCCTACTAATATGTCGAACCACCCTTGCTTTAAAATCCATCGCCCATCCCTCTTCCGATGAATAAATAACCACTAGTTTTACCCGAATGATAACATATATCATCATTCAAGCTTCCGTGTACCAGCACTTTCATCCACTCACATCCCACTACACATTTATCTCGTAAACATCTGTACTAAATCACGGGATATGCAGTTCAATCTATGGGAGGACAGGCGACCATGGTAATTTATTCACTTGCTCCTGACTTACTGATACTGGTAGTCTTAACGGATAAATGTATGCGACAGGGACAGATTGTGAGGCCGTGACTGTCCGTAATTTGTCTGAAATTACAATAGTAAAGGAACAGTTTCCCTAACTAGATCAAAGAGTTTTGTACGGAAATAATCACGATGAATGATACGGGGATCTCCAAAGGATTCTTCGTAGACGCACAGGTACTCTGTTATGAAATGAAGCTTAGTTGCGAAAATTTTAAGATTTTTTGAGAGAAGCTAATTAGAAAACTGAAGAACAGTGGTGACCCGCGGTAAAGGCCGTGACATGGAAGTTCTTCTTCTTAGCGTGTCGGTAGCAATCAAAATACAGTCAGCCCAGAATTTGGCTACGAGCTTGGCACTTTCAGCAGCGTCCATCAGCTGCTGCAGCGTACAGACAGCAGGACACGCTGGACAAAATATTAAATGCCTCATTGTTTGTGGAACAGCACCACTTTGGAAGTTGTCAGTCGTGGATTGGAACCCAGATTGTTGCGTACTCTGTGTAAATAATTCCATAACCAATGGTTTCAAAAGGGTGAAGGAAAATATTAGCATATCCTAGAAACAAACATTCGAAAACGTGTAACATCTATCGACCCGCACTGAGCCCACATGGTAAATATAGCCCACCTCCTCTAGAAAAAAGGAGAACTGTGTCCGAGCAGTGTGAACATTATAGGCTGATTATGATAAATTTGAATAATGGCTAGTAGGTAGGTAATCGTTCGAATTTCTGATTCGATAAACATAGCATTGAGACCTCGATCACAGTTTACCTTTTCATATCAGAACAAAAGTTACAAAAAAGTGGAAGAAGACCTGCCCCCAAACAAATTGGGATACGAGGTACCATAATAACTAAGACGCCAACTGGTACAAATGGGTAATTCTTAGGTTCAGCTCCTGTTTAACCTTTGCTATAGTGGCAAATGATTGTCAATACAGATCAATAGAGGTTATAAATAAAGCTGTTCTCGCCAATTGTATTTATGGGAATTGTATTATTCATGATAAGACTATCTCGTAACAATTGTGTCCAAGAACCTGACCACAACTAGGAATTACGTTATTGAGTTACGTCACACGTCTTTATCTTATTTTTATAACCAACCTATTGTGTTTGAATCATAGTTATGTAAAGACTTCAAAGCCTTTGAACCTACACGGAAAATAATTTAAAACCTATTCTGCGACTTGAACCAGAATTCATTAGATTTTTGTGACTAAGCAAAATCCTGCTATAACATGCTTACTAATACATATTTATTATAAACGCTAAAGTTTGTATGTATGGATGTTTGTTACTCTTTCACGCAAAAACTAATGAATGGATTTGGATGAAATTAAGCACACAGATAGATTATAACCTATATTAACACATAGGATACTTTTTATCCCGGTAGTACGTTCCCGCGGGATAATTTCCGACTTCCATGCGGGCGAAGTCGCTGGCAAAATTTGGTAAAGAATATTAGAAGTTCTACACCAATCATGGTTAGATAAAAAACTTGTACATACCGGACAAAATTAGTAACAAGATTAATAAAATTCATACACAAACTAGACTTTTCAACATGGAACGTCAATATAATGCACGAATCAAAAATTCGCAGGATCCTGCCACGTCAATTCTGCAGGATCGTTAAGCGAGTAATAACCAGCATACGAGAGTTTCTGAATTTCCATCGAAACCAGCGACTCACACATTTATTGCATTGATCAATGAAAACTACAAAAGGTAAAAGGTTATTGAAGGAATAGTAAAATATTTTCTCTTGCAAGGAATTCTGCGTAAACGCTAGCTTGCTGATTTGTTTAGTCAAGCGAAAAACAGATCTTCAAAAGGAAAATCAGAAATATTAACAAGCTTCAGTAATTTCAATTAGTCTTGTACTTGTTTGAAGAAGTTGTAATTGAAGCTTCCAAGAAAATGTAGTTGTATTCGCTCGAGATCTGTGCTTATTTTCTGTTTGCCATCAACTGGGATTCAAGGTTATAGGCGAGCCTTGTTAGGGAGTAACGAAACTTTTTGACGCTGTCCCAAAGGCAAATAAATAAACCAAATTGATAAATCGGATCACTGGCGCCAATTGGTCTCCCTCTCACTACATACGAGAATAGTTAGGTATTTTATTTCGATATAAATTCTGATTTGAAACACAGGACTGGTATAAATCCACAAATGCATTGAAACTTTCTTTTTAGGCCCTAGGATCCATCCCAGATTTTACGTCTAAAGAATCTGTACGTGCTTATATAAAGAGGTATAATTTGTTTGTAAAGGACTACCAGACGGATTCGAAAAAAAAAATATGCATTTCATAGCCCAATTCTGGAGGAAGGTTATTTATCATCACGCTTTTTACTCTGCTCCTTAGGGTCGTAAGGAGTCTCCTAAGGAGACAAGCATTTTTTTGTCGGAAAGAACGCTAAGAGAAAATAGTAATTAATATCGCGGGCAGGCGATGCGATGCTATAGGATTTACGGGCAGGAAGCTTGTCATATGTACGAGTAAGATAAGCGGACACCTCGTTAAGAGTCGAGACGAACCATTAAACTTACTCATCATTTCAGTCAATAAAGCCTAAATCAGTTTATCCACGGCTCAGTTCAAAAGCTGCATCTGCATCAAAGAGCGTCTGTCTCACTAAACATCTCGGCTTAACGATCGTTAGTCTGACTGAGTAAACGTCGATACGTCGTGCACCGTTGTGTAAACAAAACTGGCTATATGTAGTAGGTCTATCAGCTATGTGGGCACTCACATCTATCTAGCTTACTGTTATCTTTAATTTAGGGTTGGCAGAGAACTACTCAATTCAATATTGGATGTTTATTATAGCTTGCATTGAGTAATCGTTGAATAAAATAAAATCTGAATTGATGTCTCTCTGATGTCATTGTAAAAGAAATGACTGTTCTCAAGTTCAGTATAAACTGCCCCTATGAGTGTGCCTATGAAATCCTTTCAATTGAAGATAACTTCGTAGCTTTATATAAATAACGTGTTATCAGACACAAACTCAATCCTACTTATCAATCTACCGCAACAAACCACAAATATATTATGCCATCTAATTCATTGTTTCAGACAGCACAACGAGACTTGTTGTCTGCCTACTTATACATATTCTGGAGTCTGGATAAAGTCTCTCAAATTCTTACAGGCCGCCAGCATCACCTCTTCCTATGCCATCATGAATCGACCCTTGCAATGGGTGGACGTCCTCGTCATTTCGTTACCCCTTTATGGACCGATCGCGTTGAAACCATCACCAGGAAAATTTAAAATCGTCAGCCCTAACATGTGACATACATGTTTGTTTACACACTGCGCTTCGAGTATGGTATAATAATTCTTCATTATCTACACTTCGTCGTTTTAATCTCAACGATGAATCCTAATGATCGGAAACTTATTAGTTACTCATACAGATTTTGCTTCTAGACTTTGGACTTTTTCTTCGTCCATTGTCAGTAAACTAATTGCTTTGTGAAAGTACTTGTTATTTTCCACCTCTTCTTCTTGCTAGACAAAACAATTCATAAATACAAATTCTAATATTTGTGCGAAACTAACAGCCGGTCATAAACTTCTTTGTTCACTACTGAAGAACTTGACTCACAAGATCTATTCTCAGATTTTAAAAGTTTCTCAATTTCCATCATCTAAAGGCAACTGAAATGAAATTATCTATCTTCATTGAGGTGTTCGTCTATTAATAGCAGTGCAATCGAAACCGGTCTCACGGCAGATTCAACATGAATGAACAGCCATTGTATGGATGCATCGCAGTTAACCGTACGGCACTAACATGTCAGCCTTGGACACAGTGCTAGCTAGCTAACAAGATATATGATGAAGTCTAAAAAAGTGAAAAAAGTCGATATGTTTCTTTGACCACCGCACAGTGTTTTATGAAGCCTGATTTTCGGACATCCCATTTTTTTTGAAAAGGCTGACAGAAATAATCATTTAAATGCAAGATTTCGTATCCCCATTTGGCTACGAAGTCTAGTTTTTGAGTTATAGTTTTTTGAAAATCGACCAATTTCTGTCTCGATATTTAAAAAAAAAAAATATTACATTTAAACTAAGCATGATACGAAATAATGATGTTAGGTACATTGATGGCGTATCTTATGCCGAGTATTTTAGTGCACAAATGAACCTTGTAACTTTGTTAGATCCAGATATATACGAGTTTCTCGGTTTTTAGTTTTTCTTAATTTTCTCGAAAATTCCACGAAATCGGGAAAAGTTGTTTATACTGATATGATTTTGATAACTTCTCCAACGCACCACATAATTTTCACATCCCAACTCCATGGAACTTGGAAACCACAACGATTTTAAGTTTGATCCGGATTTTACGTCGTCAGGGTTGTCAAAATCTCAGATAATTATTTACATCCGGATTTTATGTAACTTTGCCAAAAATATATCTACCTGGTAGTAAAATCGGTGGTTTAGATTATCTGACGTGAAGACGCCAAGATAGAAGAGCTTATCAGTGCTGATGAAATTGAAAGTTATGATGCAGAAGAATGTGTGGTGCTTTGCAACGAAGAAGATATAGAGAGTGAGGTTTGACTGAAATACAATTTGATGTATTTAAATATAAAGTGAAAATCGGAAATCAAAATCGTAGGCTACGGCTAAATTTAAAAGTTTTTGTATCATATTAGGTCTTTACCTATGAAATTGCCGTTCTGCAGTACTGGCCATTTCAAATCAAAATAATTTTTGTTTGGCTAAGAATTCTAATTTCAAATTAATTTTATTTTAAAAACATGTTTTTTTTTTTCTAAAAGTAGTCATTTCTTTATTGATTAGTGTTACATTTTCATCGCATTTCAATCTTTTTCGTCATCATGGATACGTTAAAAATTCGAGTAATTATGGAATATGAGTACCGTCGTGGCAGCAACGCGGCACAAGCGGCACGCAACATCAACGACGTTTACGGAGCTAACACTACAAACCAACGCACCACCTGTTATTGGTTTGCTCGCTTCCGTTCTGGAAATTTCGACCTGAAAAATGAACCTCGCGGTCGTCCGAAGACTTTGGTCGACAATGACGAATTAAAGGCGATTGTGGAAGCTGATGATACACAATCTACGGCTGAATTAGCAGCAGCTTTCGACGTTAGCGTCAAAACAATATTGGTCCATTTGCGTCAAATTGGCAAGGTAAAAAAGCTTGACAAATGGGTGCCCCACGAACTCAATGATCGCCAGCGCAAAGTACGCGTCGAGACGTGCCTTGCACTGCTCAACAGACACACAAATGAAGGAATTTTGAACCGCATTGTTACCTGCGATGAAAAATGGATTCTGTTTGATAACCGTAAGCGCTCAGCAAGTTGGTTGGATCCTGGTTCAGCACCTAAACAATGCCCTAAACGAAAACTTACCCCTAGAAAAGTGATGGTCACTGTTTGGTGGTCTAGCGCCGGTGTGATTCATCACAGCTTCTTACCAAACGGGGTGAGCATTACTGCAGATGTGTACTGTGAAGAACTGAACACAATGATGGAGAAGCTGGCGCATCTCCAACCAGCATTGGTCAATCGCTCGTCTCCACTGCTCCTGCACGACAACGCGCGACCTCATACTGCACAGCAGACGGTCTCCAAGTTGCAAGAACTGGGGTTGGAAGCTCTCCGTCATCCGCCCTACTCACCAGACCTTGCGCCTACAGACTACTACTTTTTCCAGAATTTGGATAACTTCTTGGCGGGAAAAAAATTTAATACCCGAGAGGCAGTACAAAATGCCTTTGAAGAATTTGTTGCCTCCCGTCCAGCTGACTTCTTTAAGAAGGGCATCAATATACTGCCACTGCGATGGCAAAGATGCATTGATTGCATGGGTGATTACTTCGATTAATACAAATAAAAAATTCATGAAAAAAATTCGTTTAAATTTTTTCATACAAAACGGCAATTTCATAGGTAAAGACCTATTATCATATCATTTCAATAGCATTCAATCCTAACTTTATATGCACTTGATTTGTTATTTATTTCCTAGTCTCTACCAACAAACACACAAAATGTAGTAGGTAAACCTGAAGGGGACTTGAAACTTGATACTTTTGAAAGGCCTCGGTAGGCTGCCAGTAAACTGGTACGCACGGCTACACATCAACCTATACATTTCCAGTATAAACTGATCTCGCATTATATAGGATTTCGGTACAGAGCGAGATCAGCGTAAACTGGAAATGTATAGCTTGATGTGTAGCCGTGTGTACACGTTCTTTTTGTCATTGTGACTATACTTTTACGAAAAATTTGATCCACAAAATAAGGATAAAAATTTGACAACCCTAACAAAAATAGTTAAATTGGAACAACTTCTAAGTTCCATGGATTTGGGATGTCATAATTATGTGGTGTATTGGGGAAGTAAATAGAATTATTTCTGTATTAATAACTTTTCCCGAAATGGCGAAATTTTCGAGAAAAAAATAAAAAACTAAAAACCATAAAACTCGTATAAATCTGGATCTAACAAAGTTGCGAGGTTCATTTGTGGACTAAAGTACTCGGCATAAGATACGCCATCAATGTACCTAACATCATTATTTCGTATCATGCTTAGTTTGAGCGTAATTATTTTTTTTCTTAAAATCCGGATGGAAAAATTACGATTTTCAAAAAACTATATCTCAAAAACTAGACTTGGTAACTCAATGGGGATACGAAATCTTGCGTTTAAATGATTATTTCTGTCGGCCTTTTCAATAAAAATGGGATGTCCGAAAATCGGGCTTCATAAAACACTGTGCACCGTCAAAGAAACATATCGACTTTTTTCACCTTTATTAAATGGGGAAAGTTGTGCACTTGACTCCTAAAAGTCTTGGGTCCAGTAAGGAAATAAAGACATAATAAAAATCAGGAGTTCATTTGATCTGATAATTGATTATGGATTATGGATATATTGTAAATCTCTATTGCAATACGAGCAATCATTTCGAAACGAACTTAATTATTTGCAGTTGTGCTCCCGAACGATGCCGATGAACCATTTATTTATTGAATCCTGAAATATGGTGGACATGTTTCCGAAATGCACTCCCAATAACATTCAACCGCATCATTTCGGTAATTCAAACGTCAAAATATCAGAATGTCCCGCTCATTAATCAGGGATTCAGCATAAATGGGTCATCGTGTTGTACATGTAACAGTCCTCCAATCTGTCACTGTTCGAACATACAATAGTGGGTAATAAGGCCTTGCACCAATTGACCTCGTGGCGTATCAGCACATCTTTATGTCACTTGAATATAACGTATAAGGAAAGAACGTGACTAAACTCTTGCTGATGAGAGTAGAAAATACGAACAATACATGTGTAGCTTTCAGGAAATGTATTGTTAATGCAAATACGTGCACAGTTTTTGAACAATACTCTGATTTCATAATAATGGAACTGGTCAGATATAATTCACAATCAGATGTATTAGTCACCGCGTAAGATTGAGGCATGTCATATTATACAGGGTAAGTTTTTATCCAGTGCGCAAATTGTAACCATGAATTCAGCATATCATTCTAGACCCCTACCGCAGAAATTTTTCGCCGGTTATACAAAAAAAAACAGCTGTTTCATAGAAAAGTGCAATACCTACGCGGTCAAAATGTATGGAACAGCTGTTTTTTTTTGTATAACCGGCGAAAAATTTCTGCGGTAGGGGGGGGTTTAGAATGAAATGCTGAATTCATGGTTAAAATTTGCGCACTGGATAAAAACTTTTCCTGTATATACGGCATATATGGTTTCTAACAAACACATCAAGCACTGTTCAAGTTTTACGTTTATTGTCTTCGATATAACTAAACCCGTCGGTGAGCTATCTAGACGCTACCGTCTGCTATTAACAGCCAGTGATGTGTAATCACGTCGTTAAGTCTACTGTTCGTCTGAGTGCAAGTAACGGGCAGTCACGCAAGAAACCCGCTGATACCCTACCATTGTTTCAGGTAGGCTTAGCTGTTTTTGCGTGAAACCTACATGTTGGGAATCCTTTGTGTGATGGATGAGACTCAGACTCTAATGGTAGACACGTCTGTATTATATTCTGTCAGACAATCCAATTAGTTTGTTTGTGAATACGTTATTTAGAGGCAAGGTCGGTGGAAAGTCGTTTGAAATAATAAAAAAAATATTAAAATCTAAAAACCCGGTTGCGTAAAAAGTGAACTTTAAAAAGATGAAATCAAGAAAATTCTAGTTTAAGAGGTTTACTGTATTTCCTAAACACTTTCAAAATGAAAAATAATTAGAGACTTCATAAAATTAAAGAAAGAAGACCTACCTACACAATTCTTTTTTTTTACCATTTGCTGTCTGATTGTCGCTTTTTTAAATCTTGATGAATGTCATGTCTTTAATGACACTCACAAGATTAAGACAAATCGATTGACATTAGGTTAATAAAAATTGGCAGACGCGTTTGGTCTGTAAAGCGCCACAATGGAACAAACATGTACATAGGCTTATGAATATGTACGTAACCTCCTTTGCGTCGCGCAGACTTGTAAAAATATAGATCTTCTCTGTAACCTTCTCGATATGAAAATGCAATGCAGAGTGCATATGTGATTATAAAAACCCTTGAATCACTGATTTATAGCCAAGACTCCAATTTGCTTTGTAAGAGGCCTAAGGTCAATATTCAGCACCAGGTATATATGATGGACAAAGACAGGAAGAGGACACGCTAATTTAATTTATAATTCTAAACAGGAATAGCAAATTGCCGTGGCGAGACGAGATCAGCATAGCAGGTTCAAAGGCACGCGCTCAGTCTGTCTGGACGGCAGCTTTCTGCTTCGGAAGTTAGACACAGCTAATTAATGACATGAATTATGTAGGTTTTTTTTTTTGTTGTAATTAAATTATGTATACATTACAAATAAGTTCTGTAGAACATGAATAAAGTGTCATAAACTTACGTTCTGACAAACAACTCTATTAAACCTAATTTTAACTCACCCTTTTTCTACAATTACAAACACCAGTTTTTATCCCATGCCAAAAACCTTTTCCACCACACATTTGCTAAACAGTAAGCTCTGAAATCCGCAGCCCAAAAAATACAACCTCATAAAAATTACGTGAAATCTGTCGGCCGCAATCATTTTGTGGGTAGTCGATATAAAAGAATATTAGGATGTTTCACTTGGTCGGGTAGGCGTAAATTTTCACAGACGTCATAAAGAGTAATGGCGGAGTCACATAACCACGCATTGGGACGGGCTTAAACCCCAGCACTCACGTTGATGAGGAGAAATAACCCGTAACTAGGGTTACCAGAATTGTTCAACTCCACTGGATTAATTCAAGAACTAAATCAAATCAAAATGTTTTATTTCACATAAATCTACAGGGGCACTTATGAAACGCCAGCAGCTGGATGCACGGTTCCAATTGGTCGTTTCCTATGGAGAAAAGCCGGCAAGAAACTCCACTGTTATTCTTTTAAAATTATTAACTTTTGCAAAGTTTTCAAATTACTGTGTTAACAGTGAGGAAACAGAACTGTGAGCTTACATGGGAGGACAGTGTAGGGCTAGCAACAAGTACCAGGAACTTAATCATATAGAAAATGGTCTAAGTACAAATCTATAGTCTACAAGACCTACAACGTGCTAGGTGCTTACATTCACAATACATTAATAAAAGAATCTACATTAATAAAAATCGTGCTGCGTTACCTGATAGGCCATGATATTTTTAACAGAACATGAGTTGTATCTACTATGCGTGAAGGACAAGCTGACGATACTTTGTACTTTTGTAGTAATTATATAAAGATTGAGTACCTACAAGTACTCACAAGTAGATCAATGGTATGTTCATTGTAATTGGAGACGCAAAAACGTAAAGCAAAAAAATGAGCACAGGTGAGAATTATAAAATAGTTAAGTCATGTATAGAACCGGTTCAAACATATAATTTAGGATCATATAGATAGCCACATATGTATATGTAATTAATTTTGATTTATTTGCAGAATATACTAATTTGTATCGTTTAGAATCCACACAGCTCGTTTGTGATCTATATTCACTTAGTAAAATTAAATTAACGTTATAGCGGAAGAGAATAATGGGCACCCTATCCGGTCTCCTTATAAATAATTCCGCTGGACCGCGAGCCTGGGCCGGCGCGCCCTAATGAATAGTTTAAGCTCAGCTTTATCTGTTATAGCTACATTTACCTACAAATGATACATCTTCCGTTCCGAGTTTAATTTATTTGTTTCGGGTAATTAATACGGCAGGGGACCCTATAACTGCTCAACCTGAAAATGTTCCCGATATAACCTGCCGAAAACTTCTGGACGTGAAGAAGTCTCCCTATACCTATGTACAGTCGAAATGGTGTAATTTTCTTTTTGGTGAATAAGACACATGTAGAGTACCCATCGATACGGATAGCCAATGATACAATGACCCGCCCACTAAAGAAATAACTGATTAGGTTTGGTTTGACGTTTACAATGTGCATAAATAATGACAGGTTGGCTGACCACCTACGAACACCTCAAAGTAACTCGGTTGCCTCGTTAAATATTGTAACAAGCGTGGGTCGTACAGCTGATACCACAATATAAATCAAAATCACCAACGGATGGAGCTTAAAAAGAACTGGGATTTTGTACGTTAGTTTTTGTATTTAGGATCGCGTAGATTTTGGCGGAAAGAAACCCAGTTGCTTCTATTTTTATGTTCAATCCAGAAAAGCGTTAAATAAAAAGAAGGAACGCCCCAATTTATGGTACTGTAGTCCAATACGGAACGAAATTAGGGCAGATAATCAGAGCAGACCTCGCCGAAGCTTTCAAATAATTCGTCTCGGATTTACGACAGCTGTAATATCGGTAGTTATACTGCTCACGTCTTATACATAAAATCGCAAGTCACTCACACAAGAAGCCTCTGTAAGTCACTCCCCAATCCATCAAGAAATACCACCGATATATTTTATTTCCCTCTGCGAATAACTACCAGCCAACACGACATCACTTCAATTCGATATATCCCTAAATCCTCGACACGACCCACTCAGCCCCAAGGCTCAAGTAATGCAATTAGGTCTATTTTCCGACAGAAAGGGACTCGGAATACAAATCTAACGGCAATTTTAACAATAATAGCCTGTACCAGCCTTGTTGCAAAATACGCTGAACGACGTATTAAGCGTAAACGATATTGGATTTTGTAATCCGAAGAAAAACTCTGAAGAGAATGGAGTCGGGCCCATTTTTTTAAAGCACGTATGATGATTGGATTTGAAACAGTGAGCCCTTTTTTCTGGCTAAAGATGACATAAAAGAAATCTTAATGATGGTTCAAATTTGTCAAGATTTACTTGGTACTCAACAGGCGCTTAATAAACTCAGTTCCTTCTCAGATAAAACGGCAAAACAGTCTCGCTGGACTAAAAAAAAATCTATTAGGAAAGCTAAGGATGCTTAAAAGGACTATGGACACCTAAGGGCTTAAAATTACCAATCTAAACTCTACTCTACACTTACAACATTAACTCTTGAAAGCTAAATGGAGGACATTAACGACCCAACATGTAGATCCAAATGACATCAAAGGAAATCAGGTGATATTTGTTCCAACCAAACTCCGTAGGATTATCGCTTTAACTCCGGAATCTTCGAGAGATCTAACGCGTTACCACGGAAATGAACAAGGGTCTAGTATTAATGAGATTACATAGTCGATTTATTGTTCGGTAATCGAGATTTGCAGCCGAAGTATCCGCTGAAACCATTTCGGCGTTTCGCAAGTCTCTAATCGTTTGAAATGGGTTTCCTATTTAATGGGATTGCTGTTTAAGGCGATTTATTGCCAGGTATCGAAGCAAAACTGCGTAGTTATACTGTCAATAGGATAATTTATAATTTAGAGCCGAGAACAACTAATCCGTGGCCATATTTCACGCGGCATTATTTTGCGGGGATTGTCATAAATATTAATAACTCAGTTAAGTATTCTAAAAAGGCCTTTGTACGAAGCCTGTTCTTACATAGCTTATAAAATAATGCATACCTACGTATACCGAGCAGGGTACTGAATTGATTGATCACTACATTCGACCATTTCAAATATGCAAAAACTGTGTTTGGGGAACTGAATAAAAATCATATTGTATGTTCAACTGATGGATTATTATTTTTTGGCAAACATTTACGTGCCACTGATTTTGCAAGCATAAAACAAAAAACTTTTATACAATAGTTGTACAAAACAAATTAGACCTCATTTAACTCTAAATTGCAATGTCCTATCGGGTCCCACCTATCAGTTCATCACACCGTCCATTTGACGTTATCGTAACAACTAACTGGAGCTGAAGGCGCTGCCAAATTGCGCTCACGTACTCTTTACTATCTTCAAAGTAATTAATTTGAAGAGCAGCATTTAAGGAGCCTGTTCCATGGAGTGAATTTATTTATTTAGTTTTACCCAATTTGAATTCTACGAGAGTTGCTTGGGTAAATATTTGGAGTGGGACGAGGCATCACAAGACTGTTCTTGCAAAAGCAATGGAAAATAATCCTTACTGAAAATATATTTGACATTTTAGTCCTTTAAGTGTTGAAAACATAGGCCATGGTACGGAGCGAGAGGGCATGGGGAGCCGTCACCTCCTTCAGCGAAGCAGTGATGCTCGCGAAGAGGGAGGCGGCGCACGTGAGGTCACTCGCGACCCTAGCCGCCGCAGGATACGGAGACGCCCTGGGCGTCGGGAATCCCAGGCCGATTTCCGGCCACCGTAGGCATGGGCTTGCGGACGGCGAGTAATGGGTAGCTCGCTGTCCGGTAAGGACCAAGCCCAAGTCGACGGCGCGTTGTGTTCCACGCGCGCCTCAAAGAGATGTCAGCACAAAAAATGATGGGGCCCGCAAGGGCCGATGCCTGCCAGGGGTGCGGGTTTGTTCGAAAGAGGCACCACAGCCCCTGGCTTAAGGGCTACTGAAGGAACACGGGTGGGTTTTAGTCAGTAAAAGTCTGGCACGCCCTCCTGCTCCACCCAGAGCGGGAGAAGTTATTTGATGATTTCCCACCCAAAAAATAAAATAAAGAAAAAAAAAAAAGTGTTGAAAACATTTTGAGTAAGGCACGACTTAATTTCCAGCATCGATGTTAAAAAAATGTAATCTCTTTACAAAATTTTTGCACATTGTGAAGAACACCCAGAAAATTGCAGAGTTTAAGATTTCGAGCTTGTTTTAGTAGTCCTACAATTAAAAGAGGCTCAAAATTTCTAAAGCCGCAAAAAGTTAAATAGAAAATTGCGTTTAAATGGAATACTAATCTCGTTTGTTCTCAGGACAAGTTTTTTAAGTACTTCGACCAAAGACAGTAAAGTGTCACAGTTTGCTACTTCACGTAGTCTAATTAGTCTATCTTCTCTCTAGAGAGGAACTTGAAATTGAAAGAATTCCTTTTGCCTTTTTGTAAGAATTTTGGCGACCTGTGTTACTAACTCTACTTACTTACCTACTTGCCCTCTTAAAGGTGGGTCGTGGAAAAATTTAATAAAGGCACTTCTTGCTGCCGAAAGTCGGAAATATAACTTGTACTTTTTTTTTGATAATAAGTATTGGTTCAACTCTCTCATCCATCTGCCAGGGGTGAGGGTTGTTTGAAAGAGATACCGTGGCCCCTGGTACACAGGCAACTGAGGGAACACGGGTGGGTTTTAGTCAGTAAAACTCTGACACGCCCTCCTGCTCCACCCAGAGCGGGAGCTTATTTCATGATTTCCCATCCTCTTTTTTTTAACTCTCATCCATATTAAGAACCAAAAATGCATAAATCTCGTCCCGTGTGGTGCCGGGCGTAAAAGAATAGCACCATCCCATTACTTCCCGTGGGTGTCGTAGAAGGCGACTAAGGAACTTACTAGAGAATGGGCAGCAGCGTTCTCTTTTTATTTTACCACCATACTGCGATCGCCAACCCGCCTGCCAAGCGTTGCGATTATGGCAAATCCCCCCGTCTTGGGGGAGGCTTATGTCCAGCAGTGGACGTCTTTTGGCTGATATGATGATGATGATGCATAAATCTTACGTTCGTTTTAATCCTGAATGGTCCCAATACGATGCCAAGAATTGCGAAGTAAAAAATTGAAACACGACAAAAATACTCAAAGGGAAACAGGCACCATCTGTACGTGTAGATGTTTATCCGACAGCGACTTGGTGGCTCTATTAAAAGCGAGCATTCAACACAAAATGAGGTCGTCCACAAAGAGATTGTTAGGGGTCCTCGGGAAATCACGAACAGCATGGCGTCTAAGCCGAGCTCTTGGAGAAAAAACGTGAAATTGTTGCGGTAGGGAAGGGAAAGCCAAACAACTATTTGTTAAGTGTACCACTAGTTTGGATATTCAAGGCATACCTTCAAAACAATCTCTTATAAAAGTTACCTAGTTTTTTTTTTTTGTAATTGTGGTATTCAGCCGCATCATCACTGGAAGCCAATCCCGACATAGTGGGCACGCCACGATTGCGGCGGTAAATCCCCTCCCTCTTTGAGGAGTGGATTGAGAGGCGCCACGCTGTCCTCACCTTCCGCCTGACGCAGGTCCTCACCGGACACGGGTGTTTCGGAAGGTTCCTGTTTCGTATAAGGCGGGAGGAAACGCCCGGGTATTTCCACTGCGTTGATCGCCCTGAGGACACGGTGGAGCATATGGTGAAGGTCTGCCCGGCTTGGGCGGAGCACTGCCGTGTCCTCGTTGAGGCGATGGTACGGAGCGAGAGTGCATGAGTAGCCGTCACCTCCTTCTGCGAAGCATTAATGCTCGCGGAGATGGAGGCAGCGCACGTGAGGGAGAGGCAGTATATGCGCCCTCACGGACCTAACCTCCGCAGGAAACGCCCTGGGCGTCGGGAATCCCAGGATGATTCCCGGCCACCGTAGGCGCGGGCTTGCGGATGGCGAATAATGGGTAGCTCGCTGTCTGGTAAGGACCAAGCCCGTGTCGGCGGCGCGTTGTGCTCCACGCGTGCCTCAAAGAGATGTCACCACCAACTGGTGGGGCCCGCAAGGGCCGATGCCTGCCAAGGGTGCGGGTTGTTAGAAAGAGATACCGTGGCCCGTGGCACACAGCCAACTGAGGGAACACGGGTGGGTTCTCAGTAAAGTCTGACGCCCTCCTGCTCCACCCAAAGCGGGAGAAGTTATTTGAGGATTTCCGATAATTTCCCACACTCAAAATAAAAACCCGACATAGTTGGGGAAAAGGCTAGGCAGATGATGATGACATAGAAATATTTTGTACTTTGCACTGAAATGAAAAACTGGAATAAAAATTACGTGGCCTGCGTTCCGCCTGCGCAAAAGGCTTCGGATAAGAGACGTGGAAAAAGGCATTTCCTTTGTTAATCTAGTTTATGTTCCCACATAAACCTAATAACCTAACAAAGGCTAGACATATTTATTATAACATTAATAATAAGCTTGTTGTAAAACTCTACAAAAAGGGATAAGAAGGAGAGCAAATGAAGAATACTGTGTCAATATCTGCCTAAATTGGTCGTCCAAAACCTGTAAAATTTTCTTTCTTTCAAGACTTGAATAATATTCGTCAAAGATTTTCCTTGTGAAGTCTATACTTAAATAACACAGTATAATATATCCATATACTCGTATATAACTATATGTATGCGGAAAACTGTTGCGTTTAAAAATTATGGATCACGTCACGAATAGCTAATTCTCAAATGTTTCAAGCGAGCCATGTCATGGCGAAACTTAATGTAGGACCTTGGGAAGTTAATGGATTAGATAAAAGGTCATTGTTTCTCTTTGATTAATATCCTTTTATGTAAGAACCAGGGATGGGAGCGTATCATATTACCCCAAAACCCGTAAGAGACTTACAGCAGATTGTTTTAAATATTTCAAACATGTAGAGATGTAGTATTCACACTTGAACGTTTTAATAAATAATACGTATGTTAAGGTTTTTCTACTCCTGTGATTCATGCCTACAATGTTCCCACTGCTGGGACACACACAAGACTCCTCTCTGTGAGAGTGAACCGTGATCCACCCAGTGCGTGTTGGATGTCAGATGTCTTCGTATTATTGGTTCTGGGACGTGCCGGTTTCCTCACCGTTTTTTAGATAAGTGGTGTTGGAATAAACTTGGACTTGAGGGGCAGTTCTACTAATTTTAAGAACGTTCCCAGCCTGATCTCAGTGTCAATCTGTCAAAAATACCTCGATTTTTCATACATTGACAAATTATGCACTAAACTTCAAAGATTTGTATTTGTTTTATACAGAATAACTCGTGTAGCTGGTATCAATGCAGCACTTTATGCCTATCATGGTTACGTAGCATCAATTCTCCGCTACGGCATTATAATATGGGGCAACTCTGTTGAAATTATTAAAGTATTCCGGGCCCAAAAAAAATGCATTCGATCAATAACTAAAGCCCAACCATTAGAAAGCTGTGTCCCACTATTTAAAAATTTAAAAATATTACCACTCCCATCGTTATATATATTCGAACTCTGTATCTTTGTACATAAAAACATAGCTCTATTTCAAGTACATAATGATGTTGTATTAAGAAAAAGTCGAAATATCCACAGATTATGTGTACCCCAGCAAAGAATTAAACTATTTTCCAATAATGTTTACTGTATGGCAATTCGTGTTTATAATCAATTACCAAATGTTTTTAAAAAACTCAACTTCATGACATTTAAAAAGAAATTATTTAACTTCCTATTACATAAGTGTTACTACTCAACAAATGAGTTTTTAAATGAAAAATTTGACTCAAAATTTAAATTAGACGACGACTTGCCTTTATATCCCTGATTGAATGGAATTTGATATGACATTGTATTGAATAATTCTCTACATTGTATCTAATAATTTTTGACATTATAATTAATAATACTTGACACTGTATATTTTGATAGTAGTTTTCTATATCCTGGACATTGTATGGTTTCGACAACTAATTTTGACTTATTATATTGTACATTTAATCTTAATTCTCTGAAATATTTGTACGCTGGAAACAGCAGAATATTATGGACGTCATATTATGTGTAACACCTTTATAACAACAATATTCTAACAAATAAATTTTAAATAAATAAATAAATAAAAAATAAATAAATACATTTTTGACATTTTTTTTTTTAGATGACACTGCGACTAGATTTTGAACGGTTTTAATTACGAGAATTGGCCTTCTGATTGCGCTGGGACACTACTGCTCCTCGATTCCCGTCCGTGTTGCATAATAAAAAAAATCGAGCATTCTTGCATATTTTATTGGCACAAGTGACAAGTGGCAATTTTTTAAGCAGTGCATTTTGTGCAAATTATGACGCATCGACCATTTTAATTTGAGCGAAGTTTGAATTACACTTATCCATACAAAATATGCAATGCGCATTGATCATTTATATCGATCACAATATATAATATACCAAATAAATAATACTTTTACTAATAATGCGAGAGTTAAATTAACTGAATGAAGCCTTTCGGCGACTAATATTTCATGGGTATAATCAGGTAATTGCCAATTACCATTACATTACTACACTCTCGGTTTGTGAGCTAGCAGGTGGCAGACTCGCAGATAGTTGCTGAGAATGGAGTTGGATGACGGGGGACTGAAGACGCCTATGTGCAGCATCGACTGCTGTTAGGTATAGGCCAGGGGTCGGCAACCTGCGGCTCGAGAGCCACATGCGGCTCTTTGGATGTGACGCTGCGGCTCTAATTCCATACGTAAATATTATTTATTTTCCCTTCAACTGGCCAGCCATCAAATAAAAAAAATGGCGACTTTGCAAATGACGTAGATTACCCTTTTCGTTCACCTTGCGTTTAAATCCCGATTTCACGTAATTTTACTATGAAACCAATAATAACTGTAACTTGTTTCGTAATCTGTATGATATTTTAAATCTTTGTGGATCTTTGAAAACTTTAATTTTTGACTCTTCCGACTCAAAAGGTTGCCGAACCCTGGTATAGGCTGACGATGATGATAAACGAACTGAGAATTTGAATAGAAACTAATTTAATACTTGTTTAATCAAAATATTTTGTTTGTTTACAGTCTTAAACTGTTTATGCGGTGAAGGTTGAAGATATATCACCTTCATGTACACTGGCTACATAGAAATTGTCTACATAAGAGTTGACACATACTTTTTAGTGCCTACTTTAGTTACACATTGTTCCTAAATAAATATACCTTTATATTTCCATTAACTGCTTTATGCAGTATTTCCTGTGGTTTCTCACCAACAGCCTTGCACAGACGTGCGACATTTTATTACTATAAATATAGAACTTTACAATAAATCAGCGAGTGCGATTACTGCAACGCAATGACTAACATTAGAGAAAGGAATCGACGACAGTTTTACTTGTAAACAAAAACTATAAGTAACCAGCTTCTACAAGCAACTTCGTTGCATGAAATTTCTTGTTCACTGACCCACCCTGTCGCATCCAATTGCCTGCCGCCGTGCGAGTACTTCGTATTCGTGTTTCTATCTTTGTGCTCGGATCCTAAGCGTTCTAGCGTGATATTATATAGCCTTCCTCGATAAATGGGTTATCCAACACTGAAAGAATTTCTCTATTCGAACAAGTAGTTACTGAGGTTAGCGCGTTCAACCAAAGAACCTCTTCATCATCATCATTTCAGCCGAAAGACGTCTGTTGGACGTAGGCCTCCCCCAATTTTTGGGCGTTTGCCATAATCGCCACGCTTGGCAGGCGGGTTGGCGATCGCAGTATGGTGGTAAAATGCATAGAGAACGCTGCTGCCCATTCTCTAGTAAGTCCCTTTGTCGCCTTTTACGACACCCACGGGAAGAGATGGGAACAACCCTTTCAGATTTATAATATTAGTATAGAAGTATAGATAAACCTGGCGGGATACTCTTTGCTCTACGCGCTTCAACCTCAACCACAGCAACTCTGCAAGTGTAGGAACCGTATATTTTGAATTAAAATGTGGTTTTTTAAACGCCCCGTTGACGCGCGTTTGAGAAACGTTCGTCGACGGCGCGCTTTTATCCTAAAGAAAGGTCTGGCTCGCGTGCGTATCGCGTCTGTATCGCTACAAACGCGCGTCAACGGCGCGTTTAAAAAACCTGGTGTGCACAGGCCCTTACGTACATAAAGTAAACAGCAAAATCGTCCGTGAGATCTCGCAATGTCAATGCACTATCTCAATTTACTGTCGTTGCGTTATTCAGAAACTGACGCTAATGAAGCTTTATTTTAATCCAATCGTATTATTAGTGGCTATTGGACGTCTAGTTGCTCAATAAGAACAAGCTAAGGTACGATAATCATACCTTTTTGAACTAACATTATGCGACATCTAAATGAACGCTGTTGGATTTTTAACTTACGGCCCTGGGTCGAGCGTTGTAAATCGAATAGAGCGCTTTTGTTTCAGGATAAATTAAGGTGTCGTCTAGTTTTAGTGAAAACGGGCCTGAGTACATTTGGGTCAATCGATACGACAAACGACTAGTCGCGTGTCAGATCGTAAGGCACGCACCTCCGCTTAAACTATTCATTATTGAATCGATGACTGTCTATTATACAAGGCTGAGGAGCTACTTCGAAAGGAAGAAAACTACCGCTACTACTACTACTCCATCACTTTTAGCAAGGAAAATCTACCTATTCTACGTTCGCAATTTAGTTTCCAAAACAGTAAACAAATTCCTATGTGTACCTAGTCCTACCCACTTGTTTTTTTTTTAATACAAGTTTCCAATTTTTTTATAACTTTTTGAATAGGAAGTACTCACAGTAATTTTCATCATCATCATCATCATCATATCAGCCGAAAGACGTCCACTGCTGGACATAGGCCTCCCCCAGGCTCCTCCACTTCGACCGGTCTTGTGCTTCCCACATCCAGCGGATACCCGCGGTCTTCGCAAGGTCAGTAATTTTAAATGAACTTCAATAAAAAATAATTGAAGTTAATATTTGTGTGGAAGTGGAAATAGGAACATCAATTGGAAACAAAAAGATTTGAATAGACTCTACGTCACTGCAAATACTATCGAACAGCGCAAGAAATACATGATCTTTTATTTTATAACCTTAAATATATTTGCATGAACCAAGGGCAAGATTTGTTATCAAAAATCAGAAGGTCAAACAAGATTAATATTTATAATAACTTGTTTTGATCATGAAAGTTTATTTACTTAACACTAACAATTATATTACTGCGGTCTAGAGTTTAGAGGACGTCGCTCTCACGACCATGAACACCTCCTGTTTACTGGTTACGTTCAAAACAAACACTTTCATAGCAAATTACAATATTACGCAACACAAACTATCGGTGGCCACAAAAACGTTTTATGAAGTAACAAAATTGAGAGATGTAATAAAAAATTGTCGGCTCCACAGCTTCGCAAATAGATCAATGACCTGAGATACCTCGCCTCGCAAGATGTTGTTATACTTCAGAAAAGACCAGATAAGTAATCTATGTTGTGAATGAGATAAATGCAGACAATTCATTTTTGAATTAACAAACAAACAAAAAAGCCGCGGTCACGAACCTCTGATTCATGATGCTAAATAAGAACTAAGATTAATACCAGAGTAACGGTACTGATGTCTAGATTCTATTCAAAACTCAACGAAGCAAAGAGAAGACCGAGATTATGACACGAAATTAGATTTATTATTCGTTTTACATAACTACAGTACATTTTACGTCATTTTTAAACCATAAAAAGCAGTTAGTGGTATAGTTTTAAAGTAACTGACGTAAGAAATTAATTTTGCCGCAAACTCGCCAACAGCGATTTGCATAATGCAGGTGGACTGCGTTTTATAGCTCCCATTTCATGTTTTATTTAGTGGATAAAATGCATGGACAATATAATTCATGAGGTACTATGTGAGTTGGAAAAAGTTCTCAAAGTAACAGCACCTGTGCTTTTGCAGCGGGAGACTAAAATATGAAGTCATGTGGTTAATATTTTTATACTTTTAACAGAAAAACTCATTCGGGAATTTTGAGACACTATTTCTGTTTATTTATCTTTTCACATACATAATACATACATTTTTAAGTATTTAATAAAATATAAAATATAGTGGCCTGTCGGCATGGTACCAGGAGCAGGGTGCAAACTGCAGGTGGTCAGAGCTCTAAAGAGCCTCATGACTATGCGTGCCGTCTTTAGGAGTACCGCTTTTTGAATCAAGCTAGCCGGGCAATGACAGCCTCCGAAGGTCGAGGCTCTCTGCTACAACTACAACGCCATTTACTGTACCAATTATCGGTTCAATGGTTGCAGAGTCCACGGGCACATGTCGACAACCTGGTGTGCTACGTCAAGATACTCGTTTTTCTTTTTATGAGACTATATTATTATTAACAGTAAACGGTTTAATTATTGTAATGCCGGCTAATTAAATTATGTTCCAATAGACATTTGAGATGTGAAAGGCACATTTTAATTAAGCTGAGACGAACAAGGATGATTCATCATTTCAGCCGAAAGACGTCCACTGCTGGACATAGGCCTCCCCCAAGCTCCGCCACTTCGACCGGTTCTGTGCTTCCCGTATCCAGCGGACTCCTGCGGCCCTCACAAGGTCAGCGGTACACCTTGAGGGAGGCCTTCCAACTTTACGTCTAGAAGGAAGTCAAGGATGATTATCCTACTAATATTATAAATGTCACGAAAGTCTGACTGCGAAAGTTTGTATGTTTAGATGTTTGTTACTCATCACGCAAAAACGGCTGAACGGATTTGGATGAAATTTGGCAAACAGATAGTTTTTGACCTGGATTAACACATAGGATCATCCCGATAGTACGTTCCCGTTGGATAATTTTCGGACGAAGCCGCTGGTTAAATCTAGCTTATAATAAATGTACCTTTTGAAAAATACGTTCAATGGCAGAGTAACAATGGAAATTAAAACTATATGGTGCAGTAAATAGTAATACGCATTATGTAAATAACAGCGATTTCATTTAAATTCAAATGTCATGTAAAACAGGGCTCGTCGCGAACGTAGGATGAAATTGAAAGCGCCGAGTCCAAAAATAGTCGTGCAAAATATACGAGGGAGAAGTAAACGGCTTTCAAAAGAATTGAGCACAAAACTATCTCAGACTTGCGGAGTTTCAAATGGGACATTTTGTATTGTGGGAACTCACTGGGGATCCCAGTTTTCCGGACTAACACCCAGCTGTTATACCAACGAGCGCCATCTGGGAAATGGGTGATACACGTCATACGGGCACTGCCACTGAAAATTTAAGCTGCAATGTAGTTTCAAGGTATTAGAAATGTTCTCACATTTATTTTTCAAATAATGGTTCTATGGCCTCGCTGTAAGCTGTATGAATAGCGCCTGGTCTCACGCTTGTCAATAACTGTTGACTGGTTATGGAAAGCGTCATTAATAGAACAATGATGTTCTTGCCTTTTAATTACTGTTTTTTTTTTTTTAACTTTGCTCCACACCAGGAATTTCTCCTGTATCGTGGGTGCGTTTACAAACAACTAAAACTCACAAACACAAACAGCCAGACCCGGAACAACTTGTAGGTCATATAAATATTAGGTCTTTACCTATGAAATTGCCGTTCTGCAGTACTGGCCATTTCAAATCAAAATAATTTTTGTTTGGCTAAGAATTCTAATTTCAAATTAATTTTATTTTAAAAACATGGATTTTTTTTTCTAAAAGTAGTCATTTCTTTATTGATTAGTGTTACATTTTCATCGCATTTCAATCTTTTTCGTCATCATGGATACGTTAAAAATTCGAGTAATTATGGAATATGAGTACCGTCGTGGCAGCAACGCGGCACAAGCGGCACGCAACATCAACGACGTTTACGGAGCTAACACTACAAACCAACGCACCACCTGTTATTGGTTTGCTCGCTTCCGTTCTGGAAATTTCGACCTGAAAAATGAACCTCGCGGTCGTCCGAAGACTTTGGTCGACAATGACGAATTAAAGGCGATTGTGGAAGCTGATGATACACAATCTACGGCTGAATTAGCAGCAGCTTTCGACGTTAGCGTCAAAACAATATTGGTCCATTTGCGTCAAATTGGCAAGGTAAAAAAGCTTGACAAATGGGTGCCCCACGAACTCAATGATCGCCAGCGCAAAGTACGCGTCGAGACGTGCCTTGCACTGCTCAACAGACACACAAATGAAGGAATTTTGAACCGCATTGTTACCTGCGATGAAAAATGGATTCTGTTTGATAACCGTAAGCGCTCAGCAAGTTGGTTGGATCCTGGTTCAGCACCTAAACAATGCCCTAAACGAAAACTTACCCCTAGAAAAGTGATGGTCACTGTTTGGTGGTCTAGCGCCGGTGTGATTCATCACAGCTTCTTACCAAACGGGGTGAGCATTACTGCAGATGTGTACTGTGAAGAACTGAACACAATGATGGAGAAGCTGGCGCATCTCCAACCAGCATTGGTCAATCGCTCGTCTCCGCTGCTCCTGCACGACAACGCGCGACCTCATACTGCACAGCAGACGGTCTCCAAGTTGCAAGAACTGGGGTTGGAAGCTCTCCGTCATCCGCCCTACTCACCAGACCTTGCGCCTACAGACTACTACTTTTTCCAGAATTTGGATAACTTCTTGGCGGGAAAAAAATTTAATACCCGAGAGGCAGTACAAAATGCCTTTGAAGAATTTGTTGCCTCCCGTCCAGCTGATTTCTTTAAGAAGGGCATCAATAAACTGCCACTGCGATGGCAAAGATGCATTGATTGCATGGGTAATTACTTCGATTAATACAAATAAAAAATTCATGAAAAAAATTCGTTTAAATTTTTTCATACAAAACGGCAATTTCATAGGTAAAGACCTATTATTTGTTCTGTGCGGGAATCGAACCCGCGAAATGCAGCGCAGCAGTCAATCGCGCCAACCGTGCCAAACAATTTGTGAGTTTTTGAGTTTAGCTGCGTGATTACTAAGAAGTGCGTGCACTGACAGGGTAGGTCCACTCAAGCTGTGTAGTTCTTTCCTCAAAAGACCATTCCAGACACCAATCCACATGTTCTTCACATGATCTGACCAAGATTATGTCTGAACTTTAAAAGAGACTGTGACCTCTGCGTTTGTTTCGGGCTTTCTTCTCAGAGTATTCAGATAAGAAAAGCCGACCTCAACTAGTTTAAAAAATATGATTGACGTGTAAAAGTGTACAAACCTACTTACAAAAATTAAACAATTTATCTTTTTTTTTTTCAGTTTTTATTATTTTAGTCATACCTTCTTAAAAGAACACAATGAGAATGGCTTTAATATATTCAAAGGGTTATTTCAAGGCTTTACAAAAAAATAAGTTGAGTAAGCAAAGCCAGTGTGACAGTTTTCGCCTAAAATTCTGGCAAAGATATCTTTTTGGGAGTTCTCTAATCTTTTATCCTCCTACGTTCATTGTTAAAGCTCGTGGCGGTATCACAGGTACGATTAAATAGTATTTCCAAGCGCAAAAGAGTTTCACACAATAATCGTTTGAAATGAAATGCAAAGCTGACCTTTCAGAACCGTTCCCGAGCAACCGCGGTCGTATGGGCGGATTTTAAACAAGGCGTTAGTGAAAATTTAAATTACTAAAACCCTGTTTTGATTTATGTGTACCTGGCCATTTTGTGAAAGTTTTTGTTTTTATTTTGTTACCTAAATAACATTCCTTATTTATTCTGTGTTCTTTATGAAAATCAATCTGCCTAGCCTTTTCCCAACGATATTAGGGTCAGCTTCACTGGAAGCTGACCCTAATATCGTTGGGTTAGACTGCTAACCGCGTGCAGCTGAATACCAGTACCAGGCCACTCAGAAAGTATTGAGAAAAGCTTTTTAGGTATGAGAGACTGGCCAGTTAGATATAATCTATTTTGAAAAAATGATAATTTTTAAGTAAAAATAGGTACGTTCCAATTTCATATTTTCCCTCTGCATTGTTTGCGAGGTAATTTAAATTATCGTGTCTCATTAAAAAATGGATCTGCGCCGGGAACATTTTCGCGCTATGATTTTTTACGATTTCAAGTGTCACCTGAAACCGGACGAATCGTACGATAGACTTCAAATGGCATTCATGGATAAAGGCCCTTCTAAGGCAACCGTGTATCGTTGGTGTAACGAATTCAAGCGCGGTCGGCTAACTTTGGGGGATGAAGAAAGAAGTGGTCGCCCTTTGACGGTTGTTACGAAAGAAAACGTGCTAACAGTGAAAACTTTAATCCATGACAATAGGCGAGTTACGTATCAAGAGGTTCAGCGCATACTGCAGGTTGGATCCGGAAGCCTTACACGAAATTCTACATGTGCATCTTCGCGTGAGGAGGATAGTTTCACGCTGGGTGCCGCACAAACGCACCGATGTTCAGAAGCAGGCCCGGGTGGAATGGTGCCGTGATAAGATAAACAAATTTGAAGCAGGCTCGGAGTCTTGGATTTATCAATACGATCCAGAAAAGAAGCGCCAGTCGACAAAGTGAAGCGATCTAGAAGCGGGGGTAAGATTTTGATCGCGAGCTTTTTTTCAATTTGACTGGCTACTTGGTGTCTATTCCTGTACGGAACCTAAGCAGCATCAACGCTGAATGGTATACTACCAAATGCTTGGCAGAAGTTTTCTCTGTTGTGAGCAACAAGCGACCAAACACAGGGCCCCGCGGGCTACTGCTCCACCACGACAACGCGCCTTCGCACACCGCGCTCAAAACGAGGGGCTTCCTGGATAGCACGTAGACAATACAATCCCGAGCATGTTTTTCAATCCCGGGATTATGGGATTTTTGTTGCGTAATCTTGGGATCCCGGGGCTATCCCGTGATTAGACTATGTGGTTTCTAATTGGGATGAATAGAAAAAATCTTAGCTATTAAAAAAAAAAACTTGCCTGATTGTGGCTAAGTAACAATAGCTGCGCGGGTCGATCGATCAGGTTAAGCAACGCTTGCCACGGTTGGTCCGTGGATGGGTGACCATCTTTACATACCAAGACCCCTCCGTGCCTCGGAAAGTACGTTAAGCCGTTGGTCCCGGCTGTCCTATGTGGATCTTTGACAGTCGTTACGGGTTGTCAGAAGCCCGAAAGTCTGACAACCAGTCTTACCAAGGGGTATCGTATTACCCAGTAACTGGGTTATGGAGGTCAGATAGGCAGTCGCTCCATGTTAAATACTCGTATTCAGCTGCATCCGGTTAGACTGGGAGCAGACCCCAACATAGTTGGGAAAAGGCTAGGCCACGGGCGTAGCCAGGGGGTGGTTTTGGGGGTTCAACCCCCCTCCCCCCCACCCCGAAAAGTTCAAATATTAACATTCGTAGAATAAAAATAAAAACAGGCGTGCTGCATATCTCATTGATTACTAACTACTATTAAAATATAGTGTTTTGGAACAAGGAACATTATTTTTTATTTAGCTTATAGTTTCTATTGTCCCACTGCTCGAAAAAGGACTCCCCTAATTCCTTCAAGGACACTTTTTCTGTAGGTATGTATTTTTCACATCTTTAATATTTTTCTTATAAAAGGGATAGTTTATGTACTTACCTACTTTTAGTAGTTTTATTTTCTTGAACCCTCCCCGAAACTAAAACCTGGCTACGCCCGTGGGCTAGGCAGATGATGATTATTGTTGTACAACACAAATCTCAATATAGTTAGAAAAGAAAAAGATAAAACAAAAAGACTATACTTTTGTAAGAAATAAAAAATAAACTATATATGATTTCGAAAATAAAAAATAAACTATATATGATTTCGAAAATACAATCGCAGAAATATCGAAACATCTAATGTTTGACTTCAAAGCCTGCTTCGTAGTGTATTGCCAAAATAAGCAGCAGCTGAAAAGGTTCGCTCAGGTCCGACACTGGTTGGAGGAATAGACAATATGATACATAATTACATAGACTACTGTTTCTAAGTGATATCCACAAATTCTTCCATTATCAAACAGGATCATTACACATCTTAAACTATTTGCCAACCCTGATTCATTTTATACTTATACTTCAGGATTGAGGGACTTTTCGTTGTGTAATAAATGCAATTAAAGAACATTTTGCCAGCATTTTAGCGTCTAGGTTTAGGTAGCTCTAGAGTAAAGTGACTGGTCTATTAATATATTCTAGGCAATGTCATTCTCAAGGCACAACGGACTACGGAATGCAAACTAGATCTGTTTGTGGCAATCCTGAAAAACCCGAGATTAGTTAAGTACAGTCTCGGGATTTTCGGGGTCAGAAAACGGCTGGGATCCCGGGATCCTGGGATCCGGGATCCCGGGATTGTATTCTCTAATAGCACGTCGTTCAAACTCCTGGGTCCGTGTGACATTTTTTTAATTCCCGAAAATAAAAATCAGCTCAAAGGGATACAATTTTCGTCGCCGGAAGATGCGCTGTCAGCGTTCGAGCAGGTTGTAAACGAGGTATCTGCGGCGGACTGGAAAAAGTGTTTCGAGAACTGGTTCAGACGCATGAAACTTTGTATAGAGGCTAATGGAGAGTACTTTGAAAAGATTTAATCATAAAATATTTACAAAAGGATTTTTTTTTTTCATTTTCGCAAAACTTTCTGAGAGTCCCACGTAGTTTAACATGGAGCGACTGCCTATATCTGACCTCCACACCCAGTTGCTGGGTAATACTATACCATATGAGTAAGACTGGTTTGTAAGACTTTCAGGCTTCTGACGACCCATAACGACTTTAAAGATACACGAATGCTAGCCGGGATCAACGGCTTAAAATACTTTCCGAAGCAATTAAGGGATTGTGTTACTTATGAAAGTATGAGAAGTTATACAAAAAGTAAACATTTTTCTGGGCCTAGAGACAAAATACATTTCTGTTAGCGTACACGCCACACGCTACACCAAAATGTATGGGAATGACATCACCTGCGGAAAGGTTACGTCGTGTTCTTTCTTCATACATTTTGGCGTAGCGTTTGGCGTGAACGCTAACAGAAATGTGTTTTGTCTAGGCCTGCTGATCTGCAATATTTCCTAAAGTCTCAAGTTCTTTCCACGACAGAGATAGCGTTGCCCGGCTTACGTTTCTTGCCATATCAGTGATCCAACATTCCCCATTTATTTATTAATTTACAATCAAAATTCATTAATCATACGTCCTATTCAGTACTAATGTATATTTCCGCTTTCCGGATATATGAAGCAGCTTGATACGCATTTATTGTGCTGTATTAAAGATACCAACATTGAATCATGAATTATTATAATTAAATTACTTTATTTCCTTCGCCCAACAAGTTTTGATTAAAATCTTTACGCTTTCAGAGGTGAATTCAGTGGAGGATTTAATTCCTTACATTGCGTCTTCTGTCGGTTAATATTGTGGTAGGTATAATATAAATCATGACCTAGAAACAAGGAAAGGTGTCGGATTTAATACAAACTAAACATTATTTATTGTAATGTTGCAAAAATGTGCTCTATTTTTAATACCCACATGAAACGTTATCACAAAAGTTAGTGAAATAAGTTTACAGAAATAATAAATTATACTTTACATTTACATCAATAAGTTTACAGATATAAGTTAATGCCTAATAGATGATAACAGAAAAATAATCTAGAACGAAAAATTCAATTTTTCCAATGCTCTTAAGAAAAGAGGAAAAAAAATATTAACCTAAAATTAAGTATCCAAAATAGTTTACAGAAAAAGCTTATAGTTTGCATCAACAACTGTATTCTTATTAGGGCTTTCAATACCGGTATTCCGGGATCCCGTAATACCGTGATCACGGATTTTATTTTGGCCTTTTACAATACCGGTATTGACGCCCCAATACCGTGATTACGGTATTACAAGCATTAGAGGTGAAAAGTGTGTGATCTTATTCTCACACTTGTTTTCACCAGCACAAGCGTCCCGCTGTTATCTTAAGCCCACCCTCCCGCGCCCCGCCTGAGGCAATGTCCGAAATCGAGCTGTACTTATGTCGTTTTTGTTATTGTCAGTCAGTTTCGCAAAGGCGACGGGATAACGCGAATATAGACTTTGTTATTGTGTGGTGTTAACTTGTGACTGTGAAGTGGTGAATGTTGTGATCTACTAGCGCGTATTTTTGCTAGTTTAATTATATTACCGTCGTTGCTGCCTCTTCGTGTCTTACCCAAAGCGTTCTTAGCGAACAACATGTCGACTCCAGAGAGATCGGATTCGAAAACTTACAAAAAGTTTTTAAATAAACGTACTACTACGGGCATATGGGATAAGTTCAAATGATTGCTAGCTAGTTAAGCTATACTTTACTTACTTACATTTCTACAAATAATGATACCTTGGTTGTTTTTTACATCAGACATTATGACATTTAGATAATAATAAGAAATTTATATTTTTTGACCTTGTACTATACAAAGTCTATGTAAAATGCCTTCCTACAGAAAGACCAGATTAAGTTTTCATTATGTTCCTAATTCCTATTCCTACCTAAATAATCAACCAAAACCAAATTGTTATGTAAGAGAGCTATTTATAAACAAATAAGATCAAAAAAGTCATTTGAAAAAAAAAAGTATTTATTGGTTTTATTAATCTCCTGATTGAACTTGCGTTCAATACCGGATTACCGGTATTAATACCGGGTTCACGGTACTGACTTTTACAATACCGGTATTGATACCGGTATTGAAAAAATCCGGTATTTGAAAGCCGTAATCGTTATGGATACAGTTGATTGAAACATAATCGAGAACGAAAAATTCGATCTTTCCAATGCCATTATGAAGAGAGGAAACAAAAATATGAACCTAAATTGGAGTTCCGAAATAATTCAAGTTTATATCAAGAAAGCCCAACACGCAAGGTTAGACAGACGCTAGTAATTAACCGTGGGGTAACAAAACCGCGATAAGCTTCAGGCTTCAACCGCAAACGCTTTTGTTTACTTCAAATTTTATTTTCGCCTCAAACATTTTTCGTAATTAATTACACTGCTAAACTGGGCAGCCCTTGGGCTGTTTCAGCAAAATTTTCAGCAAGTAATTTTATTATTTGCATGAGCATTCGTAGACAGTTTTTTTAACGTAATAAAAACATCTTCCGTTTGTAAATAATATAATTAAACCTAATTTTAATATATTTTTTTACGTATGTTGTATTCGTTCTAATATCTTGGCGTAAAGGTCACTGTCGTTATTCAATGTTTTTAGCATTACACATAATTATTATAACTTTTATATTTCCGTCAATGTTCACATTTACTAGTTTTTATGCGCAAGCGCCACTTGCGTAACGCAACCTGCGGCAGTAACGCGCCAATCAGAGCATCTCGATTCGCCAGCTAGGTATGTACTTAATGTAACCGCCAATTTGGCAACAAAATTCTGTTACGATTACAGTGATTTTGGAGGAAATGATCAACTCAAATTCTATACATAACTCCGAAAAAGATGGAATTCAGAAAACCGTCTTGCTGGTTCTTCTTAGCGTGTTAGTTGCAATCTAAATAGACTCGCCCAGAAATAGGCTAGGTTTGTCAGAATGAGAAAATACCTTTCCACTTCTCCATCAAGACTTGAATCTTAATCGAACAACGAAGATAATATTGATAGCAAAAATAATAGCTCCAAGAAACTTGATTGAAGAGCGCATTCGACCTTACTTCAGCTTCCTATTCGCTAAAGCTAGTGTTCGCCTCCATGTAGGGCAAGGATGATTTGTGAGGTCGATACGGAAATATATTTTTACAACACGAAGCCACTATGTTACTAAACCTAATACTTCAAACAATGATTTCTTTATTGAATTTTGCTACTGAAATAGTTCTAATCAACTGGCAGGCCTGATAAATGATTATCACACTAATAACTAGTGAAGATCAAGGTTGCCTATTTCATCTTCCTTTGTATTCGGAAGTTTCAAAGTCTTTAAAGGTATACTACACATTTAAGAACAACAATTAAGAACTTTTGTTACACATAAAGCATTTTCTACAGAAAGGATTGTTTATGAGGGTAGATTCAAAGGCACTAATAAAGAATCCTAACATTAAAAGGAGTAATTTGTCATCATCTGCCTAGCCTTTTTCCCAATCACGTTGGGGTCGGCTCCCAGTCTAACCGGATGCAGCTGAATACCAGTATTTTACATGGAGCGACTGCCTATCTGACCTCCACAACCCAGGTACTAGGTAATACGATACCCCTTGGTAAGACTGGTTGTCAGATTTTCGGGCTTCTGACGACCCGTAACGACTGTCAAAGATCCACAAATGACAGCCGGGACCAACGGCTTAACGTACTTTCCGAGGCACGGAGGGATCTTGGTATGTAAAGATGGTCACCCATCTACGGACCAACCGCGGCAAGCGTAGCTTAACCTGATCGATCGACCCGTGCGGCTTATGTTACTTAGCCACAAGCCCCTCTGGAAAGGAGTAATTTGTGTTTTATGCAAATCATATCTGTTATGGTAATGAGCAGAACACAATAAAACTTTTCAAGAATTATTTGCTATCCGTACCTTTCTTTTTCGTGCGCCGATTGAGGAACCTGCAGTACCGTCTGCATACTCTCCATTTCCACCACACATTGCGTACCCAGTTCGAGTTCTGAAATAAAAAAGACACATGTTTTAACAGCCGAATGCAGAATATCGTCGAAATATTGATCACATCTAAGAAGTTAATGATCCAAAATATTAATCAATCAATTTGACTAGAATTTTCCCAACTATATTAGGGTCGGCTTCCAGTACAACCGGATGAAACTGAATACCAGTATGTTAGATGGCACGACACAACCCAGTGCCTGGGCAACATGATAACCCCTTGACAAGACTGATTGATTGTCAGACTTTCGGGATTCTGAGTACCCGTAACGACTGTCAAAGATTTACGAATGACAGTCGGAACTAACGGCTTAACGTGCTTTTCACGGCACGAAGTATCTCGATATTAGTCAATATGTAATGGACGGCCACTCATCCACGAACCGACCGCTGTAAGCGTAGCTTAACTTTTTAACTTTAAGCCATTCCCAAAATATTGATCTGAAACTAAAATAATGACGATGACAAAGGTTGACGAACGTGACGTGTCACGCACGACGTACGTTAGCCCTATAACCTTTTGACCTAATGGGCAAAGGCCTACGTAGGTTATTGATTTTAAGTGGTGAATATTTTAAGTTCCTGCACGAAACCCTATGGCCAACACACAATCTGTTACTCATACGGAGGCTAAAAATAACGGACTAAAACAAGAATTATTTTGTAAGAAGGAACTGTGACACCGTGTACGGCCTGGAGACGCAAAACATGTGGTAGGACTCTTACGCAAAGTACGAGCAATGAAGACAAACACCATAGTTGATAAAAATAGCATTAATACAAATCTGGATGAACGTGTTCAGGGATAACCAGATGGCCGGTGAATGGAGAGGCCTTAGATGTCCAGAGGTGGTCTGTTATTAGCTGGAGATAATGATGATTATAAAGTAATATTTAATCTACAGAAAACAAAAGCGCTATCAGTAGATTCGTCTCCCAAACCTCTGCCATCAAAGGCAGACCTTCCACAAAGTCACGCAGAGATAACAGAATGTAATCGAACCAGCGAATTAATGCCAGTACAGAACGGGAACAACCGCCTACAGGAATGCTAATCACCTTTAATTATTTCGTGTAAGGGTAATGGCAGACCTTAGACTAATAACGGACTATTTAGTATTCAGCCCATTCGCTAATCAATGGTTATTCGTGTATGTGTTAGATTAGTAATACCGTTTTATAGTTAGTGGTTTGCAGATAAGATTAATTCTTGTAAATACTCGTTGTTAGACGAAATAGAATTGGTATTACTAAGTAACAGGAAAATACAAGACTATTTTTGTATTGCTTGAGTGATATTTGTGTAACAGTTATTACAACTGTGTTATTTATTGTTTCAATCCCTTTATGACTCAAAGTATTACGTGGAGTATTTTAAAAAGTTTACTGTATTACTTTTACTGTTAGTTGTGACTAGTTTATAGAGGTATGACGGACAGGTTGTAAAGTTCACTCATATTCTATGAAAAAGGGAGGATCCCCCGTCTGGTAGAAGGATCCTCCCTTAAACCTCCTATAAACCGTCGGGCAGTTGTATGTATACCAGTCGCGCGATTCAGAATTTGTGTGACGTCAAATTTAGATGCGCAGTTCGCAAGTGGCTTTACAGTTGCCGCCATAAGTTTAAGTGCATTGTATCGATATTGGTTCGAAATTCCATTATCATGTTCTACCTTCGTAGTATTTTTCAATGACCCAACGCGGTGTCTGACTGTCTTGTGTGCGCGACCTTCGCTTTATTACCAAATACCTAACCTATCAGAATTTTAAATTAAACATCGAATGGCATTCCATCTTTTATGGGTTTCCTTTGAAATTGTCTTCTAGCCTGTGTTCCATGGATAATACTGGGTAAAACGGGGTGAACAGAGACTGCAGGGGTGAATCGAAACGAAACTGTAAAAGTGAATTTCGGCAATAACGACATTAGAGTCCTTTTTTGGCTACAAACGATCATAATTTCAACAGTAATATCAACTCTAAAGTTTCGTCTCGATTCACCCCTGCAGTCTCTATTCATCCCGTTTTACGGTACTATTATTATAAACGCGAAAGTTTGTGTGTATGGATGTTTGGTACTCTTTCACGCAAAAACGGTTGAACGAATTGGGATGAAATTTGGCATACAGATAGATGATAACCTAGATTAACACACATACTTTTTATGCCGGTAGTAAGTACGATCCCGCGGGATAATTTCCGCCTTCGACGCGGGCGAAGCCGCGGGCGGAAGCTTTTTGTCTCGCATGGGATCGCCGTGGACTGTTCGGTTCAAATTCCTCTTCCTTAAAAGGAATTGGTCAAACATCTTATTCGCACGTGTGGAGAAAAACTCTAACAAAAAAAATACCTATACAAGCATTATGTAGGTATATATAATACTAATTTAAATAGTAAGTACGCAAGCGGTGAGTCAACCCGAGGTCGGGCCGTACGTCCGTGGCGATGCTCTTTCAAATCCGGTTTTACTAGACCATTTTCATGTACGCTAGGCTTGTGTAAAGCAAACGGTATTAACTTGACTAGACGTCGCAACAGACTTCTGTATGAAGAGCACAATCAACACATCAAGCTACACCAAACTGTCATTTTTTTCCAATAGAACATAAACCTTATTTTTTATGTTTTAAAGTTGAAAATCGATCAAAGAAATTTGACAGATTGGGGTAGTTTGATGTGCTGGCATCTGTACACCAATAATCGGAACAAATTGTTCAATGTTCCATGTTTTAAAACCATCCAGTAACTTGAATTAGCGTCGATAGCAAAGTTAGAACAAATCATGAATGAAACGGCATATCATGAGATCATGCATGAGTAACGTGACCAGACGTCCCGTTTTGAACGGGACTGTCCCTTTTTATAATAACGAGTCCCGGTGTCCCCGAAATGAACTCTGGGACGCAAAATTGTCCCGTTTTCTGAAACCGTTGCGAAAATTTGAGTAGTCGAGCCGGCCGGACGGCGGCCGCTCCGCCGCGCGCCGGCCGTACGCGAGCGGTGTGCAAGAGCGAGACCGCGTCGTCGGTCGACACGGCGATAGCCGAGAGTGGCCAAGACGTCATCGCTCGCGCTTTTTTGACTAATAGGGTATTTTCCAATTTATTGAAAAGTATTTTAATTTGAAGATTGGGACGAAATAAGTAACAGAAAAATAAATTGTTTTATATTCATTTTCTCAATTACAAACGATTTAATTACATTTAGAAGTCATTTTTAAATAGCAGTTATTCAATTTGTTTTTTTAATTAAATTAACCTCTTGAAGATTGGGACGAGATATTTAACAGAAAAAAAAAAAATGATTTATATCCATTTTCTCAATTAAAAACGATTATGTTCATTGTTTTGAATTTACTGGCAAAACGCTCCTTCCGATGACTTTTTTAATCACGTGACGAGACGTGACCTCAGATTTCAGATTTGTGTAAACGGCACTAGTAAAAATAATTTATGTGGCGCAGTTTTAGATGTATTTGTGCACAGAGGTAATACCATTTTCCATCCATTAACAAGCTTGTTAATTATAAAGTCGACATTCCCTTGTTTTAATAGTTTACACTAAGTTGACGTCACATGGGTTTTTTTTTGGATGGGAAATTGTCAAATAATTTCTCCCGCTCTGGGTGGAGCAAGAGGGCGTGTCAGACTTTTACTGACTAAAACCCACCCGTGTTCCCTCAGTAGCCTGTGTGCCAGGGGCGGCGGTATCTCTTTCGAACAACCCGCCAAGTGATAAAAAACTCACCTGGGGCGTTTTGGCGGTAAATTCAACACAACGAAAAATATGTTTGATTTAAAATTGTTTTTAATAAATTAGAAATACCCTACTGTTTGACAGGTTTTTCGCTCGCCTACTTCTATTTATTTGTTGTTGTTTGATTTTCGAGTAGATTGCCTGACCTGTTAAATAATTAAACTTCTTTTGTTTTGGAATCATAAGTTAAGATGCCGAAACACAAGTGTCACAAGATATTTGTTTATCAAGCAAATAAATACCTACTCCCTCAGATGTCAGATGCGAAAAGTATCGTAGGAACAAAACTAAAAAAGTGTTTTTTTTATTGACTACCTTTTAATTAACCTGAATAATGTCCCGTTTTGAGTCAAAGAATAAATGGTCACGTTATGCATGAGCCAAATATAGCCAATCTCGCTTAGTATGTAGGTATTTATTCGATTCTCTAATGTCAATATGATCGGAAGAGAAACATCAATTTTCACAGTAATACTTCGTGGCTTGCAATTTCTGGTAATGCTGACGCGATTAAGCGATATTTCTTTCGATTCCGTGAGACACAAAGATACTAGGTAAATTCCTGTGGCAAAAAAGGAAATAGTGCTCATCGAGGCGCTGCGTGTCGCAACCAACAGCCCAGTCTAGAATCGATTTGACAAATTACGTAAAGACGTTTCGCTGAAAGTAGAGCAGCGGCAATCACACCGAGGATTTCCACCGAGTTTATTTACCATGACGAATGCAAGTGAGCGTGCATTCTTGTACTAAAATGATCTCGGAGTTTACACAACTTACTAACAAAGTCATTCAGTCAGACGTCTTTGTCAAGGTTAAATTACCTACTTGAATTGATATTTAATTCTTCACTGATCTTTAGTGTAGTGAATGGGTAACAATACAACAAAAACTGTTTTCGATTTCAAATACCAGTTACTAGTAAGGTACAGTTCACTCAGTATGGTGAGAGAATTAGCAAGTCAAATGACGAAAAGAAGCCCTAAAAGCTTAGGAGATTATCTTCATAAACTTGTTAGAATAATCCTATCACGATTATCTATTAATAAACAACCTTATAATACCTTCAAAGTTTTATGGAAAAATCATAATAGGTATTTTCTAGAAAAATCGCGTGTTTTCCGCAGTATTATTTTCCATACACGGTGCGGTTTGCCGCCGAAGTCGAGTATTATAAATACCAAAGGAATTCACAATAGGGCTCGTGATAGATAATGTAGGTCAGCCAGCTGTTGTTTCACAGCGTGATTATGCTGATCCAGTCCATCCATTTGATTGTACAGTCGAAACAGGTGTACAGTCAGAATAAATTCTCTTTCAGTCTTCCCAAATCTATTTTTCAATAACATTGCAACAAATGTAGCTTTATCGGAAAATTTATTAATTTATTTATCTGGGTCACAATGGATAGAGGTACTTCGTAATTGAGATTGCAATTTGCATATCGATATCGGATGTGGTTTGTCAAACTGACGACTTTGATAAACAAGTGAAACTATGAGTTGTTGCGAGATTTGGAAGTCTGTCTAGGTATCTATTCTGATAATAAAATTCAATGGACGCCTTATTTTACATTCTTTAAATGCCTCTTAATATTATGAAATTACGACTCCTTGCCTATAGTATAGTAATTTTATTGTTATAACCCTATCTTTCCTCCTTATCTTTAGAGGGTTTGGTTTCCGCACTTAGTCCTTCAGGTGAAAGATTGCGCGTGGACCATGGCGGCCGACGGCGGTTATTCCAACCAGCCCACCTCCATCTAGAAGTTGAATAGATCTCCTGGTTTATTAAGAACATCTGTGTAGGATCCGGGTGCCCCGAGGGTTTCTACCCTAAACTGGGTGACGCCTATTCATTCAAACAGCAACAGTTTCCTCAGCCTCCATTCAGGCCCTGCATAGAGGACTGTCCATTATGCCCATTATGCGAGTTGTTTATTGCGAGAAGTGTCCCGTGATAGCCCACGTCGCCAGGCGCAGGCCGTTCCTTTCTAAACGTCTGGTTTGCTTCCCTGGACTGCCTGCAGCCCAGCGTCGAGGTCCACCAGCACCCTAATTGCGTAACTCACGATTAATCTTAATCGGTTTCGTTTTGACAGTTCAACAATATTGATTGCGTTATTTACGTTGTTGAGCAGACAATTTTTTTCGAACATATGAAGCAATCGTTTCACAATCGGGTCGGTTCGGGTCCACAAACTGACATGCTAGATGCTCTTGTAGCCAGTTCGGCAACTGCGCCATTACCTAGCAATCTGCTGTGTCCTTTTATCAATTGCAGTGCCAGTGTGGCAGTTAGATTCTAGTGTAAGTTCCGAGGTAGTATACTTTTCCCCAAGGATTTTAGAACTGAGGTGCTGTCGGAGATTATACGCATATATCCCCATTGCATAGTACTTTACATAAATGGAGAAAAGAGTTGGTAAGCGTATACATATTATTGCTCGTGACTGTACTATCGGTACACCACAACGCAACCCTTCGGGGAAATAAAATACGGATGCTTTTTTTACGTTCATGATTCAATAACATGACTTAATAATGTTGTAAATATGATTGCAAACTCCAAATATTACATTATAATAAACGATTATAACAAGTTAGTTTTAATAAATTGATAGTGCAAACTAACAAATCAATCTGTTAAGGGCCAATTTATCTATCTTCAGATAAAATTTATTTGAGGATTAAAAATTATGATACAGCTTTCCTATAGAAAATAATGTCTAACTGCCATTTTTATTCTTCAGTAAAAAGTGACCTGACTATGGAAAACATTGGCCCTTACACTCTGATTTTTTATTTGCTAGACTAAAATGACAGCTGCGATCAACCTTTTTACATCTTAACTGTTAAGCGGTAGTAATCGCTGTTATTTCAGTCTAGCAATTTAAAAAATCAGAGTACAGTTACATAGAATACAGGAAACCCAAGCTGAATATTGTAAGTGAACACCGGCAACTGATGATGATAAACTTGGGATGTTACCTCAACAAAGAATTCCATTTTACTTAATTAACATACAAATACTAAAATGAGGCAACAACAAAAATGTAAGAGTGATTCATTTATATACTGACAAGGCTAAACTTATTTTGAAACATGAGTAACTTGTAGATTGAAAATAATAATTCAGAGAATATGACTAGTCAATTAGATTATATAAGTAGTTCTTGATAGTATACAATTATGTAATGTTTATGAGGAGTCCTATCTGTAGCGCTATGAACATAGACTTGAATTTTATCTTCCTTCATGGCTCTAATTCTTTTTAACATAATGTGCCAATGTTTCAAACTATTTTGCGCAGTTCAATGGCTGGTCTTTTACCTACAGAACATAACTGATATGCTGTTAACAGGATCATATTAGAGTATTGCCTCTAGTTCCTTGGGAATTCAATAATACTATGGTAATAACTGAAAATTGTGAAAGAAAAGCTGGATATTCTATGAAATTTAACAATAACCACAACAACTAAGTGTTTGCAGGAGAGGCCTATATATTTTATGATATTTGTTGAAATATTAACAAAAATTCAGGCTATTCTCCTTACAAAATTATGAATAACAAGATCTGTAATAAAACATGGAAGACTAATGTACCCAACAATAGTAATTTTCAATACTAAGTTTGGATATTTTTATTAGCACGGATACCAGGATGTAAAGATAAGCCAAGTACATAAAAATGAAAAAAATTGCAACTCTGTATTAAAATCAAGCCACGCGATGAGTAATTAAATATTAAGGAACAAAGGCTCATAAAAGCAGTTGTAAATAAACAGTAGTTGGGAGTTCTAGGTGAGATTTCTGCATATCATAGTATCCGTAGATATAATGTTATCAAGAAATCAGAAACACAATTTGATTTACGTTATGAAGCGATACGAAATTCATAGTATGGGCTAGAATTGAAAATGATTATTTTCACAAAAGTAAATAACTGTCTTGTAATTATATTGTACAGAGATACATACAGCTATCACTCATTTTATCTTGTATATTTTATGCACAAGGCACACAGATAAACTGAAACAACGTAGTCACCTGAGCGATAGCGATTTCTTTATTTATTAGCAAAATGAAACCAGCTTACCTCGCCTGTTAAAAGGACGAACCCGAACGGCTACTTTAATCTTATCCGTGGCCATTTTCACACTCAAATTACACAAATACAATTAAAACACAACACTTTGCACACAATTGTTTAGTAAATTATTGCACATATTCACCCATAATCTAAAAAAACATAATTCATTATTTCACGTTACAATCACGACGTTCCCGGATTGACACTGTCCGCCATGTTGTTTTTACTACGTTCGATAGTGCTTGACGTGTCTTCTTGTGAATACGATAACGATTTGAAACATTCAATCGATTTCTAGTCACTAAAAGTGGTCATCGAAATTGAAACCACCAAACTAGATTCTGGCCGCAACTCCAAAGATTAGGGCATCCAAAATCTTCAGCTTTGTATATTGTAAATTAAAGATTACCTGATAGTGTACAGACACCAACACATCAAGCTAAACTGTCAAATTTTCCCAATTGAACATGAAGCTTATAAATGAAGCATAAAGTTGAAAATAAATGAAAGATATTTGACAGCAAGGGGTAGCTTGATGTGCTGGCATCTGTACATACATAAAGAAAAAAGTAATTATTTAGGTAAAAAAACGTGTTATTTGTTATTTTGTGTGTTTGTAATTTTCATGTCTCGCGGGAGATTTCAAGTTATTTTATCCTGAGATTAGCTCACCAGCTGTCACTTGTAATGAATTCTGGCTTTATTCAGAAACCAGAATTCATTCAAAGTGTATGTATCATGTTTTCAATAGTAACCTAAACCGATTTCTGTTCATTTTTATCTCAAAGTTACCACTCGATGCAGTTCAATGACTGTACAACACTAGCGGCCACATTCTGCAATGTTACTATACCAAAAATACTCAATCCTTTTTCTGTTAATATATGAAAGTTTATTTCTTCATGAATTAGGACCATTCGGTTTAGGTTTTTCAATCCAATGAAATGAATAAAATAACGGTAAGAAGAACTGGTTTTGATTTCGCAATCCGTAATGAAACGTAACATGTGTTGTGATGTGACATCCAGCCGGCTAGCTGCATGTCATTGTCAATTTAACACTTTGACACTTGACAGCCGAAGCAAGCAAAACATTATATTATTATACTCTTTGAAGCAAAACATGACGAGTATTTTTCAACTTCCCAGGAATTCGTAAAACAATAAATTTTACAAACAAGACTCTGAAGAAGGATTCTTTAGAAATACGTAAGATATTTGTCTCAGAGCAAAATACTACACGATTATATTGAAATGGCGGCCGATGCACTATTTGGCTGGGATCTAACTTTTAAAACCGTGGAGAAAGACATCAAGAGAAAATCTGATGTTATTATTGCATTTATCCATTGGAACCTAACGAAGAGGGGCTTTAGGAGTATTGGAATAGGAGATGAGGTGAGACTTACTTATAACTATGAACTGACTCTTTATACCTCATGCTTGCAAAGAGAATGTTATCACGTAATTCGAAGCTGAGCGTGTTTTTAGCATTAACTTATAAAGTACTAGCTTTTGCTAGCGGCTTCGCCCGCGTGGAGGTCTTGTATCATACATAGAAACCTTCCTCTTGAATCACTCTGTCTATTGATGAAAACCGCATTAAAATCTGTTGCGTAGTTTAAAAGTTCTAAGCATACAGATATGAAAAGCCACTTTGTTTTCTAGTATGTAAATATTATCGGTAATCTGTAATAAAATCACACTAACACATGTAAAGCTAGGGCTTTTCTCGGAAAAATCAATTCAATAGTTTCACTCGTTGAGTAGAATCTGAAATGGGCGGATACCTACTTATTGCATATGAACTGCATTCGTGCAAATCGATGTTACATCATTACAGCCGAAAGATGCCCACTGCTGGACATAAGCCTCCCCAGAACTGGCGGTTTTGCCATAATCGCCACGCTTGGCAGGTGGATTGGGGATCGCAGTATTGTGGTGAAATGCATAGAGAATGCTGCCACCCATTCTCTAGTAAGTCCCTTACTCGCCTTCTACGACACCCACGTCAAGAAATGGGATGGTGCTATTCTTTTACATGCGGCACCACAGGGAACAATGGTTGAAAAACATGAAATATAATCTGATATGGGCGGATACCTACCTATTGCATATGAACTGCATTTGTAATCCAAATATCGGTCACATCCATCGTCAAAATGTTTTAAAATAATACTTATGTATTTCAGAGGACTTTGTCAGGAGATGAAGAAAAAACCGAGCTGCTGCCTACTGGCTGGAATGACAAGGACAACTATGCCCTGCGTTATGTTCTTGATAACAAACTGTTCATTCTTCATGGACTGAATACTGATGGCAATCTCATTGTCAATCTCATGGTAATTATTATTGCAATTGGTTTTACCTATCCAGTCTGAACACCTTGATTATATTTTTATAATATCCATGATTGGGCACCTTAAATGAAAATAGTTTTTAATGTGTTTAACCTACTATGTTTCTTTCTGACAAATCACATTTTTGTTATCTGTTTCCGACACTGTCATTGTGATTGTCCAAAATGTAAACATGTCCTGAAAAATGCAAACATTTCTTTATTAACTTTACTTGACAGTATTAAGTTATGACTTATGACCTAGATCTGTTCATACATTACCTACTCACCCAACATGAAACCATTTCAGAGATCAGAAGACTTGGCAGTGTCCAACATAGCAGTAAAGATAGATGATACAGTGAAATACTTAACTGGACCGATTGATAAGATGTTACCCAATCACAAGGAGTTGATATATCATGTGAAACGGGACTTAATTGACACAGTTACAGAGCGACCCACGGTTACTGCTGAGACGCAGACTTCGAGAAGTATGATGAATTTTTATATAATTTGATTAATTACCAAATTATTATAGCTGTTATTTAAACCTGAAAGGGATCAATTATAAATATTTCAAAAACTGCTTAATCTGCTGGACCAGCAATATTCATAAGAATGGATTTTAAAACTGGTTTTCTACATGAATGTTCTAAGTAGCAAGAATTACTGGAAAAACAAAATGTTATGGCAGGATAATAATGTTGTTTCTCAGAGTATAAAATACCCACACGTTAATTTATATTGTGTTGAGATAACTATAATGAAATGATTGAATATCATTCACACATGAGGCTTAATTAACATTTCAGTACTAATTCTTTTGTTCCTACTGCTGGGACGCAGGCACTGTCTTTATGACACGGAGTGGGCCAAAGTCCACTATGCTGGCCCAGTGCGGGTAGATATCGAAGTTTTAGGTACTAAGTGATACCGCTTTCCTTCAACGTTTTTGAAAGCAGTCCTGTTGAAACAAAATACAAAAAATAAAGTGCCTGCCTGGGCTGGAACTCACAACCTACAACTTGGAGCAGATACCACTGTTCCGAATAATACTAAACAGTAGAAACATTGTTGTTTTCGTATGACATCAATTGCAATTAATAAAAAGAAAATTTCAACATATATTTTTTTATTGTAGGAGGGTAGTTCTAGATAATAACATCTAAACTCTATACATAAATATGTAGTTTAAATAGCTTGAAAGTATAAATAATAACAAGCAAGTGATTTGTTTTGATAACTTTCACCTTTTCTAATTAATTATATCTGTTTATCTGGAGGTCAATTTCTTGATGGAAAATAACAGAAACGTATCAGTCATTCGAACACACAACGGTATCAGGTTCTTCTTGTTTATTATGTATTCAAGTTTTATGAGTCAACTAAGGAAAACAGGTTATTGGATTGCTCATAAATAATACGGCATTGCAATCTATCAAGATTTTTGCTAAGTTGTGACCTTAAACTCGAAAGTATGTTGTCTCTGAGTGATGTGTTAGTGTTGGTCACGCTTGGGGTACTGTTTACACTGAGTGTCAGAGGTAAGAGATATTATAAAACCGAATATGTCACCTTGAGTGTGTATCTTTGCTGTTAAACAAATTTTAACATTTATTTGTTTGATTTACACAGTTACATAAATCAAAGTAGGTATAATAAGTACAAACATAACACCTAAATTAAATACTATTTATTATTCACACAAAAATGTAGGCACATAACCATTAAATTAGTGAATTTATTAGCGAACAATAGGGTATTTTCCAATTTATTAAAAACTATTTTAATTCGAAGATTTAGACGTAATACGTAACATCAAAATAAAAATATATTGCTTAATATCCATTTTCTCAATAAAAAACGATTAAAATCTATTTTATTTTTCGTTGTTTTGAATTTACCGCCAAAACGGCACCGCTACAAATACTTTTCGTGGCGCACTTTTAGAAGTATTTGTGCACAGAGGCACCTCACACCAATAATATCACCTTCTATCCATTAAAAATCTTGTTAATTGTAAACTCGACATATTCACTTGCTTACAACTACTTTAGTTTACACAAAGCTGAAGTCACGTGTGGTCACGTGATAAAAAAGTCATCGAAAGAAGCGTTTTGGCGATAAATTCAAAACAACGAAAAATAAACTCGATTTTAATCGTTTTTCATTGAGAAAATAGAAATAAATCAATTCATTTTTATTTTTCTGTTACATATTTCGTCTTAATCTTCAAATTAAAATAGTTTTTGAAAAATTGGAAAATATCCTATTCCTGGTTGCCTTCCACGAGCTTATTTAGTGCGGTTAACACGCGCGGTACGGGAGACGCAGCGCATATTACAGAATTTCTGCTAGGTAACACTAATCACTAGCAGTAATTCAAACAAAATTGACAAAACTGCGTTACTCAATCGAAGAAACCTTTCTTCAACTCGTAACGCAATTTTGCCAGTCGCAAATCAGTCGTTATACTCAAACAGGTAGATTTGGTAAACCATAGTTCAGTGCAACAAGACTCAAAACCACAGATACTGCAAGACAGCCCTCCTAAAATGTGTTACAATGAATTGTTTCAGGCGAGTCGTCTACAAGGAGATCTCCGGACGATCCCCTGAGGGTACCGCCCCGACCACTGCCTGGAGTGAACCCCGACACCCCAGACCTATGGTACCTTTAAGTAAAGCCCGTTAACATTGGCTACTTATTTTTAATTAGTAATAGGTACTATGGCGATATCAGACTTATTACAACTGTCAGTCATGTTTTCTTTCTCTGATGTCAGTAATGTCCAAAATAGTCTCAGAAATTACATATGAATTGTAAAAAGTTACAATTACCATAACAATCACATAAAACTAGGATCTCACTATTGGATTTCTATGCAAAGAAGTACCTAGTGATACTGTAGTATAGTAAGGTAAGAGTGCGACACTTTGGATGTATGTGCTAGGTACATCCAGAAGCGTCGCTTGATCAATGAGAGTTTGTGTAGTTTTTAGTAGGAGTCAGAAGTGTGAACTAGAATATCGACAGTGGAAAGGTAAAAAAGTGCCAAGGGATATGAATTGTAAATGATTCCTAAATCATTCAACTTTAAAATTCATTCCTGAGATTTCAGGTTTTGGCGCTTTAGCTATTTGATATGATCATTCATCGGAGCAATGATTTAACCATATAAGTACACATAAAAACAGAAAGGAACTGAAAAATAGGTACAGAGATGATGCTTATTTCTAAAATAACGCTTCCAGTGTACCTGCGATAGGAGTGAAGATAAAGAGATGATCTGGATTTTGGCGATTATATGTGGAACTGTTTTGCTTGGACAAAACAAAATCGCGTAGGTAATTCAAACTACGAGTATCTAAAAATACGAAATATTTTTGTTTTTCAGGGGAATGCCCCCACCCCGTCTACCGAACATCGGCAATTCCGACCTTGACCCGTTCGCACCCGGCGGCGGTGGTATGCTGTTCAACCCATTCGATCCTCGCAGGGATCTTGAGAACCCTGGCCTTGGCATACCTGGAGGATTACCGAGGTCTTGTCAACTTTGTCCTATCTAGCTATCTTACCTTGGCCGTTTCAATTTTTTTTTTGGTTGTGCGCTAAAGGTGCTTGTTATAATACTCGTAGATTACAAGAAAATGGGAAAGATGTAAAATATTGGCGCTTATAGCCTTGCTAACCCTGGTAAACACAAACTGTGAAACTGAAATAATACTTGTAGCTACAGAGAGTGTTTCCAGGGAAGTACAACCTTCGTATCGATAAATGCCGCTAAGCCTTGTTCTAGTGACCTCTTGGGCAGGACATTCATGATCGACGTAAAACCTACACCGTTACAATGTAACTCTCTTCTCGGTAAGATAAGGTATAAATTACGATTTACGAGAGTTTTTCAAACTGACGGCAATCATTCTAATTTAAACTAAACACACTTTATAAATTAATATGCAGAAATATTTGCAAGGCTACTTTATAACAATGCGTTAAGAGTTTCATGGCAAAGACGTACTAAAAGTTTTAAGTACGTCATTCAAATTTGACTGTGAATGCGCTACTTTACCATCAGGTGGCCCGTCTGATAACTGGCTACCAAAAGTTAAACTTTGATTTTACAGAGGAGCAGTACCGCCCGGTGCTCGTTTCGACCCGTTCGGCCCGCCCGGTGGGCCCATGCCGGGCCGCCGGCCAGCGCCTCCGGATGCGGACCATCTGCCGCCCCCTGGCTTCAATGACAACATGTTCATGTAGCCACTGTAATAGTATACTGTCTTTACTTTTGTCCACATCAGTAACATGAATAAAGTTAATTTGGAAGTACTTATTTTTTTTTCTCGTATACAAGTAATAAAGTGTGTTGCCAGTGGTAAATAAAGTTAATTTGGAAGTAAGACTTATTTCTTTTTTTGTTTTCTCGTATACAAGTACCTAATAACTCAAAAAGGGCCTATCAGAATGCTTAAAAGTCACCCAAAGGGCAATGGAGAGGGCTATGTTCGAATTTGCCCTATGTGATCGAATCAGGAACGCAGAAATCCATAGGAGAACCAAGGCAACCGACATAGTCCGAAGAATTCCCAAACTTAAGTGGCAGGTGGACAGGGCATCTAGCTCGCAGAACAGATGGCCGATGCCGAAAGGTTCTGGAGTGGCGACCGCGTACCGGAAGACGTAGAGTGGGAAGGCCTCCCACAAGGTAGACCAATGACCTTGTGAAGGCCGCGGGATTCCGCTGGAGGTAGGAAACAAGACCGGTCGAAGTGGAGCAGCCTGAGGGAGGCCTATGTCCAGCAGTGGACATCTTTCGGCTGAAATGATGATGATAATAAAGTACTTAGCTGGTTCTTGTAATCATTTTCTAAATACTTTGGTATTGGTTAGTCTAACCAGCGAATACTATACGTTTTTAGACTGCAGCCAGATCAATTTTATCAAAAATTAAATTAAAAATTTAAAAAACCCCCGACCCAAACAAAACCTCTAAAAGGTAAAAAATAATATTTATAGGCCTTTTAATTTGAACGTAATATTTTGATCAGGGCATTGTCAAGTCGGGGGACGGTCAATGAAAACGCCAAACAGAGGCCTAGCCGTCCCCCGACTTGACAATGGCCTGATCAAAATATTACGTTCAAATTAAAAGGCCTATAAATATTATTTTTTACCTTTTAGAGTGTACGTTACCCTAGCAAGAAAGTGTCTCCTAGAGTTATATGAGTAGAACGTATAATGTGTGCCTTATCTGGTGTAAATGTGCCCCCACATAAAAAATGTGTGCCCCCTGTCGTTTTGGAGAAAAACGGAAAAAACGATTCTTGCTGGGGTAACGTTTTTCTAGCAGGAAAATTCTAAACGAATGATCGGAGAGAGAAAAATTGTGCATGGCCAGAGAGCTTATATGTGTGCCAAAATGTGCCCCCAAAAATAAAATCTGTGCCCGTTCAGGTTTTCGAGATATTGCATTTCCTGCTGGAGTAACGTTTTGATGAATCGTATATCTCTAAAACTATTGCATGTGCCCCTGTAGAATAAACATACACGAGTAGCTCTTAAGGGGCACACCTTAGTGCCCTAATTAGATTTTAGAAAATATTGATAGTTTTCAAGTTATCGCGGTTTTATGAAAACCCGAAAAAACATCGCAGCGCCTAAATGAGACAAGGCACAAGTTCGCTGAAAATTGTATTCGGTCCTTCTTGACGCTATTAATAACCATACAAAGTTTCAAAACTGTTCATGCATGCGTTTTTGAGTAATCTTGCTAAAAGTCAAAACGATGGTGTCTTAACTTTGACGGCAAAATACAAGGAACCGGCTCAATCCCAGATGTGTAGGTGTGAACCAAAATTGTGTGCCTTTAGTCAAAAATATATGGTGAAAATATTCAGCTTGGAATGTTTCGCATTAAGTTAATATTAACAAAAAACCAAAATATGTAAACAACGGCTGGTTATCCGACCAAATTCCAATGACTACTAAAAAGCGACTGATTCATACATATCGATGACCTTCTTTATTTGACGTATTATACCTAAGCTGTTGTCCGTACAGTCGCGTTCAAAAGATTTGGGGGCTAATTAAAAATATATATTAAATGCACCTTGTGACTATTAAATGAAACAGCTTGTTGATGTGGAAATTATTATTTTCATTCCCTTAATTTTAATTCTTAATTCTTAAAGTGAGTATTGCATCAAATCACAGATTAAATTTCCTAAAAAATAAATAAGTAGGTAAAGTAATGAAAAAAATCCAAGTACTTGATAAGTGTACAAGTATTTTTTAAATAAGTCAAAACAATGCCATTAAATACTTACCACTGCAGATCGTGCCATAAAATTCACCACCCCTACAACCACATAATTGTTATAAAATGCTTAATACGCCACTTTCAACCAACTTAAAAAAAAAGTAAACAAACAGTATCAGTGCAACTGCGTGACTCACCGTAACAGTGTCCTTGGCGTCATAACATAACTGCAGCTGTTTACCAATACCAAGTAATAATCCAAACGGACTTCCTAGTCAATAAACACTTCGTACCTATTATTCATATTAGAGCGACGTTACACGTAACTGTCTCTGTCACACTAACACCGTACGCGTACTAGCTGTCTCACTTTCTCCAAATTAGACAAAGCGACTCCTTGCGACACGACGTCAGCGGATGCCGCGGGGCCAGAGATATCTGCAGCGGTGTGAGGAGGCGAAAAAAAGGAATCTTCTATTAAGGTGAATGCTCCAACCATCCCCCGAAATTCAAATTTTCTTACGTTTTTTTGGAATTTGCAGGCCAGTGCTAGGTTGTATGTTGATTAAAATATTATTCACGGTTGTAAGACATATGTAGTTGCAGAATTATAATTATCAAAATCATCAATACTGCGTCTAAGTTCATAAAACTATAGGAATGACTTTTTTTTTTTTGTTCCTACGCCTCATGAACTTGGAGGGTTGTATTGGTGATTTTGATGCTTATAATTCTGTAACTACATACGTCTTACAGCCGCGAATAATATTTTAATCAACATCAACCTAGCACTGGCCTGCAAATTGCAAAAAACGCAAGAAACTTTGTATTTCGCGGGCTGGTTGGAGCGTTCCCCTTACTGATGAAAAACTTACTGTTAATTTATCTAACCTACGGCTTATCAATAAATATAATAGAAACAGCTAGTAGAATATAATCCAATAACAACTTTATTTTATTACTTATTACTTTTCTACTTCAGTGTACTCAGGCACAACCGGTTAGTGAGTAAAGTAAAGAAGGTCATCGATATGTATGAATCCGTCGCTTTTTAGTATTCATTCAAATTTGGTCGGATAATCAGCCGTTGCTTACATATTTTGGTTTTTTGTTAATATTAACTTAATGCGAAACATTCCAAGCTGAATATTTTCACCATATATTTTTGACTAAAGGCACACAATTTTGGTTCTCACCTACACATCTGGGATTGAGCCGGTTCCTTGTATTTTGCCGTCAAAGTTAAGACACCATCGTTTTGACTTTTAGCAAGATTATTCAAAAACGCATGCATGAACAGTTTTGAAACTTTGTATGGTAATTAATAGCGTCAAGAAGGACCGAATACAGTTTTCAGCGAACTTGTGCCTTGTCTCATTTAGGCGCTGTAATGTTTTTTCGGGTTTTCATAAAACCGCGATAACTTGAAAACTATCAATATTTTCTAAAATCTAATTAGGGCACTAAGGTGTGCCCCTTAAGAGCTACTCGTGTATGTTTATTCTACAGGGGCACATGCAATAGTTTTAGAGATATACGATTCATCAAAACGTTACTCCAGCAGGAAATGCAATATCTCGAAAACCTGAAGGGGCACAGATTTTATTTTTGGGGGCACATTTTGGCACACATATAAGCTCTCTGGCCATGCACAATTTTTCTCTCTCCGATCATTCGTTTAGAATTTTCCTGCTAGAAAAACGTTACCCCAGCAAGAATCGTTTTTTCCGTTTTTCTCCAAAACGACAGGGGGCACACATTTTTTATGTGGGGGCACATTTACACCAGATAAGGCACACATTATACGTTCTACTCATATAACTCTAGGAGACACTTTCTTGCTAGGGTAACGTACACCCTTTTAGAGGTTTTGTTTGGGTCGGGGGTTTTTTAAATTTTTTATTTTTTTTATTTCTTGCTTTATAAACTTAATGTCTCCCTTAAATCACCATTTATCTATTCATTGAGACCTTTTCAATGAGCCCAAACACGATACTTCTGCTGTTTGTTGGTGAATAACTTGGGTTTCCTGGAAATTCCAGGTGTTGCTCCAGCATCAGTTCAAGGTTATTTTTTTCGTCTAATATCATTGAAGTAATAGAATCCCAAATTTTGAGTTGATCAGACCCATGGAAGAGGCTAAAATCCTTTTTTCAACCAGAAAAGAGCTGATAATCTACAAACGGCTGACCCGATTTTGATGAAACATGTCTAAGAACACTCGCGATTAATACACCTTTCAAACAAAAAAAAACTAAATCAAAATCGGTTCATCCGTTCGGGAGCTACGTTGCCTCAGACAGACACACACACAGACACGTCAAACTTATAACACCCCGTCGTTTTTGCGTCGGGGGTTAAAAAGAGTCGTCTACAGACTGTTCACAAATCCGAAACCCGAAAACTTTGGAAGTTTCAATTAAATAGACAACCGCCATTCTTCCGACAGAGCTATTTGCAGTCAGATTCAAGGCCAATAAGTAGGTATTTGATGATGTGTTCTCGATTCGTCGAACTTGTCGAATGGTTGTGAATAGGCTACGCGGGATTCGATTCCCAGGTCGAAGTGTTTCCATCAGGAATTCCGCATCTGGCGCTTGGAGTCTGCATTTGTATCCGGTTTAAGTCGTCTCTAAATTCATAACCCATTACATGGGACTTTGAATTATGCCTACACATAGTACAAAGTACCCATAGAAAATATTTACTTCAAAAGTTCAATTCCAAATTAATTTTGCATGTAAGACTCTTGAGTACATTGATATCTATTCTGTGATGTAAGATTAACAGCGCCATAGCGACCATGGCAGATGGCTGATATTATTATGCTCTGTGCATGGCTGAATGACACTGTCAGTGTCAGGACTCACGTCACAGGCTAAAAATAACTATCACTACCTACTTGGTAGTAATTTCAATATGACCCAGATGTGTGAACATAAATATGAGGCAAAATAAGTATGTAAGGATCGTAGCAGGTGGCGTTCTGTAGTTTCCGTCTACTCCCATGGGAGAAAGAAAAGCGTGAGTTTAGTATGTACAGTCGCCAGCAGGTCAAGCTATCCCAAACTGTCAAATTTTCCAAATTAAACATAAACCTTATTCCTTTGTGATAAAGTTGAAAAACTGTCAAAGAAATTTGACAGATTGGGGTAGCTTGATGTGCTGGCCTCTGTACTAATTATAGTCATTTATGAACAGCAGTTGAACATATAATTTTTGGACATTAGTCTCAAAACAAAACGTTTATAGAATTGAAGGTTAAAGAAGCAACACATTTTTAGAGTTACGTTAATTACAAGGGTTGTGGTTCACCGGCCCGTACGTCACGCCCGCCTGCTTGTCATTAATTTTAGAGGCCTATACTAAAACAATTCTGCTGTCGGGATTGCTTGTAAAAGCAGGGTTGGGTGGGTTTGTAAATATTTTTGGGTGCAGCGACTCATGTAGTTATGTTCAAATTTCACTAATTGTTATTTTTAATTAGACTTCATCGCGGCATCCTCAAGATTTACAAAGTCCACTATGTAGATATTTACCGTTGTAAGATAAATTACCATTAGGATTTCCACGTTTTTTTTTTACCATACGATTATTTAGGTACCTATCACCAAATCACATAAGGGTTCATAGTCAGCCTGTTATGTTCCTACTGCTGGGACACAGGCCTCCTTTCGGTGAGAGGGAGTGGCCGAAATCCTCTAAGCCAGCCCGGCGTGGGTTGGTAGAAATTAAAAAAGCAAATGCTTTTCGAATTAATTATCAGACCACTAGACCAGCATAAATCCAGCACTTTTATTTGCATCAATAGAAGCATCACGACAAGCTGCTGTTATTTGTCACAACAGTTTAATTAGGAAAGAATGGAATCATGAGATAATCCTTGTCTTCCAGCAGCTGAAATAACATATATAATTCGATGGGAGGTGACGTGAATGTCTCAGGAAAATTGTAATGTTTTGAGGTTTTGACATTGATGATTTTTGTTAGGTGATGTGGGCGCGGTCCTATTGTTTTATTTGGCTTAGTAGAATTTGGATTTAAATCATTGCAACACGCAATTGCAACATTGAATTGACGTGAATGGCAACACCACACTTTTAGTTTAGCAAGTTATTTGTGCGGTGCACACGTTTCCCGCGTGTGTAGTGAATTTCCTTGGCTGCTCACGGCTGCAACCGTTCAATTTCTATTCAATGTGTATGGCTGTGAAGGTAAGTTACATTGGTTTGATACGTCAAGTATGCTTGCAGTCATCAATTTGCTACAAAATCACTTTAAAGGTCGTGCCCTCGCTTAGCGACAAACGTCAGCAGGCGTCACGAAACTATTTAAATTATAATACAATTTACATTATCCTGTTGTTACTAACTTCTGGATCATTATCCATGCATCTTGCGTTAGGTAGTTATGATAAGGTAATCGGAATGTATGTGGTCCCCGCCCCTTAGGCGCCCGTGGTGCAGGTTTAGTACCCGCCACGGTTTTTGTCTTACGCGTGGTCTTCATTTCATTGTTCGAATCCTAATTCTGCCGACCAAATCGCCGGTCGATATACCGATGTCCTACTGTCGAATGAGTCACGCAATAACTAGACATAAAAAGTTATGATGTTGCTGAACAGCACTTTTGCAACCTAATATAGCTAGGTAAGTAGGTATTTGTCGTAGGTACTTGGAGTTCTAGCTATATATGTGGGTAGAAAGTGAAGTTAGTGTAATGTTGTTGAAACTTTCAACTCACAACAAAACAATGGTGTGGCGAATCATATGCTGCACAGTTTGTATTTAGCTGTAAATATAACTTGTTACTTGAAATATTGGGTCAGTTGGGTGTAAGCCGTTGGAATTTTAACGAATTTGTTCTACATACATTTAACTAACAAAATTCTCTGTAAACCCATTGATATTAAGCTATTTGGTACTTTATAACTTTCATAATATTGCATGTTTAACACCATGACCTGTAATTATTATGCAATGCATGATAAACATGTCAAATCTGATAATGTTTTTAAACATAATATTAAATTCATATGGCATCACTTTATACCTTTTATATTTAATAAATTAATTGATCATGAAACACAAATTATTTAATTCATACTTAAATGTTTATAAAGAGTACAACTGTTACAGATCTCATTTATAAACCAAGCTGCGACTGTATCATTGTTTCCATTTAAAATGTCCATTGTCTTTGATTTGCTTTGTCCATGGTAAGTTGACAGGAGTGTTCATTGCACCCATAAATGATTTGTATGCACTTTTGGCGTGATTGATTCAGAATGTCTGCTCTAATGTGCAGGAAGTTTGCCATTATACAGTTGAGGATCTTTGTGTATTGTTTTGCTCAGAATATCATTTACTAAAAGTCAAGGATAGAAACTTACAAGAAAATAAAATGCTTTCTCTCTTTATAATTTATTTCTATATCTGTAAATGTCAAATACCAAACTACTTGCTTTTATAAAACCACTGAAATACTTAACCATCAAAAAGTATAAAACTTATTAGTACCAGTACACACCTCAATTTACAACTATTTTCAAAATGGTGGTTGACAAAAACTTGTTTACAAACAAATGTTCCCTTTTTGTAGCAAGGAATTTTACCTGACACACATTGGAATGTTTTGCTACTGTTTTTTTATAGTCTTCTTGTTCAGAAATGTTACCTGACCTGATTTACTGATCGTCAATATGAATGAATGGAATAAGTTTTTGTGTGAGTTTTTCATGCAGTTCTAGAATTATTTTATTAGATTTTTGCACCTTGGTAATTATAGTGTTATACATGTGTATTATGTATTATATTTATAACACTATTAAGAATTACGACCAACCAATATTAGATAGCAAACATGATGAAATATCGTATTTGTTACTCTTAGTACTTATCTAGTAAGGATCTTTCTAGATAGAAAACACGGCGCACTTTTATTTCAAATAACAAGCAGCGTTGACGTCACTAGCATACCTACGTAAATCTACGACAGCTTGTCCACAAGTTTCCTCGACTGCAAAACCAAACTGCAACGAAGGTAATTTATTACGTCATAATTGCATAATGCGGTTTATCGATAACTTGAGAAATATGAGCTGCCGTAGACTCATTGTTTAACACAGCATTTCATGCACGTGTACAGTCTACAAATCTGCATGCTACGTAAGACAAACCTACTTGATTCTACGCTGTTTGCGCACGGCTGCCCAAACGTTTACATATGGCTGGCTAAATCGTCGATGTGTGTGTCCTTATGCGGTTTAAGACCTTGCATTCAAACGCGAATTGACGTGATCCCTTTGGAGACAGCACACAGAGTATCTAAGAAACTGCTTATCGTTACTGGGAACTGTACATTAATGGGAGTTTAATGCACCGGCGTAAAATGTCAGGACTCCCTGGATAGTGCGTCGACCCGACCTTGGCTAGCGTGTGTTGACCCTGCGCAAGCGCTGGTCCGTTACCCCGACCACTCACGATCCCGCCTGACTACTCGCAGAGTGCGAGTGAGGCCACACCGTTTTCTACTGCTTTCATCCAACGCCGTTTTAGGTTGACAATTATAGTTTTGACGTCACCACTCGGCGATAGAACGCGATTGTTTATAGAATTTTAAAATATTATTTTAGTAGGTAGATGATGTATCAGTTAGTTGCTCGCATTCTTCAACCTACGTGTTGTTTTCCCCAGTTCATGGTTCAGACAAACGCTTCAACCATAAATTAGCTTTGTGTGTGTAAACACGTACTATTTCTCGGAAGCTAATATTATCAGTCCTGTTTATACCTATTTGCTATTTTTCTCCGAGACTCCTTATACTAGAATACCTATCTAAGTACTTGCCAGTGGCTTGATTATTTAGTGACTGTAATTAGTAATTACCGTTCAGTTTATTAATATCTGTCAAGCGACGTTAACGACTAAACAAACAAATCATCGGACTGACGCTTCTGCGTCCGACATAGCTACGTCAGAAAATAGCAATTGAATTAACTAGAATATCAAGGAATTTAGCTGTTCTAATTTAAACTACCAATGTATTTAAATTATGGAGGCACCGCAATCATCCAAACATTTATGGAATTTCCGGAAAGCGCCACTCAGACTCGACTTAAAGCTGTTAAATGGCGTGGCCATTAAGCGCCGCGCCCGCCTCGGGGGAGAAGAGGGCCGCTTGACAAGCGAAAGCTACGTACTACGTATATAGAAAAACGGGCTGTTATTCAGCAAGGGCTAAGGTCGTTGCTCCGAGCTCCTGGCATAGACGGGCTTTCGAACCGCAGGGCGACGCACCCAACCTCGTCCTTTTGACACAACAAGCACATTATTAGTATGATTGATCGGTTTTAAACCGAAACCTGTATTAATTTGGCTAGTTTTGGGAGTGCAAATAATATTTCTAGGTCATGAACAAAAATACATTTCTCGCAGCGGCAAGCGTGTGTTTATTAATTTTGTGGCTTTTGTAATACACTGACATAAAAATAAAACATTTGCTGAAACTTCTGAAGCTTGGTTACGAAACTGAACGGAATCTTCAGAGTAATGTTTCTCAATGTGATACGCTGGCTCTACGTTTTCATCTACTCGAATCATGAAATAGACTATGAAGTAGAGAAAATTCTCTGCTGCTTTCCGAGACTTTATAGGTACGAGTCTTTCCTTTTTCTATTTCAAAACGCCTTTTTTCTTCCGCAAATGTTTGCCAAATCGTTTGCATATATACGAGCCAATCTTTGTTTTGTATTTAATGTCAGAATTTGTAATTAAAGCGGCATTGCGCTCTATGTATAGACATAGGTCTATTCATGATCGTTGTAAGTGCAGGTAAATGGGGTCAGAGACGCGGCGCAGTCCGCGCGGGCGGATCCGGGTCACTGAGCCAGGTCGCGGTCAGGACGACTCTCCTCCTGTTGCCTGGTTAAAAATAGAATACAGTTCAAGAACTTAGAAGTCTAACTTTAACATTTTGCTGTATCAATATCCCAGAACCTTTTGCATCTGTTGTCATTTTCACTAAAGGCAATTTCTAATCTCACCCAAACCCTCCCAAAAACTAAAATTGTCAGGCAACTGTGCTCTTGATAACCGTTATCAGATTAGTTTTTTTATACTCTTTTTGTAGGTATGCTTTAATGACAAAAACAGATTTTGGAGGTGACCTAAAATCACGCAACATTTTACCGTAATTAAATTAGTAAAAAGATCTTTGCGTTGTTCCAGGGAAGCTATTAATAGTTGATATAGACTGATGGTAGACTGAATTCTGGGAAAAACTAGTGCACTCAATATAGTCTATCGGCCATTGCGCGTGACGTCATGCGCAGTACGTCACCGTTATAATACGTCACGCCCCAACTCCCGTATCATCCAGTACATTCTGCTCGTATTTGTTCCTACCTTTATGATCATATTATCAACACACAGTAGGATAGTAATCAGATTCTGATTTGTCTTTTGTAATTTGGTAAAACCAAAATACCCAAATCAGAAAAATATCGAAGTTATCACAATGTAGGTACTAAAAGTATTTACATCTATTTAAAAAGATAAACAGAGTTATTATCATAATCTTAAGACCTTGAAATGCCTGTGGGTATGTTATACCTGTCGTTCTGGTTTACATTCCCGTACTTAATTTTTATTATTAATGGCTGTTGTAATTTTGAAATATTAATTTACAGACTTCCGTTGGTTAAGCTACTGTTATTCCTGGTGGTTTTCAACAGTATACTCTACTTAGCATACCTACAGGAGATTCATGTATCAATTTTAATTTCTCGGAGGTTCTTGAGGCACAAGTTTGCTAGCAGAAGATTGACGCTAGACCAAACAATCTGAACATGTTCCCTAAAGAGCCGGAAAAAGTTAGAATTCTCATGCCAGCTAACATCACATGACGCCATGAACAAACCATTTAAAGATTGAGGGCCGCTGGAGACTACAAATATGAATTGGTACAAAGACTGTTGTAGACTGTGGCTGGCTGATGCCAGCCACAGTCTACAACAGTCTGGTCAGTTTGCGTCACACATCAGTGTAAGTTGGACAAATACTCTCGGGTTTTGAAAATTGGAAGCAACCTACTGAAGTGATCGGCTGAGAAAAACTGAATCGAATATTTTAGACACAAGCTCCGTACAAACATCACCTGATAGATCTTATGTGTAGTGCAGGGTGGTGATCTTGTACCTATTCTAATATAGTTTACGTTGTTTGATGCAAAGTTCATCGTAATAGGGTTCACCAGTTATCATCCTGCCAGCCACACGATGATAACATGCCGTTCATCAACCGAACATCTGCACGTTGATAACTCAATAAAACGTCACAGATTTATGACCCTTCCCTTCCATAAAACATTTCGAATGTTTATGCATTCTTGCTTTAAAAATATCTCGCACAAGCATTCCAAGTAATGTATATTGAAATATTGTGCCAATGTGCAATATATCCATCAAGAATAAAAAGAATTGTGAGCATTAACTCCACGAAGACATTGGCTATTTCTGAATGGTCTCCCACGTTTTTATAAATGCAATTCTCAATGGTCAAGCTGCGGAAGTTACTAGGCATAAGTTCAAAACCATGTCTGTCTGTAACAGATATGAGGGGGCTAAGGGCGGGCGGAGTCGATGACCGAGTATTGATCCCGACGAAGTGGGTCGTGACCCGTTTTCCGTTGCAATACACCTAAGGGGAGCGATGCAACGGTCATATCGATGCAATATTGCATTACGTTCATGTGAATAGTGCGACGCTTCGCCTACACGTGGACGTGTTCTAGATAGCTGTATACAGAATTATGCCTGTGATATGTTCTCTTTTTCGTTCAATGTTAATGAATCCGACAGCGTTCCTGGGGCTCAAGTCTGCTATTTTTATAAATTCGTCATTCCAACACGATCCCATTGTCATTTTGCTAAAAGTTCGTAATCTGCTAAATTCATAATGGTCGATCAGTGGTCGGTCAATGGTCTCGTAATAGAATTGTGTTATAATGGCATTGTTGTATTGCCATTATTATAAAACCCGTTAGTAGAAATGATTTTCGAAAAATACTACAAAATTTCAACAAAACTCATGCCAGATTTCATTTATATGTATAATATTTTTACATATTATTTTAGGAACTCTGTTAAAATTTTAGCAGATTACCGCCTAAGTCAGTCATTCATTTGTCATTATGTACGAGATTACCAATAAATGCCATTTCTTTTAATGGAGTGTCAGTGGCTGACCATTGGAAAGTCATAATGACGCCATTATATTAGTAGATTATCAAAGTTATCAAAATCAACAATTATGAAATCAATGATAGACCATTCTGACACTATTGTAATAGCAGACTTGAAGCCCCGGGGCCTAAGTCTACTAATTTATAAACGTTACAATGGTCTCTCAATGGTGTGTTTTTGACAGTTTTTGTATGGCAAATCTGTCAAAAACTTACCATTGAGAGACCATTGTGACGTTTATAAATTAGTAGACTTAGGCCCCTGGTATGTTAAATTGTTAATATACATAGTTTTATTGGGATGATGCCACCTTCCAAAATTATTTATGTGATCTACGCTCTACTGGTAAAAAGGAAAACTGTAGAATCCTTTCAGCGCTCCCAATTTCTGACTTATTGATTCTGCCTACGTTGCCGTGACTCGGTTCCGTATAAACTTTACTTTCTATTTATAGATTTTGATAGTCTCGTTTATGTTGTTGAGTTATAATAAGTTATAACACAATAAAACGATAAATGTATTTACAGATATGAAAGACATAAATATTTATATTGCACGTTCAGTACACGTTCATTTCATGAGCGTTGCACAGGACGGTCGATGTGGTGCGTGGCCTTCGGACGTTTAGTACCCGACTTGCTAAATGTCAGTCACGTCAATTCCGTGTTTTGCGGTAACCGGTACGGAGTTATTGCCCCTGCTATCCTGCTAAATTTTCGTTAATTCTTCAGTAAACACCGAGCTGTAAACCTCTCCTGATGGCTGCGAAATGAAGACCTGTATCCTCTTTGTTCCCCTATAATCTGTCTGTAAGTTGCCTTTAAACGAAAGTTCTGCTGTGAAGAGAAAGTCTGAATTATTCATGTCAGATAATGAGGTCGGGTATGGAGGAAACGCTTTTCTCGGCCGGGTTCGTTTGTGTGAATAAACTGCTGAAGGCACCTACGCCGAGGCAGTAAATCGTTGTGATTGGTCCATTGCTTGGTTAAGTAAGTATCAGTGATGTGAAAGTTGATTTGCACCGCGTATTCCCCTCCATGCTGCTTATAGGTGTATGGAGCGTTCACTGTTCACTACTGGAATGACAGTCTTTGTTCAAAAACCTACTCATATTTCAAGAAAGTGTACAAGCTACTATATTTGCGAGATTGCACGAAACGTCCCGAATCGTAAAGCAGAATAAACATCCCAAAATAGAACAGAGTTTTCCTTATGCGTGTTGGCCCCATTCACAATCTTGTTCGTTCACAATTTAATAAATCATTCTGACGTTTTTTCATCTAAATCGCATACTCATTCTTCTACGTAGGTATATAATCTAAAAGCTGTTGTTGGTGATTCTAGAAATCAATTTTTGTGACAGAATAGTCAGTCAATGTACAGTCGAGTTCATTAATATATTGGCCCTTTCAGAAGTCTTAGTGCGAGTTTCATTTAACCATCACTATCAAACGCTTCGAGCGCGTTTGGCGCGCCGATTGGCCCTGGATTGGTGACGGCCCAATCGGAGCGCCGAAAGCGCTTGATGCGTTTGTTCGAGATGGTTAAATGAAACTCACACTAGGGCCACAGACTTCAAAAATATGAAAGTTAAGAAAGTTCATAATTTTGTGACTGCTTTTTCTCATAATTTTTCCCAATGCACAGCATATATTATTAAACCGTTCACATGAGGACATATTTTTGATCTATAGGTTCTATAGAATTTATTGACCTATCCAACGCTCACAATATTTGGAATCCTTGACAGTGCCAATAATATATTAATGAACTCGACTGTACCTATCCCAAAATAATCTACTACGCCCGTTGCCATGTCGACGCGAATGGTTTTGACCTTCAGACTGATTTATATTACATCACGAAGATTTTTGCCATAGAACGCAGACGTATTTCTTTATGGTAGATAAAAATAATAGAAGTCTGAATTTTTGCTTTGGCGTGATGAGATGCACTTTTACGAAATAAGTTTCGCATTGCAGGTACAATATATAGGGTAATCCATGTATCATACCAGTACTTGTCGTACTTTAACCTGTTGTGTTGGTAATGATATCACTACGGCAAATACCGACGCGTTTCACTAAGATAACTATGCTTTTTATCTGATAAGCACTTATCAAATCTATAATTACTGCGATATAAAAAGAGTCGGTGTGAACTGATTTTTAATCTGAACGGATTATCAGTAGTGCATAACGTTATTGACGACATTTCAATAATTTGGTTAAAGTGTAAGCTCCAGGGTAGCCTGCGAAATTCAAATTTTCTTACATTTCTTGCAATTTGCAGGTCAGGTTGTATGTTGATTAAAATAGGATACGCGACTGTAGCAAATATGGCTTTACAGAACTAATCATTAATACAAACCTTTGAATGAGTTAATTTAATCCCATTGAATGTATCAGTAAGTTATCTGACTATTGAAAGATCAGCCCTTATTCGTGAAATAGTTATTCAATGTGATTAAATGAAATTAGATGGTTGTTCTGTAAATACATGCGTGTTACGATCGCGATTTTTAAATTTTTTTTTATCAATAAACAGCCTCACACTGACCTGCAAAATTGCAAAAAAAACGTAAGGGGGCGTCCATTATTTACGTGTGGCGTTTATGGGGAGGGGGTGGAGATGAATCTCACCCAATCTCATGTGTGGGAGAGGGGTTCTCGTAAAATATCACGTAATTCATATGTTTCTCCGCAAAGAAACAATGTAAAATTGCGAGTAAACTGAGTTAAATTAAGTAACACAAATCTTTATCCACTAATATGGCCAAATCCTACTAAATAATATTTATCGCGGCTATACGAAAGCCACAAAGTAGCGCAGTAAGGACGCACGCTTCTCAATTGTCATACCGCCACTGGCCAGCCGAGCCAGCCAAACGCAATGCACAAATCCAACGCAAATAAGCACAGATTAACGTTTTTACACTAAAAATACGCATTTTGAAATATCTCAAGTGAGATTATGAGGAGGGGGGAGGGTCGACACAAATCTCACGACATCGCACCAGAGCGGGGGTGGGGTTCGATAAATCATGAGCATCTGGATTGAGGGCCTATTTTTAAAATCCTTGCGAAACGAAATAAGACTTTAGGGAAAATTAGTAAAAAATAGATAAAACTTAAAGCAAAGGGCCATACATTTCTTAAACGTGAATTAAACTGTTATGACCAAATAACTTGGACCCTCAATCCAGACGCGTGCATAAAGTGGCATCGCCTAAATCTCAGAAAGTTCTATCTCTGGGTTATTCATTTTATCTAAGATTTTCTTAAATATTTTAAGAAATTCCCATATCTGTAGAATATGACATTACAGTTTTATGGTGGTACGTATATCTAGGTCCCTCAATTCATTCATGTCTTTACTGAGGAATAAGTACTTTCTGAGATTTCGGCTATGCCACTTAATGCACACGTCTGGATTGAGGGCCCATGTTATATAATCATAATAGTTTTAATTCACGTTTAAGAAATTCATGGCCCTTTGCTTTAAGTTTTAACTATTTTTTACTAATTTCCCTATAAGGCTCATTTCGTTTCGCAAGGATTAAAAAAATGGGCCCTCAATCCAGATGCACATGAAAAATCGCCAAAATTGCCTCACGTTATTACTGGATGCCCCCTAAGAAAAAATTGAAATCACGGGTTATTTTAGCACATCCTCCAATTGATTAGCTATCTTCACATGGTTAGTTAAAACGTGTGTTGATACTGGGCACGTTTGCAGTAGGAGTTTGTTAAGATCTAACCAACAATCTCGCCCCATTTTGTTTATCCTACGAACGCACGTTGGGGGCACGTGCTGGAGTCACGTGGGTGGTACATGGACACGTTGGAGCAAGCCCTATTTCATTAATGAAATTAAATTTCTATTAATTGACGCCTCGTTTACTGGCAGTCTTTATAAGACATTGAAAGCTTCGTGGAACCATGACACAAACCTACGCACGCAGCTTTATGCCCCTATGCCATTTAATTAATTACTTACAATTTCTTGTCAATCAATCAGTCAATTTCGTGGGGCTTGTGGCTAAGTAACAATAACTGCACGGGTCGATCGATCAGGTTAAGCTACGCTTACCGTGATTGAAAAGAAAGAAAAAAGAACGTTAAGCCGTTGGTCCCGGCTGTCATTTGTAGATCTTTGACAGTCGTAACGGGTCGTCAAAGCCCGAAAGTCTGACAACCAGTCTTAGCAAAGGGTATCGTATTACCCAGTAACTGTGTTGCGGAGGTCAGATAGGCAGTCGATCCATGTAAAGCTGCATCAGGTTAGACTGGAAGCCGACCCCAACATAATTGGGAAAAGGCTACGCAGATGAAGATCAATTTTGGAAAACATCTACGTAAATGAAGTGTTACTAACTGCACTTTTTGTATTTTCTCGGTTCTAGTCCTTCAAGAAACTAAAAACTAAATACTTATGTACACTAATTTACGCCATTCCCTTATCTTCGCCATCCTCGTTCCTGCCCTTGTGCCAATTTATTTGAGGTCGACGCAGCAAGACTTCTTCCATACATCTCTTAGCTGTCACATCAGCAATCATCCCCGTTCTAGCCATATCAGCATTTTTAGTAATCTTATGGCCATGTTTATAATTTCGTAATATTCCATCATTTTCCATTTGCAAGTTTCGATTCGAAGTTCATTTATTTGATAACTAGCTTTAACCAGCGGCTTCGCACGCGTGGTGGTCGAAAATTATACTAGGACTAGATTATCCCGATAGTAACCGACATATAAAGTATACTGTGTGTTAATCTAGGTTATAAACTATCTGTTCAGATTGCATCGAAATCCGTTCAGCCCCATTTACGTGATTGAGTAACAAATATCCTAACATGCAAACTTTCAAATTTATAATATTAGTAGGGTAATAATATTGACCGCAAATCCTCATTATCCCATGAATTTTGTAAACATGTAGTGAACCTTCAAGCAAACGTTGTGTGCAAGCTCTTGTGCTCATCAAGTTCTCCCAAATATTTAATAGCTCTAAAGTAAAGAGTTCCTTTACTTTCCGTTTGTAATCAGAGGATCAGAAAATGATCAGAAAGGCGAGGCGGATATATCGATAGTGAAAATCAACGGCATATTGCGTATCCAGTGATTGAACTTATAAATCTACTTTACTGCCGACTGGCTGTCAATAAATATTTATGGATGATATATTATTACCTTTGTTTTTGGATTAAGTCAACATACAGCTTATTCCGTCCAATAAAAACTTACCTACAAACGCTCATTCACATCATAAACACTCATTTTGCTAGTCTCTACTCTCTATACTATAAGTACCATAATTCTCAATGGACTAGAAAATTTTCTCTCGCCGTGGGTGGAGCTAAATTTATCCGAAGCGGGTTGTAGTGGGCAGGCTTCGACAATACCGGCAGCTGTATCGTAAAGCCTGTTTTCCCATTTAGACGTAGGAGGATGCCAACATCTCAGTGCACGTAGTTATAATATTCTAAATTCGTTAAAAATAAATAAATAAAATTCATTCATGTCAGTTGAAAGATTTGAGACCCACGTGTCGAGCCGGTGAGAGCGAACGAGGTCGCTTTAGCGATAACCTTAATTCCACATTTTCAGGATTGCAAACCAACGTTGTAGCTCGCACGCTAAATCATTCTCAGGGGCGATAGAGAGACCTCTTTGCATTTTTATTTTACGCATGATTCGCGAAGCAGTTTCAGCATAATTCTGTTATAAATTTACACGAATCTATGAATTGACTTTTCTATGCCACAACGACTTTCTCAAATCACTTTTTATTAGGTATACAGATAGCCACACGTGGGAGTCTTAATACGAATTCTTTCTCGTTTTTCTCGCTAATAATAGAATGTGACCGACGACGGGTGGCGTCGCGGTTGCTAATCGAATCTTCTCGGTCACAGATGCGTCGTCTAAAATGCAATTGGTTCAGTTTTATCGGTGTCGATTTATGTTTTATCTCACCAATTAGGAACTGTTGGGAAAAACCCGAGATCAATCAGTAACAATTAGATAAAACTGTAGATCGTATATTAGATCGTATATTAGCAAGCGTTTCGTTCGACTCATTTGCCACCTCCACTAGTACTGACAACATGATTCATAACTTCTGACTGTTCAATACTGAGATCTATCAAACAATCATTGTTTCATTCATATGATGGATCATAACTTGTGAAAAGTTTGAAAACTTGTGCGAATCGAATGAGCAGTCGTCGGTGTGCCTGTGTGCTATGTGGACAGCGGAGTTCGTCTGGCAAGACTGGCAAGTGACGTGACGCCAACGCCCCCGCCTGCCTCGCCGGCGCGCCGCACGGCGTGACGTCGCCCGCGGCCTGCGCTGGGGCGGCGCGCCAGTCTCTGCACAACCGCGGCACCGACAGTGTCGAACCGTTGCGATGTAAACGTCTAACCTTCTAATCTGTCTACAACGACAGCCTCAGTTGCGTATGCACGATAGTTTCAGTTAATTTCCTCATCGGTCTATTAACTTAATTTTTGTGTTAAAATAACTGTTTTCTCATCCGCCGCGCCGGACTCATGTAAGTGAAGTTTCTGTGTCATCATCATTAACGTCGGTGTCCCGCATTACTGACGCGTTTTAAACGAATCCTCAAGAGTCGAGCGAGCGTGACCAAAGTAAGACAATCTGGGGAACACAGTACGTCATTCGGTCCTGGTCGGTTGGATATGGTCAAAATAGGCGACCAGGTAATTTTTTTGAATTGCACAAAGTTTTCTTTTGTAGTGATACATTAGAGAAAACTTGCGATCATTTGTAACGTTTGCATTAAAAATTATTCCTCACTTTTGAATCAACAGGTGTTCAACTGAAAAGCGCGGTCACGCCTCGCACTTTAGAAGTAGCGTAAAAAACGTTTAAAATGAGTAGCTCCACTTTCATTTTGTTGTGTTTATATGATCAAGTTCTATGCCTGTGATCAAAATTATGAAGAAAGTAAGTCTGAGTTAAACCTTACTTTATACTTACTGGAACCGTAAAACTTGTTTGAAATTTAAACGAATGCAAACTCATAAAATACAGGGCACAGGTCTTCATCAAAATTGTTTTTGCTGTATCATTAGGTAATCTTGAAAGCAATTATAAAGTCAGCCCTGAATTTGGATCACGAAAGACTAATGGATCAAATTAATTAGAGTTTGAAGGCAACAATTATCCGATTGTGATACACTCTGACCTTTGCAAAAATTACCAAAATTGTAGCATGGTGTGTTGTTAAAATGGAAATACAAGTTTGCATAATGACCTATGTTTTTGTTTATTGTGTTAATTGAATACCACTTTTATCGTTCCTCACGGGCGCGGCTATCTACATGACTTTAGAACGTACTATCACTTCTAATAATTAACAGATACTTCAACCAGTATTATAACGTTTGTTGTTTTATTTCCTGTATCTTGAATACAAATCTCAAGTTTCTATTATTATTTGTTTCCTCATTATATCAGATTTCTTCGACCACATTACGTGGGTCATCAATGTCACGGTCAATAACTATATATTATGTATAATATCTAGTGTAGCAGCAGTCCTTTGTTTCTTTGCCAGTAAATGTTGCTTATCGTCCACTTCACAAATGGTCTTGCTTGGCCACATTTTACTTCTCTGTTTACGTTAAATGCGTTCATTTCTTCTCTTATTGTTCTTAAAGATAATAATGTGTATATTAACATTTATTGAAGTGTCAACCTCAAACACACAAACCAAGTCATAAATTCCTGTGTTTAACAACGTTTGTGCACTGACGTTTTACATTCAATTATCTAGCAGTAATCGATCAGGAACTTGTAATAGTTATTTATTGTTAATGTATTCATGGTTCTGTTCCTTGTAATTGATGTTGAGTATCTTTATGAATATTGATTAGTTCTATATATAAATCAAATTACCTCCTTTTAAGATGTGGTATTTACGATAACTTTTGAATGCAACTTGGCTATATTCGACTCGGGATCCAGGTAAACCGTTTCTATTACCTCTTTTTTCGCTATTTCAAGCCTTTCAGAGTCTTCGAGGTCACAGGTAAACGTGCCACCGTCGTAAAGGGCGCAAATCTTCCCCCTGTAATGAGAAAATAAACCCATAGGCAACAGCGAAATAAATTGGGGTATGAAAGTTTTACGGAATACGGAAGTTTATTTTCTTTTCATGTTATTTTGACTTTCTTTTACTTTGGGATAGAAATGAGAAGGGAATTTGGAGTTATGTACTGAACGTATGGGTTTTATGAAATAGATATCAAGTGGCAATGAACTGCAGTCACTGTACTAGCTAATATTTTATCTATCAGATGTTGCTTGAGTTGTTCCTATAAAGAGATAGTGGCAGCGGATATGACTTCATTCGGATGATTACACATAAATGATTAAACTTCTAACGCTCGAGATAAATACTGATAACATTCTTGATGATATATTTTCGTAAATATTTGCATGTTTTCACTTTCATTTGTGATTCACTCGCAACCTAGCTCAAGTAGTAAACATTTCGGTACGAGCTGATGGAAGTGTTGACGCAGTTTGGTTTTTATTGGGGAATTTATTTTGCGCTTTATTTTTCTTGTGAAATGAGTCGCAATACGATGGCCTGGTAGTTAATGTAAATGAAAAACAGAATGAGTCAACTACGAAAAGTTCCACGCCCATGAATTATTAGTAGCAGCTTTTATAGTCTGTTTATACTGACAAAGACAAATTAACTTATCCTCTTAACGTCCTAGGTTTGTCCAATCTAGTGTTCCCACGACTTGGTTTAGTAAGATCATTATCAAACTAAGTTTCTTGTACTTAGCGTTTTTTTTTTTCTATGGTAAATTTAGTTACCCCATTTGGGATCACAATTTACAAGCATGATGTCATATATGCATCAGCCGCACTCTAATAGGCAGCAAACGAGGTGCGTTAGAGCAATTCAAAGTCAAATCATTTTCAATGTGCATGTTGCTATTATTGCTGTTTCGTAATTTATATAGGTAAGTAGCTATTAGATAAGTACCGCATGATCCAGGTTAGTACCAGTTATAGGAGGACAATGCATACACTAGTGCTCTCAGAATGGTGAAGGTAAACATCGTGAGGAAACCGGCATGTTTTAAGACTAAAAAATTGGAGACATGTGATATCTACCAACCCGCACTGGGCCCGTGTGGTGGATTACCGAGGAGGCCTGTGTCCTAGCAGTGGGAATATTTTGAGCTGATTATGTTTGCTATCGATGCATAACACCAAGTAGTAAGCACGGTAACCTAACATAGTTGATTTAAGAATATTATCAGTAGCCAAATCGTTTGTAGGAGGATAAAAATTCACGTTTCGCGGCAACATGTGTGCTTTGTGAGGTACCAAACTACCAACGATAATATAAATGTCGCATTGATAGCACACACATAGGAATTTTGTTTATCTGCTGGTGGCCTTCAGCTGCGGAGTTGGTTCGTGACTAAATCATAAGCTATCGCTATTGTTCCATCAGTTCATAATAATCCCGCGAGATATCGGTATCAGATTGATCTGTTTTCCATTACCATGATATGAATGCGCACTCAATGTGATAGGCGCTATAAATCTTTAGTGCCATCTGCTATTTAAGTTTTCCATGAGAAATCGTATATAGCAAAACTGCTCATCCTGTTCAAAATACAAAAGAGTGCCAAATGTAATAACTTCACTCTACTCTGGATAAGCGCGTTGTTCCTGGTGGTCCAACTTGTTGAATTACAAGCATCAGCAATCCATCTTGTCGCTTTCCGGATTTATTCTCAGACAGAACCAGCTTTTCTTGAAAGAGTCGGTTGTGCACTGATTAGCAAGCATGCGTCGCCGTCGCCAAGACGGTTTCACATCTAGAAGCTGGTTTAATGAGGGGCTCATCTATTTTCCGCAACTATATGAAAGATGTTGTATGATATAATCCCTCAATTGTCTGTTACGACATCCACGGGAAGAAGTGGGATGATATATTCTTGGCTAGAGACAGCACAATAGATTTTATTGAACTGCAGAAATTATTGGTCTGTTGTATTATTATTGTATCAAAGTTTTCAAAACATCTGCGTGGCAATAAAAGGAAATTGGATTTTATTACAAAACGGGAAAGTGAAACACTCTTTAACCTCAAAAAGTTGTTGTGGAACAAATTGCCGTTTTAATTTGACTTGGGGTAAACAACATCAAGGTTTGTAAAAACTGCTTCCTGGAATTACCGGCAAATAAGCTTAATATGCAACTAGTTGCATAGACATTGTTGGGCGACGACCTCGCTCTGTTTCCGCCATTACTGCGATACTTGATGCACTGGAAAATCTACCCTTTGGGGAATGCACCCTTTTTTTCTGTCTGGTATGTAATCGATTTAGTTGCTCAGTGAACCGTGACTCAATGGGAGGAAGTTCAAATATAATACCTAGAATAGTTTTAATTGGGGAGTCACTCGTTCTAAGAACAAAATCCTTTAATAATTTACATGTTTTAACGGGCTGACAGTACTTGTTAAATATCATTATCCACGTTAAACGTAAAACTTTACAATTGTTAATACTTGTGCATGACTTTGACCAACACAATGAAGTTAATTGTTTCCAACGATTGTCTGGCGGTTGCTCAAGTACTATGTTACAAGTTCAACAGTGCGGTGTTAGTCACGTGTCGACTCTATGAATTCATGCTATGCTTTGCTAGTCTTCGTCCATCGAATTCCATTGCTAGACTGCCAGCGCTATTGATAGACCAATAACATCCGCATCCTCGTGCCCTTGCACCCATGATCGTGCATTGTGTCAAAAATACTGTTCACATCTAATTTATTCACGACGGAATAATCAAATACATTAAACGTATAGTTACTCGTAAAAGTACAATAATCACCTGAATAGTAATCGATTCGCAAATCGTCATTTTGTAAATTCAAAGCAATTAATCTAATGCGTCCAGCATTAGATTAATAGTAATCGATTCGCAAATCGTCATTTTGTAAATTCAAAGCAATTAATCTAATGCGTCCAGCATTAGATTAATTGCTTTGAATTTACAAAATGACGATTTGCGAATCGAGAGTGCTGACCGTACTGTCAAAAGCTGAGCCTTATCCAAAGTGAAATAGAATGTGAAGTAACGTTATGTTATTTATTATGTTCCAAAAATTCTTTGCATTGCCTACGTGCAAATATCTATGAGCAGATGTTTCAGTTCCGGCTCTACCCACAAATTGTTGCTAGTTGCTACCCTCCAACTGAGTGTGCGTATAGATTTTTAAGTACTAACTGTATCAGGTCGTGGTCCCGACTATCTCGGCTAGACGTTCTCCCGGGTTCAGACATTACATATGTTGGTCTGAACCGTCTTCGTCGTCCGCATTGTGCACATGTGTGCAGCCTGGCTTGGGTTTATCGACCGTAGCGTCTAGTTCAGACAATCTTCCCTTCGGCTGCGATTGCAGAATATTCTCTTTGTCTCATAAGTGTTATATTGCTCTTTTTGTTTACTTTCATACGATTCATGGCATCTACCTATCTTTGTGGATATTCACAAGTACTAAAATAACATTTACGGACTTGTGAGCGACTTCGAACATAAAATAAAACGATTTTACAAAGTAGAACTCATTAACATGATTCGTTATTTACTTCACTTGTTTTACATAGTATCCAATTTATAATATTATAGAAAGGGAAAAACTGCGCAGAACTTCGCCATTTTATAAATCAGTAGTGTGTGTAAGCAGATAACGTGCTATTTCGGTGACATCGTCACTCTTATTTTTATCTACGGTTAACTGTTCCATCTAGAATAGATTGAATGGGCAATTATCTCGTGCAGCGTACCTAATGACTGTTGCTACTAATAAAACCACGCAAATTGAATCGTATCTCTGTTATGATGATTAGAAGCTCATTGTGTAGGATCGGGCATCTATTTGCGCTCAAGGAAAATTAAATTCCCAAATTGAAATATGTTTGCTCGCGTCGGCACGAGCCACTGTTCCTTTTGGCCTGAACCCAAGTCTGTGCCGTCTCCTTGATAAAATCTGAAGGAAAATAAAGCAAAACACTTCAAAATATTCGTGAAGATTTTCACGCAGCTAGGTATTAAGTGGGGGAGGACAGTAAATTCGATTGCGGCCAATGTTTTGCATCAAGATTATACATAGGTACACGATTGTAAATTTAAATGTAAACATGTGACGTGAAATGTAAATCCCACGCCGGTATCGTGGCTGCCAACATCTCGTACGCCGCTGTTTCAGAGTCATGCCCGCGCCACTCCCGTAATCCGTCGTCTTTATTGTTTTGTGCTAATTGTGACAAAAATTGTATATTCAAATTGAAGTGTTTAGTGAGACCCCGCCCGAGCAAACCACGCGTAAGATGCCAGATCTTTTGGGGGCAAACGATATCATTTATATTGTGCTAACAGCGCTGTTCTCTGTGATACCAAATTTATTAAATAAATTTCGTGATCTCCAGTTGTTTAGGAATGTGTTAATAAGTGTTTGAACTATAGAAGTTAAATATAATATGGTTGTGTTCCATAGCTATACGTGAATAATCTTTATTCGTTGAAGTGTGAATACCATATGTCTATCACGAAGGATCGATAGGTATCGTTGATATCCAAGACAAATATTGAACAAATTGTTTTATTTATCTTGCATGCTCTTTCACCATTGATAAAATATTAACTTGAATATAGTTTTATATTGTTCATTAGAGCTATTAATATGTGACTGCCAAGAACCACATTATCGTTGTGCATAGTGTAAACAACAGCATTGAGCCACAAGTAAGACACTGCGGCATTTTTGTTAATTGTTGTTTTTTGTTTGTCGCAGCTGGAGATCCCTTCTGTGGCGACATTGATGGAGTTCCGCTTGGACAGCGCGGAGTACTGCCAGGCCCAACACAAATAAACTGCAGGGCGTTTTGTGCGACGAGGGAGCGGACCGTGTCACCGCTGGACCCATGCTGCCGGGAGCGCGCGATTCTACGCACCCCAAGCGTTGTACCACGTACACACACCCACAGGTAACCGCATGATCTTGCTAACTACGCTCAACCGCCATATTGAAATCAGAGTGGGGTGAACTGAAGCCGGCGTCCCACGGCAGAACTATCAGTTGTTATCTGCTCCTGACCAAGACAAGAACGCGATACGGTGATAATACTGTAACCGAATCCGTTTACTTAACGCGTTACAACACTAATAATATAGGTGCACTTGTTGAGCAGGTATTTATCGAAATAAAATAACAGCAATGTTGTTCAGATCGCGTAGTGTTTACATATTGTGTTATCAAAGTGTTGTGTTGTTTAAAAAAGAGTGCTGACCTGTGTGAGGCATATCCACAACTGACGCGATGTTGGCTCTGGATCAGCTCGGAAATACCGATGTCGATGGACAGACATAGGCGTTCAGAACATCGCACGTCCACATGACCGAAACTTCGCTGTATCCCGAACACTATTTTTAGAAGCCATTTTTTATTCCACTTCAGTCGTTGCGCGAGCTTTGACGCAAATACGCTTTAAAAATGATATTCGTCGTAAATCTCAGCGCGGAGCTGGCTGGATCGCTGACATTAACGAAACTATTATTTTTGTTTCAGTTACCTTAAATTCGGAAGCCACAGAAAATTGGACCATATCATTCAGTTGCCGAAGTTCGTGTGACAAAACTTATGTTTTTCGCATAATTTCTTTTAGTTCCATTCCACATTCTGAACTTTTGTTTGTTCGTCTCCGAATGCGATCAAGTGGTTGAAAGCGACATCCATGCGGGTGGTTCTCATTATATAATTGGACCCTTTCTAAAGAAAAGTAACGAAACTGTCGTGTGTTGTGTGGAAATAGAGTGACAGTTTGTCTGTTAGACTGTGACGGACCGTGACATCTTTTTCTGACGCGTGTGACGTGATTACCAGCCGGGTGCGTATCTTGTGTGACCGGAGAGCAGCGAATCGATCACGATGAAGCAGAAGGACATCAGGCCGGCGCCCTCGCTAATCGAGTACAAGAACATGCGGTTCCTCATCACCGACCGCCCGTCCGACGTCACCATTCAGTCCTATCTTCAGGTAAATATAATTTATTTGTACTATTTATAATTAGCTCAGTGTAAATGACACCTCAATACCAATAAGTCAATAATATTGTTGTAATTTATTTTGAACTAAGATACTCAGTAGGCAATAAAATGTAGGCCACTCAAGACAGTTGGGAACTAATGACTATCGAGTCAATGACACAATTTGCGTGTGCTACGACTTTTACAACCTGGCTTGGAGAATCTGAACTAACTGAAGTTATCACCCTTCAGAATAAATTCTCGAACGTTTCTTTTTGAAATAATCCTTCAAAGGTTTGCTTAACTGGCTTAAACTTTGTCAATAAGATAATAATATGATGAAGCATACAATTAAAGGTTCAAAATCATTTCATAGACTTTCAAGATTTAAAATTTCTTTAAATAGAATTACCTCCCCCTACTTTTGTCTTTGATCTCTGAATAAATGAGTTTTATTTAAAAGTTGAAATCCGCGGTTAGGTTATTAATCCCTTTGAAGATTTTCTCACGCATCAGTGGCAAAAAAAATATGAATTAATTAACTTGTAGCTACTTAATTAGCAAGGTCAATGCTGTCAATGACCAGTAAACTTAAGTGTCTTAATAAATTATGATTATTGATAGTGGCAAAATTCTAAATTTAGATGAATGTGGTGCGCGTGGGAATGTTCATTACTGTTAAAATGCTATTCAGGAAATTGGCACTTGACTTTTAACCGCAAAAATTTAAATTAAAAGAGATGGTCTGCTTGCACGATTGCTGGTTCGCGAATAATAAAGAAAAAGCCTTATTAAACGCAAGGGAGATAACACTTGGAATTTATATTGAAAAGTCAATAAACGATAATGCCTTTGCCAGCAATACCGGTCTCACAAGTTGCGGACCTGTGTAATTTCGTATATAATTTAAAATAATGATATCTCCCGAGCCTCATCTAGTTAGATGGAAACCTGGAGAGTGGCTAAGCAATATTATGAGAAAAATTAAGATGTCGATAGCCATTAATTACGTACTAATATTCTTGACTGTGGTCATGAAGTCTATCTTCAATATGGTGGAGAAAATAAAAGATCTTATTATTTATTATACGTGTTTCTTCTTGGTACAGGAACTGAGGAAGCACAATGTGTGCACGGTGGTACGCGTGTGCGAGCCCAGCTACGACACGGCGCCGCTGAAGGCCGAGAGTATCGAGGTGCGTGACCTGGCTTACGACGACGGAACCTTCCCGCCTGCCAACGTTGTCGACGACTGGTTTGAGATTCTGCGCGAAAAGTGAGTATCCCTTCCTATTCTTACAATCTTTAATATAGGAACTAGGGGTTTGAAGTTGTACCTTTTTCTTATGGTCCCTAATTAAAGTCAGAAATTGGTCGTCGTTAAGAGATAGCTTCTTTCTCTGGGTGATAAAAATGTTTGTGAACGCCCGAAGTGCGTTCTGAGAACCCCCAGATTGTTAATATGGTGGTGGTCGTGTTAAGACAGTAATGAGGTAGATGAGCACTGCAGTAGCTGTGTAAGACTGACAAATTTAACAAATTATAATTTTTACATTGCCGGGCTTTCCATATAATCCTTAGTTCTATTGTAGTATTTTTCCGACGTCAATGTTTCATTCTTCACATTGCTATTCTGATGCAAATATTGAAATTCTGCTGTAATAATATTCGAGCCTCACGATGTAACATTGTTCAATTATTATAGTAAATTCTATTTATTATTGAGTGACGCATATTCAAAGTTATTGTTACGTAACACGGGTGACGCACTGATTATGATCGACACATGTACTATATAGTTTGGTTTCGCTGGTTCATTTAATACCTATTAAATTGGTATGTTACGTCGTGTTATTGTAGCTTATGTAAATTTTGTTATGTTTGGTGTTGTGACCACATTATCAAACATTCGCCTCGTGTTTGTTTGGCTATTAACTACGACAACGCTGCTATATTGACTCATTATCAGATCGTTCGGTTTCCTCAAACAGCACAATCATTTTGGTGGTTAAATGATGGGTTACAATGATAACAGTTGGCGATGGTGTAAGAACCGTACGATATGCTCTTAGCTTAGTTACTACCCATGCATATTCAGGGGAATCTAATTTGTTTTAATATAAGACATTCCAGAGAAGAGTAACTGCCAATCTAGACCTCTTTTAGCATTCCTTATGTGGTGCTGTGGTTCTTGGTTCTTGACAAATCAATGCATGAACTGCTTATGTAATATTCTTCTGAGGATGTTTAAAAAAAGGGAAATATTTAATTAATCCTCAAGTTGGTCGCAGTTAATTTTTATACATTGAGTATTAATAGTGGTCGCCAAGTAGTCGAAATTCTACCGTAATAGCTTTCTGCACTCCTTGAACCACGTACACTTTAATTGTGCCAAATTTCATATTCCACCGTCAGCGTGATTTTCGTAAAAAGGGGTACAAAGTTTTTCTTCACGTATTATTAATATACATATAGAAGATAGATAGAATATAAGATAAACAAAAGGGAAATTGGTTGAAGTACACAAAAAGAAGACGCATTTTTTTGTAGTGTCCATATTTTGGGAAATCAAAATGGGAATTATTTGAATAAATACATGCCTAATACAATCACACAGTACTAAAATAGTCGTCATTAATTCCACAGAGCGCAGAACAAGCCTGAGGCGGCGGTGGCGGTGCATTGCGTGGCGGGACTGGGCCGTGCGCCCGTTATGGTGGCCATCGCACTCATCGAGCTCGGCATGAAGTACGAGGAGGCCGTCGAGACTATTCGAGAGTGAGTATTTTGTAAACTTAAAGGTAACAGCATGTTTAGGGGCATATCACTACACAATCAACTCAACCTATCGCAGTCTACTGTTTGCCATGCTGCTCTGCCCTCCCAGGTTGCGCCATAACACCTTGTCCTCTGCGCCTTCCGCACACGCTACGCTTGCCGATACTCGGTCTCCGTTCCAGGACTCGTCTACTCAACAGGCCAGCCAGATATGGCCGGCCCACTGCAACTTCAGTTTGCTTAACTCTGGAAGCTATTTAATAAAACTCGGTTCTTTTTCGGATAATTATATTTCAGATTTTACCCTTCAAAGAAACTCCGAGGCCCGCTTTATAGCTCGCTGAGCGACCTCGAATTATAAACCACTACAGACATTAATTTAATCTTACTTGAGTGGGAAAGAGGAGCTACACAGACGGCAAACCAGTAATGCTGTCACTGGCTGTCGGTAACAGAGCGACAAGACGTATTTTTTTATTAAACGAATGACTATCGCGAAGCTGACGGCGAGAAATGCCGTTACCGTCGAAATAGTGACGTCCGGTTCTGAATTGAAACCGCAGCGGCATTTCGAGTCGTTGAAGTCTGTCATTGTGAATGCGACGCCGACTTTGCTGCTTGCGGTTGCGGTCGCCGTCGGTAGGCACCTTGTAACTATTCTATACGGCCCCAGTTTCACCAGCTCTTTTCAGTCTCGTATCGAGTACGGTTACCACTCATACGGTTGCCGGAAAGAAAACTGTTTGTTGCGTCATATCGATAAAAAATATCATGATTGTTTCGTGTATGAGCAAGAATCCGATCAAAGCCAACTGACGTAGATGCGCCTGTTTGCAAATCGTTCTTCGAAAATAATCTTATTCGATTGACGCAATTTTTGATAACTATTTTCGTCATGCTAATCAAAGCTTCACGATTCTTCGGCGAAGTCCAATAATATATATCTGCATATAAAAGTGCTTGCACGTTATAACGCCTTATACTCTGTACACAGGATGCTAAGGATCGTGACGCACATGGCAATTAATTGATAATTGAACAAGTAACGCGTTAAAGTGTATATTTATGCACATGTTTAGATCGAGGTGTGGAAATAGGAGTTGCCTTACCTTCTATAGCTATCTTTGTGCAGCTAAACTGCGTTAATTGTTCCTCTTGTCACGAGTTGCAGTGTTCTATCTGCATTGACTGTCTGGCGGCTTTGAGTATTTGAAATGGCCTACGTAAATGTCCTGCAGTTCTGGTAGCATCGTGGGACGGGTCGTTGAGCTTCCTAAAATAAGCTAAGCTACAGGATGACTGATGCAATGCGTGCACCAGTCTTCATGAAGCGGCCAATTTTTCAGAAGGCCCTTTCACTCATGGCTCTGTATTGTCAAACTAAAGTATAATATAATATTAACCGTGTTAAATTGTCATGAAAAATTTACCTCCAGAAATAAACATAATTTCATTTAATTCCAGTCAACGCCGTGGTGCCATCAACGCGAAGCAACTGTCGTACTTGGAGAAGTATCGCCCAAAGTCGCGGCTGAAGAAGAACGGGCACAAGGGGCCCAACTGCTGCGTGCAGTAAGCGTCCGTGGGAAACCGTCCTGCGCCCGTAACAGCGAATGTAGCTCTGCTTTCACACACACACTGACACAGGGGAGCATAGACAACAATCAATTAGTTTTTTATCCTAGTGTCGCCTCTTTTTGACGACTATTTTCTTTATTTCTCGTTTCGTTGGGGGGTTGTAACCGAATTCTGCCTTAACCTGCAAGAGCTTGGAATTACCACATTCCTTTTGAGTTAACCTGACACGACTGAGAATTTGGTTATGATCTCGGTACCTTATTACCCGTTACGACATGTTTATCTCGGGTTTTCTATGAAATTTAATTGAGAGCCTTATTGTAAGCTAATATTTGTATGTTGAAAGTAAAGGTGTAATAACCCTTGTGCTGTAAAGTGTATAGTGGAATATGTTAATAGAAGGCGAGCCACGATTTGTGTTCATAGTTGAAACAGTTATTGAATCATAATAAATTTCAATATCCATAATAATACAAATCAGTCAATGTCACTTAGATTTCTTTCCGTTTATATTAATATGTCGTTGTGTGGTGAAATCATGTTTTCCTATTATTTTCCTTTGTAGAGACTTATATTTACCTATATAATAATAATAATTTGAGACATAATATAAATCGTTTTGGTGTTTCATAAGACAATTTGACATGAAATTCAATAAATTTTGCTTTTATAAGATATTGTGAGAAATACAATGTTAATTTGAATGCTTTCCTCTTAGCTTGGGTTACCCACAAGCATTCAGCCTTTGACTAGTTGCCCAAACGTGATGAAATTCGAATGAAATAAATACAATATAACCTGACTCACCGAAAAGTTCCAATGAAGAAAATAGCTCTTTGATATTATTTTTCTATTTCTAATTTTATGAAGATTATTATCGAAATATATGAGAAAAGTGTAACTACAAGAACTCACATTCTTAAATAAAAATATTTATAAGCAAATGGATGTTTTATTTTAGTATACTGTTTACGAAAGTGTTCAGCTTATGAGTAAAACTTAACTAAAGTGAGGTAGTATGCAGAGGTGTTATGTTCACAATATCATACATACAGAATATCATACATAACATATTAATTAACATTTTCCATAGTGTAACAAAACCACTTTTAATAATCAAACCATAATTCGATACATAAATATTATGCCAGAATTTGAAGATAAATACAAAATTATGAATAATATTTGAAATTATTCCTGTTAACAATGATAATATAATAATAGAAGTACTGATACTAAAATTATACACAACAATAAATAAACAATATTGGTATTGTATACCCTTTTCCCTGTTCATTTTTGTACTCTTTGCTTACTTTAATTTACACTTTGAACTATAATTACTTACATTATTAAGTACTGAGTTTTAACTTTTATAAAATGCCGATAATTTGGCAATAGACCCGTAAAAAAATAAACTAAAATTAAGGTGCAATGAGTTAGTAAATACTTGCCAATCGTATTAATTAAGTAAAAAAAATACATCTTAACAAATTTAAAAAAAGTTAGTAATACCAAAAACAGTAAAACTTACTTCTAGAATTCAGATCCTTTGTGTAGCAGATCCTTCTCCAAATAATATTAAAAAAAGTGTTCTTATTTCTTCGGTACGTACTTGTGTACTTTCCCGCCGTATCTGGCTATGAAGGCTTTGATATCGAACTTGCGTTTGCATCCGTCGTAGTTCATGAACCGTATCTTGCCGAACACTGCACGCTCAGCCCAGCCCTGGTCGTGTATACCGCAAACTGACCACATGCAGCCTGCAAGATATGATACAATAAGTAGTGTCCGACTGAAAATGGATTTTCAGCCGAAAACGATATAGACATTACAAAAATAATCCTTACTTATACTTATTACTTATAATATTATAAATGCCAAAGTGACTCCGTCTGTCTGTCGCGCTTTCACGCCAAAACTACCGAACCGATTAAAATGAAATTTGGTACAGAGATAGTCTAGAGCCTGAGAAAGGACAGGCTACTTTTTAATGCGAAAAAAGGGTTGTAAGGGGATGAAAATTTTTAGAGCTAGAATCTTGAAACATATTTTTTAGGCTGTTGATTCGATATAAAGTAAGAATGACATTCAAAGTTTATAAAAGTTTTACCCTCACGGGTGTAAAATAACAATAGGGAATAGGGGATGAAAGTTTGTAAGGAAATATGTAAGGTATATGTGAATGTTTTATAAGTTTGCAACAAGAGACAAAATATTAGAGCTATTCTGATGTAACATTTACGGAGTCATTGCAAAATGTGAAACTGAAGATAACGCTGTGCAGGCGCCGGGGGGGAAGCGCGATTTACGGCGCGGTATAGGTGGAGAAATAATATGCCTAACGGCCTGGCCACGGGGATCGGCGCACAGTGGGTCGAAACGATGATTTTAGTGACTTAGGGATCAACTTTGTTTTTTTACTTTTTTCTTTATGCGGATCGATAGAACTCATTCACCTCAATAATAATTGTTCTGATGCTTTTTTTCCTAAACTTGCTCTTTTAGGTGGAAAAATACATTTTGTGATATTTTTGTATGGAGCGGATCAAATTAAATTAAATTCCTGCTAAGTGGCGAGTGATCCCGCTTTGAAACTATACACGGTGAAATTTAAATGGTTGTTTTCCCGCAGCGAAATGGTTTTGTCTTGGTAATACAATAGTTTTATAAACAAATAAAATATTAGAAACAAAAAATGGCAGATTAACCATTGTGAAAAACAAAACTCGAAAGCGACCACGAACCAACAGTTCCGATACCTACGCTCTGCGCAAGCCGGGCGCCGCCGCCGAGCGGCCGCGCGGCCGTTGACCCGCGTGCGTTTCAATCAGCTGATCGTATTCTTGATAATAAGCTGTACCCAACAAGCTATTCAAATTTTCCCTTCATACTTTTACGAGCTTAGGACCGTCATAAATACTTTTTAGCTGCAATTTACTGAACAAGAAATTAACATAAAAACAAGTTTATCATAATTTTCGGACTTAGATACCTAAAAAAGTTTGAGGCGTCGTTCAAAATTTGAATCAACTGATTTACAATAATTTTAATTAATTTGACTACCTACTTTTAAATGTTAACAACTTCACAATTTACAAAAGTACGAGTAGGTACTTACACTTCACGGTAACGATAACGGAGTAATTGTTCGTAGTGCAAGCAGTGCAACTGCAAGCCACTACGTTGAATACACAATGGAGCACGTTTTCATTGATTGCCTTTAAATTTTAATAACGTGTCTCTGTCACTTCTTACGATATTGAAATGAGGTGGGCATTAATTATTACACACATTATCACTAAAACGCTCTTGATGCGCACACTCGCGAATAACATGTGGGTTATTTAACGCCCAAAAATGTTCGAGTCTAACTCGCGTAAAAGTTCCTTCACCTGTCCACAAAATGTTCGCATTTTGACTGTCGATTAACCACTGACAAAAAGTAATTCTGTTCTGCGCGTCGTTTTCATGGAGGGCATGAACTCTGCGATAATCATAAGGATGAAGTCCTTCAGAGTTGAGTAGTTTCCAGACGTAGTATTGGCTTACGCCAAACCTAGCCGCAGCCTTACGTGTACTTCGCCGAAGATCCCGTTCGAAGTACTCGATGATCTATTCGTCGAGCTCTGGCGAAATAACGGCCGATCGACCACTGCCCTGTGCAACTGCTGATGTCCGGAACTGCTCATGATCGTCGAGTAGCCGCTGTGTCGCTGCTACGATCGTCCGGGCCGATGGCGAAGACGAAGCGACTCCAAGTGTGGCAGCTCCGCGTAAAGTCGACGGGCATCAAGGGTGTCATAATCAGCCCTAGCGTACAGATGCACCATAGCGACGTAGGTACTCCAAATTGCAATAATTGTAATGGCGATCCATTGCACTGATAACGCGTGTTTCACGTACGACATTCGCGGGAAAACTAAGTGCGCCGCCGCCGGCGCCGCGCGCCGTCCCGCTCAATGGGAAGCCGGCGCGCTGCTTGGTTTGTAATTGTTGTTAGTTTGTAGTTTATGCCGTATCATTACACGCGAAAGCTTATTTTGCTTTGAACATTTATAAATCGGTATTTTCTTTGTCGGCGCCGCGGCTGTGTTTTGTGTTGTTGCGTGAAAACTAATTTATGACTTAGTACCACATGCGAGAGTTTATTTTGCTTTGAACATTTATGCATCATTGTTCCTTTGTCGGCGCGGCGGTGCGGCGGCGCGTGCGTTTCGAGTAATACCTACAAGTTACCTCCAGTGTTACTATTGATTCTCACGCTTTCGAGTTGATGAATATTTTTTTAATTATTTCAAAACAAAAAACATTTTTTTTTTTTTACTTTTACTCTATGGTTCGAAGGGACTCCTTATGGCAAGTTGTTTTGCCGCGGGAAAACAACCATTAAAATTTCAGCCTGTATTTTTCTTAAAGCTTGCCCAGTCTACTATCATTTCATGCTATGAACATTTGCATAAAGTTGCAACACTGCCAAATAAATGAATCGAAAAAAATGAAAAAATACATTGAATAATTTTTATTTTCTCAAGTTCCTTTAAGTTAAAATTGATGTGGAATAGCAAGTAAAAGCACTTAATAATTCACATAATTAATTAACAACTAACGACAATATATTAAGGTTCGTTATTAGCTTATATAACGAACTAATACTAATATAACGAAAAAATATAGTTAATTACTTAAAAATGTGGATATCATTTATCTATAAATGTCTATTGACTGTAATTAGCTTGACTTTTTACTTTATGAAAAACAATGTTTTTCACTTTTAGTCATTACTTTAATGTTAATGAGGGTAGTAGAAATATTAGTAAACATTTGATTGTCACTGGAAGTATAAAATTACCATATTTATTATATATTTACTAGTGTTCGTTTATTCTTACTACTATTAACATCTATTGTGATTGTGATCGTCCCTTTTCGTTATAATGGAAAATTTAGTTAACAATTTAGATTTATTTATGATTTTAAGAGAGCAGCTTAAGTCGCTGTCAGATAGTAAAAAACTCTTCCAATACCTACAAAATAAAATAAACGTGACGCAAGAGAACAGTGCTAAGCTCCAAAAATTCTGTACGCGCTTTTGTTCAAATTTAAGTGCAAGATGGGAACGAAGTAGTCGCACGTTAGCACCGTTTTTAAGAAGAAATGGTGATTGGTTAGAAAGTGCGATAAACTGGCCCGAAGGAGTAATACCTGAGACTGTGAACACTGAACAGGAAAAGCTCGAGATTTGTTATATTGAAGATGTTGAAAATCTACTACCATCTGCTACAGAAGCTTTAACATCTACATTTACACCGCGAAAACCTTTCGAAGAATTGGGCTCCAGGCAAAAACGAAGACGCGTTGATCAAATAAACCAATCGCTTTCGTTATCTCCGGATGAACTGAATGCTACTATAATTGCTAGTTTAAGAAACACTGGAAATGAGCATGTAGGAAAAATAATGAATCACCCCGAAGATCTAGAAAAAGTTAAGCAGTGCTTAAGTGCAAATAAAGCAAACAGTAGTACATATTAACCCGATAAGGCTTTATTAGTTTCACTTAAATTAAGTAAGTGGCAATATATAATCCTAAGAGAAGCAGCCAGTGAAAATGGGTCTGATTTATACCCTTCTTATTATAAAATTAAGCAAGCAAAGTCAAAATGTTATCCAGGGAAAAAAGACATAACCATAACTGAAGAAGGAGCTGCTATTAAACTGCAAGCATTACTCAACTTGACGGTTTCTAGGCTTTTAGATGTAATTGCTTTGGATTTGGACTCGGCAACAGAGTTACTACTTATAAGCAAATGGGGCTTTGATGGAGCCTCAGGTCAAAGCAATTACAAACAAAAGACTCAGAAAGAGTTTGATGACTCTACTATATTGATGGCCAGTCTAGTTCCTATAAGGCTTCAACAATCTGATGGAACAATTGTTTGGGAAAACGACCGACCATCATCAACTTTCTATTGTCCTCCGATAATGTTTAAATTTACCAAACAAACCCAGACAACAGTGGCAACTATAAAGGGTAACATAACAGAAGAAATAGAAAGACGTCTGCCAACAAGAATCCACCAAGTAGAAGTTAAGCATCAATTTTACCTGACGATGATAGACGGCAAAATAACATCATATTTGTCGGATACATCTGCAGCTGTCTGTGATATTTGCAAGGCAAAACCTTCAGAGATGAACAATTTAGAGACATTTTCTCAAAGAGAAAAAAACGATGAAATATATCAGTATGGTATGTCATCCTTACATGCCTGGATAAGATGCTTGGAGTGCTTACTTCATATCGGTAAATATAATTTTATTACTTCATATTTTTTCATGTTTGTAGTTTCCTGTGAGATTATTTTTAAGTGACATTTCTTTTTTTTTTGCAGCTGATCGTTTGGACTTCAAAAAATGGAGTTGCAGAGGCGACGACAAAGAAAAACTATCCCTTACAAAGAGTGCTATACAGCAAGCATTTAAGAGGGAATGCGTTTTATTCATCGACATAGTCAAACAAGGAGTAGGCACAACCAATGATGGCAATTCTGCCAGAAGATTTTTCAGGGATGCAGCAACAACAGCCCGCATAACTGGGATTCGTGAAGATTTGATAGAAAGGTTTCACGTGATTCTTCAAACCGTTGCATCTGGAGAGCGCGTGGACCTTTCTAAATTTTCCGAATTTTGTAAAGATACGGCAGAATTATATGTTACCTTGTATCCCTGGTATTATATGCCTTCCAGTGTACATACATTGTTGGTACATGGGAGTGACATAAAGAATTTTGGTGTCATACCTATAGGGAAACTGTCGGAAGAGGCAGCGGAAGCTCGTAATAAAGATTTTAGGAAATATAGAGAGAGTCATTCTAGAAAGGTAAGTAGAACGGCGACAAATGAGGATGTTAAATAATACGTACTTAGTAAATTCAAGCAAATCAGGGACCTTTAAATGTATTGTCGTTAGTCTTTAAGTAATTATGTGAATTATTAAGTGCTTTTACTTACTATTCCATATCAATTATAACTTTAAAAAACATCCGAAAATAAAAAATGAAGCTTTTTATTTTAAGTATTTTTTTCGTTTTTTCGATCCATTTATTTAGCAGTGTTGCAACTTTATGCAAATGTTCAAATCATCAAATGATAGTAGACTGGACAACCCCTAAGAAAAATATAGTTTCAAAGCGGGATCACCCGCCACTTGGCAGAAATTTAATTTAATTTGGTCCGCTCCATACAAAAAAATATCAAAATGCATTTTTCCACCCAAAGGAGCAAGTTTAGGAAAAAAATTATCAGAACAATTATTATTGAGGTTAATGAGCTCTATCGATCCGCATAAAGAGAAAAGTAAAAAAACAAAGTTGATCTCTAAGTCACTAAAATCATCGTTTCGACCCACTGTGCGGCGGTGCGAACGGCGATGCGGGTGGCGGGGCGACAATTCGCGCGCGGCATCGATTGCAGGCCACGGGGAGTTCACGTTCGCCGCCGCGACCAGTAAGGAAGTCCGAGAGCGAAATGTTTTTATCAAAGTTATCTCGACATTGCTTAGAAAGTAATTGCTTAGATAGTTTTTGGTTCAAGATATAATATTTGGAAGAGATTGTGGAGTATCTAAGTTGAATAGGAATCGAGGTATAGATGGAGAATTCCACAAGAAGTACGAGAAAATCTGGAAATTTTATTTAAATTTCTTCCCACGATCACTTCACTATATATTTATATTTATGCTGTGGGTGGCCAGACTTCCAAATAGGTGGCCTTGCTAGTATTTCAGCAATAAAACTTTCGGTGTTCATTATTCGGGGCGAAAACAACTAAACTGGTTTGATCGCTGCCCTAGTCCCCGCGACTGCCGCTTGACGCCGTGGCTCGCGCCGTACTGATTCCTGTATTTGTTTCACTCGCCGGCCGCGCCGCCCCGGTCGCCCGTGCCATTCGCTTGGTACGTTTCGCCGGCCGCCGCCCCGCGTGGCTTGATAAGTACATTTCAATGCGTTTGTTTCAGTCGCTAAACGCCTCGCCGGTCGCACCGCGCGAATTTTCGCTATGGCGAATGTCCCGTGGCCAGGCCGTAAGTGTGCTTACCCGAACGGGCAGATACGTGAGGCCAGAAGACTGTGCGACACGCATGCAAATACTGATTTTTTCCGCTGCAAATTGATTACAATTCGATTTGCTTACACGATTTTTTGTTTATTTAATGAATGCTCTTCGTGAAATACAAATCTACCCAAAGACACTATTCCACGCGGACGAAGTCGCGGGCACAGCTAGTTATTCCTATTGCCGCTGTATGTGTGTATGCGCGTGAAGAAAAAACACAATTATAATACAACCTAATAAAAACGTTTTAACAAAAAAAATCACCGCCGCAAAAGATGAAAAGTAAAAAATAATAAACCTGCTTTGTTTAACCTTAATAACTAAGTTCGGAAGGCGGTGACATAAAATTAAAATACATAGGTTAGATAAGTCACCACCTGAAGAATTATCAAAATCGGACTACTCTGAAAAAAGTTATGCGTGGTCATAGATAAAAAAAAAAAACATACGCGTCGACTTGAGAACCTCCTCCGTTTTTTCGTCGGTAAAAAAATGCGTCCTTTTATATTAGCTGAATTAAGAAACCACGAGCGGACTCGTAGTTAACCGACCCACCGAACAGCTAAGCTTTACGAAGCAGGCCGAATGATGAGCGACAATTCACGACACGAACTTCGGATGTTGGCTTATTGTGTGTCCAAAATGAAACTTCGTGCGGTCACTAACAATAACACATTAACTGTTACCTAACTGGGCAGATAGTCCTTCGTGAGCTAAGATTGCAAAAATTTACCAAACCATTTACATTCAAAGCTAAAAATGCAGTTCAACTTTTTTATGAAATTAAAGCCAGCTTAGACAACTTTGAACCTTTTGGATCAGTAACGTGCATAGTGCATATGGTGTCTACTATTTTTCCGACGACATTTGGATCCAAAGAAAATGGCAATGGGATAAACTTTCGTTATTCCACTGTACATCTCATACGAGTAGATTGCGATTTTGTTATTAAGTCTCATTTCAAAAACTCTCCCCCTCATTGCAAACTGTACGTATATTTAAAAAACTAGCTATTGCCTGCTACTTCATCTATTTTGTATTTTATTTTTACTACAAATATACAGGATGAAAAGCAGCCTTCTCCAGGTCTACAACTACCTATCTCTTAAATTTCATATCGAATGCTCAGTGGTTTGAGCATGAAAAGGTAACAGACAGGGTGCGGTTAGTTTCGCATTTATAATATTAGTATGGAAATTGGATAATATGGATGGATGCAATTATTATCTGACTCACCAACATATCCACTGGGGTCCCGCCCATCAATACTGTAGTGATCATTCAAGTATATCGCATACTTCAGCGCTTCCTCAGGAGACGGTGTCCACTCCAGGATTTTCTTGGCCCAGTACATGCGCAGGAAGCCGTGCATCTTGCCTTCTTTCACCAGCTGGATCTGTGCCGAGTTCCACAGGTCGTCATGTGTCTCAGACTTAGCAAGTTGCTCCAGTGTGTAGATGTGTGATCTTTTATCTTTCCTAGGTCATAAAAAACTATCAGTAAAAAACAAAAGCCGTTTTAATACTAGTGGACCTCTAAATTAACGCTTACGTATTTTGCGCAACGTGCCCAGAAAAACATCATCATCATTTCAGCCGACAAACGTCCACTGCTGGACATAGGCCTCCCCCAGGCTCCTCCACTTCGACCGGTCTTGTGCTTCCCACATCCAGCGGATACCCGCGGCCTATACTCCAGAAAAACATGAACTTGACAAATTGTATCATGAAAGATTTTCTGATGAAATTGAATAATACATTTTATTTTGAGTGTCATAAAGTGAGCGCAAAGTTGTACGAGGATCAACACAGACTTCTAACGGTTCTAAGGCGTCATTTACACTTCAGCAATCCATTTACACTTTATGGCGTCATTGATAAAGTCAATTATTCAATGGCATCAGAAAATCCTTAGAGGTTTACCAGTTTATACCTGTGATCATCCAGCGTCTTCTGCGCCCAGTTACTAGCACCTTTGATGCTGTCGTAATGTTCGCAGTAGAAACAGAAGTTATCAGCCAGCTCGCGACGTACGATGGCCTCCTCTAGGTATGCATTCACTGATTCTGTGCACTTTGCTTTGTGCTCTTGGACACACAGGGCTACTCTCTGGACTGATATTTGACCTGAAAATGTGGGGTAAAAATGAGCAGAGTGTAATTGTTATCTTTACTAATATTATAAAGAGGAAAGAGTTGATTGCTTGTTTGTTTGCATTGAATAGGCTCCGAAACTACTGAACCGATTTGAAAAATTCTTTCACTGTTGGGAAGCTACACTATCCCCTGGTGACATAGGCTATATTCTATCCCCGTATTCCCACGGGAACGGGATCTACGCGGGTGAAACCGCGGAGCGCTATAACACTATCGTTCAGTAATGAAACTGGATCGATGGATGCGGAAGGCGGAGGATAGTGTTGTGGCGCAGCCTGGAAGAGACATATGTCCAGTTGTGGACTGCGATAGACTGAGTTGAGTGACTGATTGATATCTTAGTGATATAATAACAAGCAAGTGTTATTGTAGCCTTATTTTATCTTTTATTAATTCTCTATTCCACCCAAATAAAAAATACTTACCAAAATGAAACCATGGTGATAAATTACTCAGCGCATCTTTCGTAGGATCATTTCTCTTAGTGGCAAACACCTTTAGTCGTTGGTCAAGGAAGCTATTCAACATTTTCAGGGCATTATCATAGCCTGGCCGGGCCCATTCTACAGGGCCAACGTTTTTGTCTGCCTCCCTGGATACTATTGCTTCATCCCAGTCTATGGGCTGGAATTTTATAATAAAACAATTATTAAGTACACAACTTTATACAAGTAGTGAAAAACAAGCAGTGCCGGTTTTAATGATTATTTTTATAACACTAGTTTTATTACCCGACTGGGAAGACCAAAAGTTGGGGTAGTATTTTTATCAGCTTATCTCTAATCAAAATTCCGAAGGAAATTTTAACGAAACTTTAAATCTTGAAGGGATTGACAGAGATGTTTAGTCATCATCATCATTTCAGCCCAAAGACGTCCACTGCTGGACATAGGCCTCCGCCAATAGGGGGGTTCTGCCATAATCGCCACGCTTGGCAGGCGGGTTGGGTTGGTGTTTAGTATTTCGCAGTTAATATGTTACTGAGATGAGCTTAAATGCAATAATTTTAATTAATACTAGCGGCGCCCTGAGGTTTCGCTGGCATAAGTCTTGATCCAGTGGAATTATCGGGATAAAAAGTAACCTATGTCATGTACCAGTCGCATGCACAGTGACCGCCTGAGGATGGACGGCGCCGATGAGGCCGGCCCAAGAAAAAGTGGCGTGACGACCTAGACGCGTATTGCAAGGGCTGGATCGAGGAGGCCCTGCAAAAGGATGCCTGGGAGGATTTGGGGGAGGCCTTTGCTCAGCAGTGGGACAGTGCAGGCTAAACAAAAAAAAAACATGTACGTTGCTCCAGCAGGAAAGTGACTCATAGAGTGATATTAGTGGGACGCATAAATAGTGCGTAATCTGCTGTGAATATGCGCCACATAAGCGGGCTTTGTCGTTTCCGAAAAAATATATGGAAAAAACGATTTAAATCAAATCATTTAAACAAATGATCGGAGAGATAAATATTGTGCATGGGCAGAGACCTTATATTTGTGCAATAATGTGCGCCAAAAATATAGGTCATTTGTGCGTCTTCAGGTTTTTGAGATATTGCATTTCCTGCTGGAGTAACGTTTTGCAGAATCGTGTATCTCTAAAACAATTGTATGTGCGCCTGTAGAATAAACATATACGAGTAGCTCTTTATTTCTGCGTATTTGGGACAGAATTAGACTTAAGATTTTTTTATAATTTTTAAGTAATCCTGCTTTTTGAAACCCCGAAAAAATATCGCAGCGTCTAAATGAGAAAACGTATAAGCTCGATGAAAACTGTATTCGGTCCTTCTTGACGCTTCTAATAACCATAAAAATTACAAAAGTGTACATGCATGCGTTATTGAATAAAAAGTCCAAGCGATGGTGTCATAACTTGGACGGCAAAATACAAGAAACCGGCTCAACCCAAGATGTGTAGGTGTAAACCAAAAATTTGTGTGTTTAGTCAAAAATATATAGTGAAAATATTCATCTTGGAATGTTTTGCATTATGTAGAATAACCTTGTTTCGTGCATGTTGCAATTCTTTTTACAAGTGCAGTCTGTGGGCCGATTATACGCAGAAATCGTACAGCGTCATTCGCGTTCAATATAACAATGCGTTCAGGATATTGATGGGGTTGCCCTGCTTCTGTAGTGCGTCAGGGATGTTTGCTGAAGCTCGAGTCCACTGTTTTTATACAACGATGAGGAAACGATGCGCCTCCCTGGTGCACCGCGTGCGGGCCAGCCCCAACATTATTCTGCGCTGTGTGGCGAGCAGACTTGAAAGTTTATATGTGGGTCGCTGCTGTACGGTTTCCAACTCGGTGTTACGCGTGTGGCAGTGATTCACATGTATTCATGGTTTTAGGTTAAGTGATTAGAATAGGAAAACTAACATAGGGGTAAGGAATATTGTTACTAACACAATTGAGTCAAGTTACTTAATGAATACAGTTTTTTCTTTTATAGACCTGTAAGCAACGGCTGGTTATCCGACCAAATTAGACTGACTACAAAAAAGCGACGGATTCATACATATTGATGACCTTCTTAACTTTACTTAACGATTTAAGGTGCCACTTGTCCACATTTTTCCCATACAAACTTCGGGAGGGTTTTACTCCACTGTTTGACTATGTACATCAAAAATAAAACATGGTATGGTTTTGTCTCGTTATTATTATTGTCTGTACGGAAACAAAATACTAAAATAAAAAGCCATTAAAAAGTTATGAGCCAACAAAGATTCGTTTTTCTTGCTAATTTAACCTAACTTTGAGCGTGTTTAAGTAATAAAAGGAGTGTAAAATCTCGAAAACCAAGACGGTACCGACAAAGTTCAATTAACAATAAATTCAATAAACTTTATTTGTCATTTATGCAGTGGTTTTTTCATAAAACCCGATCTTCTGAAGGACTTTTCTTAATTTTTTAGCGATTTTTTTTCCAAAAATGCTCCTGCATCTCACTCAATAACGTTGTGCATGTAGACTAGCGTCTAACTGCTCACCACTGATACTATCTCTGTTGGATACGAAGCCTGGTGAGACACCGTGATTTTTAGCCAGGCCCACCAGTGAGTTCGAGCCCGCGCAAAGTGTCCCCTTAAACGATTCTTGCTGGAGTAACGTTACTCCAGCAGGAAATGCAATATCACTAAAAAAAGATAAATATTTTTGCCTCACATTTTCGCACAAATATAAGCTCTCTGCCCATGCACAATATTTCTATCTCCAATCATTCGTTTAAAATTTTCCTGCTGGGACAACACTACTCCAGCAGGAATCGTTTTTTAGTTTTTTTTTTTACAAAACGACAATGTGCTGATTTTTTTTTATATTATGCATTCCACTCGTATGTCTGTGCCCTCGTATGTCGTAATCTAGGTCATGGTCTAACCATGTGCCGTCCACATCCGTTCAGCTGCATTAGCATGAAAGCTTAACAAACAAACAAAAAAATCTAATCTTTTCTCTGTTTATCATTACTTTAGAACTTTAGATGAATGCTGAGTGGGTACATATTCTTGACAGTTTTCATTAAACCTTTTCATATTCACTCAAACTTAACAAAAAAGTCTGTACATTTTAGGTCTGATTAACGATTATTCCATCAGTTTTAATATGCATATTATAAAATAGTAACAAATCCAAACCTGTACATTGAATATTCATGGAAAAAAGTAATTGGTAGTTTTTAGATTTTTTTTGTTTGTATGTTACGGAGTGGCGCATAAACGGTTGAACGGATTAAGATGAAATTTGGCACACAGATAGTTTATAATCTGGATTAACACATAGGGTACTTTTAATCTCGGTAGTAACTTTCTGTTGGATATATTCTGACATCCACGCAAGGGAAGCTAGCTAGCCGAAATTGCTATACTCTTTTCTCTCTTACCTCTGGCTCGAATTTGGCAGTATAAGGATGTTTGATGACTGGAGGAAACTCAGTCAGGTATTCACCAAGTTTAGAGTTTATCTTGTTTCTGATTGTCCTTGCTGAGTACTCTTGTTTGTCTGAGGCTACCCAGCAGGGCACTATGTTGTGGGCATCTACCTGGAAGATTACAAAATAGTAAAGTAAAAAAAGGAACAGTTTTATATTTGGAACAAAAACAAAAAGTATTGTAGTATATAACTAGCGATGCAGACAGAACTATAGGATACATTTTTATTGAAAGTCAAAACGTTTATTGCAAACTAAGTGTACAATAATGTACTTCTTTGCTGGAACACTAGGAAATGGTGTATGGTGCTTTTTTACTTTGACCTTCAATATCTGCTCATTTACAGCTGATTTGAACAGTACCAGGAATGGGAAGAATCTTAGCTTGCTTAACAGTACAATTTTAGAATTTCATCTTGAATATATTAATTATAATAGTAAATTGGGTAAAATAAAATATTTGACCATGAGTTTGGTCAACTATTTTATTTTATGGTTATTATGTGGCTGACAGACAGCTAACAATATACCAAGTAACAACAAAGTAAATTATGACAAGCCATTTACAAGCCTCCATAGCTAGCAAAGATATTCAGCCTTATTGTACTTTTTAAGCATAGGTTGTGACATTTTAATACCTGTATAAGCGGGACATCTTTTTTCAATTTCTTTTTACAGCCTTCCAGCCAGCCCAGAGGCACTCTCAATGGATTGAAGTCACAGACCACAGCCCCAATGTTATGTTTCACAACCCACTGCGGCAACACCTCTGCCCCGCTCCCTTCTAGCAGGTGAAATGATATGTTGAGCTTCTTGCAGTCTGCTGCCACCTTCTCTAAACCTGAAAATATGATAAAACACAGTTTAAGAAACATGTAAGTTTATAATTATTTTCTAGTTCTCAATATTTTTATTTATTTGAATAAATTGTAAATATGTAATTGACAATGTTTATTTACCTTTTACAAGAAAATCAAACTGTCTGACAGAGGCATCTAAATACTTGGCTATCAAACAAAAGCACACGTGGAGAGGTACTTCGTTTTTCAGCGCGAGTTTTTGTGCGAACAAAAAGGCCCAATTATCCTGAACCCGGCTATCGCGGGACATCCAGTACACCACACCCTCGCACTTATCAGGCACCATCTGCTCCTGAGACACGATTCTAACGCGTTTTTTATTGAACTTATACTCTAAAATTGACTTAGCCGTATCTTCGCGCTTAGCTTGCAGCTTCTTCATTAATTCTTCAACATTTGAATTTGAAGTAATTCCATTGCTCTTGCTTTCTACTGAAACTCCTGTTGAAAGCTTGAGCTTTTTCGCTGCAGATGCCATTTGTATTGCAGTAGTTTGTAATGTTAGGAAGGGAAATCTCATAAAGTTTTGTTAAAATCTTTAATATAAAGAAACCCACAAACTAGCCCTAACAAAGCCACTAAAGCTAGCAGAAAATACAGATTAAAAAATATAAAAATGACATGACAGCCACATGACAGCATGGTGTTAATATTGACATTTCATTTCGCGCATAAATCTTGCATCTTCATCGTTTTTTTGTGCCATTTTTATTTTGTGAAGAATGCAGCTCTGAACATAATACGAAAAATGTTCTTACATACTTGAGTACCTACCTACAGTCTACATTGATGATTCCACAAGATTACCTTCATGCACGAGTAGAAAATATAAAACAGGTTGACCGACAAGCAAGCAATCAAGCAAGACGTGTGGTGTCGTGAATTAGATATGTTCTTCAGAATGAGTTTCAGTCTCTTCGGGAGTTGGGAAGTATTTTTCCTTTAGATAGTTACTGCATGGATGACAGTTAATTCTATCAATATTAGTTTTCATGCATTCAAACGAGCAAAAACCGATCAAATTGCATGAGTAGCACGGGATCTTAACACCTCCTAGTGGAATTATACATTCGAAGCACACGTTGAACTTTTCTTCCTGAAAGCACATATTATAATTAAAAATGCTTCTCTGTTTGGGGCTTTCATTGACCGTCCCGCCATTTTCATTAGCCGTCCCCCGACTTGACAATGTCATAATCAAAATATTACCTTTTCAACTTAAAAGGCCTTTAAATATTATTTTTGTACTTTTTCCCCCTTATAACAGAACAAGGTTTTTCTTTAGGTATGGTTTAAAACCTTGAAAAACCTTGTTTAGTAATAAGGGGTTTGAGTTTATGTTTGGGTTTTTTTTTATGTTAATCTGGCAGTTTGAGTACTATAAGCGGCCTAACCAAATGACTTTTCTTTGGTATTGTTCGTCCTCAAGTTCTGAGTTGAACTGTATGATCACTGATAAATGCGTTCACTGAATGGACAGGTCCACTCAATCTGTGTGGTTCTTTCCTCAAAAGACCATTTCAGACATCAATCCACATGGTCTTCGCATGATCTGACAAAGATTAGGTATGTGTGGACTTTAAAAGAGACTGTGACCTCTGAGTTTGTTTCGGCCTTTCTTCTCAGAGTAGTCAGATAGGAAACGCCGACCTCATCTGGTATAAAAAAATATGATTGACGTGTAAAAAGTGTTTGTACAACCCATATAACATTTAACCACAGTAAACGCGTATATTTTGACTGCGTATGGCCTAAGTCACATCAGATAGACACTAGACAGCCTATTAGGTACGATGTAACCCTTCGATTTAAAACGACGACAGCCAATCGTCGATCCCATAACTTCAAACGATGTCTGAATTTCGAGATTACATTTTATCTTCAAACCTGTGGTTGAACTAAGTGTGACAAAATAATACTATGTAAACAAACAATATATAAGTACCTTTTTGGCCATAAGCTCGGGTGTGACGTACGGTCGTATTGCAGGCATCATGTCCCGGTCCGGTGTCGACGTAGTAGTCAGTCTATGGTCACGCGTAAAGCTCGCTACTTCTGTTTCAATGAACTCTTTCTCTTCAAATGTGATAGAGGGATGTCGCCAAACTTTTGTGATAGAGTTACTTCGTAGAATTTTCGTCCTCAAAAAATAAAAGTGAATTATACATAGCACTTGTTTTAAAATCTTTTCATCCCTGTATATTTTTTTCTTAGTTGTTTTTAGGACATCCCAAATTTCCAGGCTGCGAACCGCCGTCAACCAGAGACTTGTAGGCTTCTTATTTTCATGTTCTTTTAAAATCATGGACCAATGGCGATGTTTGTACCTAAACAAACAAACTTAGTTAAACATACAAGTCATACAACACATTTCTTACATGTCACGAGCAGTGCCGGATTAAGCAAGCGCGGGGCCCGTAGCAAATGTTAACGGGGGCCCTTGATCTGCTATGGTTTTTTTTTTTGGGTGGGAAGTCATCAAATAACTTCTCCCGCTCTGGGTGGAGCAGGAGGGCGTGTCAGACTTTTACTGACTAAAACCCACCCGTGTTCCCTCAGTAGCCCGTAAGCCAGGGGCTGTGGTACCTATCTCTTTCGAACAAACCCGCACCCCTGGCAGGCATCGGCCCTTGCGGGCCCCATCAAATTGTGCTGACATCTCTTTGAGGCACGCGTAGAACACAACGCGCCGTCGACTTGGGCTTGGTCCTTACCGGACAGCGAGCTACCCATTACTCGCCGTCCGCAAGCTCATGCCTACGGTGGCCGGAAATCGGCCTGGGATTCCCGGCGCCCAGGGTGTCTCCGTATCCTGCGGCGGCTAGGGTCGCGAGGGCGCATAGACTGCCTCTCCCTCACGTGCGCCGCCTCCCTCTTCGCGAGCATCACTGCTTCGCTGAAGGAGGTAACGGCTACCCATGCCCTCCGCTCCGTACCATGGCCTGGACCAGGGCCGGACGCTAGAGATCGCCGCCGCCGATCGCCTCCACGAGGACACGGCGGTGCTCCACCCAAGCCGGGCAGACCGCCACCGTGTGCTCCACCGTGTCCTCAGGGCGATCTTCGCAGTGGAAACACACGGGCGTTTCCTCCCGCCCTATCCGAAACAGGAACCTCCCGAAACAGCCGTGTCCGGTGAGGACCTGCGTCAGGCGGAAAGTGAGGACGCCATGCCGCCTCTCAAGCCACTCCTCAAAGAGGGGACTTACGCCGCAATCGTGGCGTGCCCAGCACTGGGTTGCGACAATCGCTCATTCCATGTCGCCATGAGATCCCGCCGGAGCTCTGTCCGCTGTGCCACGATTTCCCGCGGCTGATCTGCTATGGCTTAAGTTTGGTTTTTCATCTTCTGCGAAATAATTCAAAATCAGGCTTTGAGAATTATTAGAAGTTTTATTAAGACTACACCTATTCACGTTATGGAAAGTGAGCTCTGTGTAGTCCCACTGTATCTATTTACGTAGGAAATATTTAGGCTATAAGTTTTGTTTAAAATCGAAATCGATAAAAATAATATTTATAGTAGGTAATTTGCTAGAGGAACTTAACACTCTTCGACCAAATAGCTATTGGAGAAATAAAAAGATTCCACTGCTAGTTTCCTTATATAATGAAGTGAAGGTAGAAAATATAGCATCATCGTATCCCTTGTTGATGTTTACTCTGAGGACATGGATGACTGACATTAATGTTCAAGAAGGAATAGTGTGTGACTTAGATGTAGTGAAACTTTCTAAAGAATTTTATGATAGTGATGTAATAGAATTTGAAGTTATTAGAGAATTGCATTTGAAATATAATGATTAGTTTACTATATTTACAGATGGGTCGAAGAGTGTAGATGGTCGTCGAACAGCCTTTTATGTACCTACCTAGTGAGAAAATTAGGCTTCAAAATAATTGTTTTAAAATAGATAAGAATGCATCCATTATGACGTTAGAGCTGATTGCGATCTCTGAAGCATTGACATATTGTGGTGGTAGTCAACATAAAAACATTGTTATTTGTACAGACAGTAAAAGTTCGCTACAACATTTAGCTCGTTGCGCCTCTGGCCAACGAGGTGTGTCACTGGCTTATGTTATTCTTTCTAAGATCGATGAATTAATTGTAAAAGGTGTTAAACTGCGACTGCAATGGGTTCCATTGCATATTGAGATACAGGGCAATGAAAGGGCGGACATACTGGCAAAATATGCAGCAAAAAATGGAAAAGTAGGTATCTAATATAACGCTAGATTACGCAAAAGTTTTACATAAATTCAAAAATAAGTGTAATGATGATTGGAAGAAATATTTTGACAAACGTTCATTGGAAAAAGTATCTGGTATAAAACCATGCAGGGTCACCCTTTTCGTGTGCCCTGGTTTATTTATCAATAGTAATTTAAGTAGAAAATTAGTTGTTACAGCCCATAGACTCAGATCTGGACACATTCCATGTAGTAAGTTTGCGTTCATGATGAGAAAGACTAACTCGCCTAATAAATGTGTGGAGTGTGGAGTTGTGGAAGACTTACATCACTTATTGATGGATTGTGTTCGGTATGAGTCTCGGAGAGATGATCTGTTTGGGACCTTGAGGTTGAACCGACTTGACATGGGCACATTTCATAAAATTCTGTGCCAACCAAATGGTGATGATGCTGTTGTGAAGAGTCTGTTCAGGTTCATGGCACAAATGTAATGAGAAGCATTGTATTTAGGGTACGATGGGACTGTCATACGCATTGCGGTTATAAAAGTCCCCAAAAAATAAAGATAAAAAAAAAAAGAAAGATATTTCGGAAGGCGGTGTCAAGAAATGAATAAAATACAAAACCAAAGTCACCGACTTCCGAAATTGAAGTTATTTTTCATTTTGTAGTGTTTTTCCGGAAGTCGGCTGTTTTTTTTTTTTTGGAAAAAGTTTTATTTTTCACTTTTTAGTTATAGTACTCACTCTACACCAATTCATCATCCTTGGGGTCAAAACAATGCATAATTATGCGATAGCAACAATCGCGGTTGATTTGCCGTCATTTTTTGAAGAGTTCCGTTGCCTGTCTCCGAAACGCATCATCAGATCTAACTATATGACATTTAAATGGAACCATTTCGGAATAAACCCCTTTCTAAAAATAAGAATTTTGCAAATCGGTCTATACATACGTATATGACGGAGTTATGGCGGAATCTGCACCTAACTCCTAACCGTCAAAGAGTTGTTCCTTCCTTCATCAGCTCAGCGTCATGAGATGATGATGACTATACGCAAATGTCTCAATAGCTTTAGAAAACAAGAATTACACTTCAATAACCCCCAATTTTGTATGCCCGGGCCCCTTACCGCCACTCTAGGCCTCCAGCCCCTCCAAAACTGTTTCGTGCTACTTTTGCTAGACGTAGGTATTAAAAAATCTTGTTTTTTTAAACATTTGTAATTAAATAGAAAATTTCGATTTTCAACATTGTGAATCGAGCCTTTTCAATTCCGCCACGCATCCACACTGTGTTTTGAGTAAGTGTACCTACTTACTTTCGTCAGACTTTCTGTAGAGCCGATTATAAATATATACTTATTAATATATTAAAAAATGTAATAGGCCTGCTATTACATTTTTTACATATTTTTACGAGCGATGTTTTTGTAGATTTTGTACGAATTGTCGTACGAAATTTGGTTTCATTTTCGCCAAAGAAATAATCGATTAAGTACCGATAGTCTGGTGTGGATTGTCTTAGTCGGAAAGGGTGTTACGTTTCCCATTTTTGTGACATCAATCAAATTCAATATACCTAGTTACCACGTCACGAGTTTCGCTTCAAAAATTACGCTCAAGCTGTGGTGGGCGTGTTCGGATATGCGGGGCCCCTTTTTGCGCGAGGCCCGTAGCAATTGCTACTCTTGCTACGTGGTTAATCCGGCACTGGTGTTAGATACATGTATTGTCTGACAATTGGGTTTTCTAGAATTCCATGAATTTACGCCAAGGCTTTATGGGGTGTTTAATTGTGGCAAATGGGTCACACTATCACGTCTTGAAGGAGTATCATTTGATAGGAACTTCGGATAGCAAAATCTCACATATAAAAATAGATTGGAGCAGTAGTTAAGCGATTGACTGCTGCGCTGCGTGTCGCGGGTTCTATTCTCGCACGAAACAAATATACGATTGTGATGAAACTTTGGTATGTTGTTGTGTGCGCGTCGGAGAAGGTTCCTGACCACGGGCGTAGCCAGGGGGGGGGGGTTGGGGGTTCAAACCCCCCCGAAAAGTTCAGATATTAACATTCATAGAATTAAAATAAAAACAGGCGTGCGGCATATCTCATTGAAAACTAACTACTATTATCTACATTAAAATATACAGTGTTTTGGATTTTTGGAACATTATTTTTTATTTAGCTTATAGTTTATATTGTCCCACTGCTCGAAAAAGAACTCCCCTAATTCCTTCAAGGAGATTTTTTCTGTAGGTATGTATTTTTCACATCTTTAATTTTTTTTCTTATAAAGGGTAATTTTATGTACCTACTTTTAGTCGTTTTATTTTCTTGAACCCTCCCCGAAACTAAAACCTGGCTACGCCCGTGTTCCTGACGAAACAATGGAAAGGTAATAGATTATAAAACGCTTCAGCCATACATACTTGTAAACAACTTCAATGAGTTCCTTCATCAATATGGCCTGCAACCATCTTATGTGCAGCAGCCTTGCACATTCCACCACCAGGTCGACAGCTTGTCTGTAATCGCCATGCGTATCATCGGCTACTTTCCCCGTTTGCTTTGCTGGAGCCTTTGTAGTTGTAGCCTTTGTACCTGTAACCTTTCTACCTGCAGTCTTAGATACTGCAACCTTCACAGATTTCTTCGCCTTCTTCATTTCGCTCTTACCATTTTTTGGACGCTCTATAATTCGAAAATGGCGGTCTATGTTACTATTTAATAGAATGACTTTGGATCAAAGTTAAGTATTGTAAAGGTAGGTAAGTATTGCAAAGTATTGCAAAAGACGATCTTACGTTGTACAGGCTGGCGATAAAATAACTTTAATCACCGAATTTATGCTATTTACAGGTTAAAAAAGAGATAGAGAAAAATGATGGACACCTTATTTTAATTTTCTGGGCGATACTCTTGCTGCTAATTAGGAAGCGGTGGAAAGAATTAAATGTCTATACCTACTCCATAAGTAATTAATAACATAAGTTCATAAATAGGTACTTGATCCTGTTGGACTTGGAGCCTTAGCAGATCTTGGTGACACCATTTCACCTAAAACGCTTTTTAAAAAACAGAACAGGTTTCCATACTCGTCTTTTCCATTCTGGCACTTTATTAAAGGGTCTGCGCCAAACAGAAGCAGACGCGTTAGCTGTAAAATAAAAAGAAAGAGCTTGTACAACCTTTTTAAAATTTTAAAAAGATTAATTAATTACCTACCTAAGTATTTGGTATAAAAGGTTTTAAGGATTTAATTGAGGAGGAAGGAAACGCATGTGACTAAGAGAGTGATGAGCATGATTGTTGATTGATGGAGAGCGAGAGGAAGGCCAAAGAGAAATGGATTGTGTTAGGAGTGATATGAAAGAGAAGGGAGTGAACTATAGCATCACAGTAGACAGGGAAGATTGGAAGAAGAAAACATGTTGCGCCAACCACAAGGAACATGGGACAGGGCAGAAAGACTATGATGATGTATATAAGGATTTTATTGTTAGGAATTAATGTTTCCATGTAAAACATCCGAATAATAAGTAAGTAAGTATGTACCGTTTGTAACTTTTCCGAGAGAGGGATGGTTTTGCAAAACGGCAAATAGAACATTTTCACCAAAATAGTCTGATTAGAATCATTGATGACGGCATTAAGATCAGTTCTCGGGCTGTTTAAGAAGATGTTAAATAAGTCTAAGCTTTTATTCAGAGCCACTTCCACTGCTGAACGACCTTTGTATTGGGCAATCGGATCGCAGCCATATTGAAGAAGCAACTCCAAGAGTCGGTCACGAATCTGAAAGAAAAACGACTTTAACAATAAAACCTCAGTCTAAATTCAGAACTTCAAAAACAAACAAAAATCTAAATATTGAATGAAAGCAGCCGTGAAGTGCTGTAAACTATCACACACACTATTAAATCCGTACCAGTTTTGATATAGGTACTTGGTTTTCTTGAATGTTCTTCTACTGGTCACGTTTCATTTAGTAGAAATTAGGAAACGATTATTTGCGGTAAACATGACGTAGAGAAAGAACACAAACATCAAAAAGAACAAGTAGCTAGGCGGAAAATATGAGTCACATCCACGTAAAACAGCCATCGCTCAACATAATGCTACGACCCTATTCGAAACAGAGCCCCGGTGGCGCTATAGTTATCAGCAACAGCCGCAACCAACTACCAACCTTATTCAACTTCAAAAAAGTCCCATCGTATATCCGGCCGTCGCACTTAGGTTGGCGTCGGTCGTTGCAGGGCCAAGATGGTGCAGAAAGAATGACCGAATCATTTACTTACGTCAGCCGGCCGATTATTATTATCTGCATCAGAGTCAATTTTTTTTGCAAGCACCGCATGCAACAAAGTTGGACCCTCGACCTCAGGCATAATATGTGGAGGCTGAGCCGCGGTTGATGCAGGTGGTGGTGATGGTGGCTGAACGATCTTCAGCCTGTGGTCCGCGTCTGCTCCACACTCGAGTAACACACGAATGACCTCCAGGTTGTCGTTTGTTAGCGGTCCGCTCACTGCGATGTCTAAAGTGTTGTATCCGTACACCTGAGGAAATAATTGTGAATTTATGATTTAAAGTACCTGTGGTTATTATAATTGAACGCTATTGTGACTAATTTTTACCACGAATTGACCACATGATTCTAGAAACTTAATGGCGTAGAATTTTGAGGTCGGTTATTTTAAGAAATCAGTTGTTCCACACACATATTAATAGTAATGATAATTTATTGCCAGATTTCATTACACCTTACATCAATGTGGTCTCGCCCCCTGAACTTGGATATCCTGTATGACAGGGCCAGGGGTTCAGGTTTCTGCAGTTACATGGATCAGCATGAGAAGGCTTAGACTTATTGAAATAATTTACATTCAGACATTCAAAACATTCAGTGTCATATTAAATTTGGTGTAGCATGTGTGCACCACACACACAGATGCGTGATGGGTGTGTGGTTGTATTTAGGTAGGTGTTATATCTAGTATTATTAAGTGCATATTATTATATTCTCTTGACTTATGGTTCAATCGTTAGTATTCATAGCTCATTCATGAGTCACACAAATCACAAATGTATTATTTACCTAAGTACTTTCATCACAGCTTTAAGGTTCCGTCCACCCACAGACAGGCGCGTAGCAACGTTGCGACGCGACTTTGGTAGTCAAATTTCTATGAAACTTCGTGAAAATTGTTCTAAGGAAGTCTCGTCGCACCTGTCTGCGGGAGCATTTTAAATTGGGAGTTGGGAGTGAAGGACATTAACCTAGCATGGTTATGGGTCACAAAAAGGTCTCAGATTAAGACATAACCAAGAATGAATTAGTTACTTCTGGGTAAACTTCATTAATATCAGCGCCGTTCATGAATAAGTGTTGTATTAATTCAGCGGAACCGGATACGGCAGCAATGAAGAGCGGCGGTTGAGGACACCGGACTTTAAGCGGGTCCGCGCCATCGGACAACAGCTGTAGGATTGTCGCCATTATCCGAGACATCCTGCAATACGAGAAAATGTAGACTAAGCTTCTGATAAACTGTACCTAAGTACTAGGTATTTATTATCCAATAATTGTAATTACTTACAACAAAAAACATAGACCCATGAAAGAAGGCTTGAATTTATGTATGTATATTAATTTCAAAATTCATACATAGGTATTAGAAAAAAAAAACCCTACCAACATTAATTAGACCTATCTATCATTAAGAAGACTGATAGCAAAACATGTTTACCCAAAGATATTTTAACATAAATCTTTAAGCCAAATGGAATATTTACTCACTTTTCTTGTTTCTTTTGTTCCATATTATCTACTAAATTATCTTCCTTATCCTGAAACATAGTATCTCTGCTAGGCTTCGTGGGCATTCCCTTAATTACTTTGGATGAAATTTTCTTGACAATCTTAATATTATTTTCTGCCAGTTTTTTTCCTGTATCCTCCTCTTTCAATAATTCCACGTCTTTACACATGTCGTTTACTTCAAAAATGTATGGTATAGGATTAACCTCACTGAGCTCTGAGAACGCTTCGGCGACTCTTATCAAATATTCAGTTTTAAATTTATCATACATGTGCTTATCTTCAGCGAACGCATCAGTAGTCGCATTTATATCCTTATCAGTAGGTATTTGCAAGTCCTGTTTTGAAATCTCAATTTTCTTTTTAGTAGGCAGTTCTTTTACAGAAGTCTTTTTAGTCGGTAAATTCTGTTTATTACTCGATTTCCCTGTGTTTGATCCGTTTGCTGCTAGCATATCTCTGTTTTCTCGACAAATTTTCCATTCAAGTATGTTCTCATCCGGCGGTGCTAGAATTTGACTAATATTTATATAAATCCTCATCTACATCGAAATCCGATGCGTAAAATCGTACTTTTGAGGTGTTACTTATCGCGTACAAAAAAAAAAACACGATTAGGTACCTACGAAGTAAAAATCGGTTTTTAAACCCAGATAATAATTTAGCAGATGTAATGTCAAACTCCTATTCTAAAAAGCAGACACAAAAGACTTAAAATGTCAGATTAGTCTCTGGGATGAAAAAAAAAAACGTACTACGTATAGTTACAATTTATTGGGGACTTCCCTGCTCGACCTAGATCTCAAAGAGTTCTACTAACCTTCTATACTGATCCTGCTTAAAGAATATGCAGTCTTTGTCAATAAGTATTTTATGCTTACGTGGTCCTACAGATGTGGGGGGTGGTAGAACAGCTTGGAGCATTGCATTGTATGCCACACCCCGCTTCTCTAGCGTGTATCTCAACAAGGTGATGCCCAGAGGTGTGCAGCAAGCATCATTGTAGGCGTCGACGTCAGCACCGGCTTCCACCAGGAAATGTATTGTTTCAGGTTGATCCCCACACTGTTAAAGAAAGCTTAAGTAGTAATGAAAATATTTGTTACATCAGTAACCAATATTTTGTAACAATATATAATTAAAGAGAGCGTCCATGAAGTTACTTGTCCGTTTTCGAACCGAATCATTTGACAGTTCAAAAGTGCTTGTAAATGGTTTATTTGAAATAAATGCTTAAAGGCGCGCTTGTGGAACACAACGCGCCGTCGACTTGGGCATGGTCCTTACCGGACAGCGAGCTACCCATTACTCGCCGTCCGCAAGCCCATGCCTACGGTGGCCAGAAATCGGCCTGGGATTCCCGACGCCCAGGGCGTCTCCGTATCCTGCGGCAGCTAGGGTCACGAGGGCGCATAGACTGCCTCTCCCTCACGTGCACCGCCTCCCTCTTCGCGAGCATTACTGCTTCGCTGAAGGAGGTGACGGCTACCCATGCACTCTCGCTCCGTACCATGCCCTGGACCAGGGTCGGACGCGAGAGATCGACGCCGCCGATCGCCTCCACGGTGGCCGACACGGCGGTGCTCCACCCAAGCTGGGCACACCGCCACCGTGTGCTCCACCGTGACCTCAGGGCGATCTTCGCAGTGGAAACACCCGGGCGTTTCCTCCCGCCCTATCCGAAACTTTATGTGATGGTTAATTCCTTATTTCGTTAATGTTGTCACAACAGCACACATAATAAAATGTGACAACAAATTTATTGATCGTAGTAATCGGGATGAAGCTTTTGGGCTCAGCAACCCTTTACGTTCCTCAACAAATTTTTTAAGAGTCATACTCACTGCTGCATACATTATAACCGAGTTTCCTTGTACATCAGTGACGTTCGGCACGACGTCGCATTCATTTATAAGCGTGGCAACATTCGAGATATACCCCAAATAGCTTGCCATTAATATAGTCCTGAAACACACACACATATAATTATACATTTTCTTTAGTACCTTCGCTACATACGAATAGATGCAAAAGAGAACATTTAAATGCTTAAGTTCCCACAGACATAGACGTGGCCCTCATCTCTATGAGAGGACAGTTTTTATCAAAGCCTAGTGCGGGTTGCCTTGGCGGGTTAACTTGAAAGTCCAAAAATCATTGAATCTTTGTCGGCATGCCTTAAAACCAAAACCCCACAAAGAATCTCACAAAGTGCATCCCAGCGCGTCCGATAGAACAAGCATACGGCTGATTGTACAATACAAACCTGCAATCAAGTTCATGCTTGCCAGCCTGCTTAAAAGAGGACCTAGGCCCAGACAGGATATTCTCGAGGCTGAGCCGCTGCTTGCTCCTCTGCTCTTCATGAGTAAAGCAATGCTTCATCATGTGAATTACTATTTTGTTATTGTTCCATGCGTAATACGTCGTTTTATCGGGGTCATTAACTTCAGTGCTGGTTGAGCTGATATCCTGGGTAAGAAGTGCGCCAGTGTATATTGATAGACTTTTTTTAATTGTCGATTTGCTGGCAGGAGAATTGTACACGCGTCTTGGCACTGCCGTGAGTGACCGATGAGCCTGATATTTAAACCTAAATAACCGGTTTCGGAATAGATAATTTCAAGTTAAGAACTTGTCAAACTCTAGCATTACCCTGGGAAATTCACTTAAGTTTTTTTGCAAAGTTTTACTTCACGTTATATTCGGAAACCATCGGGATATTTGCGTAACACACAAACACTATTTTGCTGACAAATTTTTCGAACTAAGAGCGTTTATTCCGAAAGTTGGCAACGTCGCAAATAGCTTTCAAATATTTACCTGTTTTTATTAATGTATTAATATTACTGTATGAAAATATCGCTAACTAGTGACCTAAAATATGAATAATGATTTGCAATTATAACACTGAATTTGATGTTGTAACCGTTTTAGGTGTAAAAAAGGGTATTTGGAAGGTTTTCAAGTTCTTTTTTAGGTCTCGAATCAAATCAATATATTTTTCAACACACTTGCTCATAAAATGGCTCTAATTTCACTACAGTTAGGCACATAATGACACCTATTATCAAACTGTGACTTTTTCATTACTATTATTCACTAGTGAGTTATAGAATTGGTTGAGTTGCTTTGTTCTTAGTGAGTTATAGGTTGTTTTTTGTTTGAGTTGCTTTGTTCTTAAAAACGACGATGATGATGATGATGGATGATGCTGGATGATGATGGATGATGATGATGGATGATGATGGATGACGATGGATGATGATGAATGATGATGATGGATGATGCTGGATGATGATGGGTGATGATGAGTGATGATGGATGATGATAGATGATGATGGATGACGATGGATGATAATGGATGACGATGGATGATGATGGATGATGATGAATGATGATGATGGATGATGCTGGATGATGATGGGTGATGATGAGTGATGATGGATGATGATAGATGATGAAGGATGACGATGGATGATGATGGATGATGATGGATGACGATGGATGATGATGGATGATGATGATGGATGATGATGGATGATGATGATGATGATGATTTAGTATTATTTTCTTCGCAAGTGTGTTGAAAAACGTCGTATGATACACGTGTGTATTGATGATTATCGTCCTCGGCTCTCTTAAGATCTCAATGGCGCCTCAGCGATAATCACCAACGTTACACACTAGTACCATAATGTACTATTATTTCACGTAAATCTGCATGGGTACTTATGAAACGTCAGAAGCTAGGTGCTTCTGGTGGTCTAAAACTAAATATTTGGTGTTAAGATATTAATAATAAATAATTATTGCATTTCGGTCACTAGTTAGCGATATTTCATATTTCCATACAGTAATATTGACAAATTAAATAAAACAGTGAAATATTTGACAGCTATTTGCGACGTTGCCCATTTTCAGAATAAACGCTCATAAGAAGTAATGGATATATGCAAAGGTTTTCAAAACATGATTCAGAGTTTGTTACGCAATTAGTCGCTTTTATGGTTCTCGGGAGTAACAAGATAAGTGATTTGCTCGAATGGGCACTGTAAATAACAGCTTTAGATATTTAAGTAGAATGTAAAAATTAGCCCTAGTTATTTAAACAGATTTAGTCCTATGTGTTAAGTTCCTTATGTAATAAATTATAAGCATGCAAAGCTAGGCATCTAGAGTTAAATACATGAAAACCTGTTGTAAACTGAAAGTATACCAGAAACTTATTAGAATCTAGGATTACTAAAGTATAAAATTGTTATCATAAGACTAGAATAATATAAGCTATAAGTTTTTATGTTTCTCGGCATTCTGTCTAGTTTTAAGTGATTTATGAAAATAAAGTGCTGCCTTCCCTACACTGCACATTTCTAACAACGCCCGCCCAGCGGCGAACATTATAAATATAAGGCGCGCGTAGTCCCGGCGTTCATTCTATCGCCGCGCGCCGCCCACGCAACACATCTTTACACTTCACTCGCAGCATTGTCTTGAAACTCTGCAGTTTTATTTACCCGTGTCAAGAAACCTATGGTACTTCAAGAAAGTCTACAAAAAAAGAGGAACAGCAGTTACACCTCTTTCAATGGTCCTTCGTCGTCGGATTTCAAGAAATCAAGCAAAATTATCAAGATTTCGTGAATCAAGCAAGAAGCAAGAAGATTTCAAGAAATCAAGCAAGAAGATTTCAAGAAATCAAGCAAGAATAATCAAGATTTCAAGAAATCGCAAGAAAGAAACAAGTACGCGCGAGTTATTAGTGTTGGTCTGCTTAACCACACTAAGATACTTGGAAGCAATCATCATTTACGTACGCGGCCACCTAGCGGTGATAAACGGCCTTTACGTACGGAAGCATAGTGGACGACCTGACGACTCCACGCACCTACCAGGTGTCTCAGTCAGACCCCGCCGGTACGGTGTGGAACGCTTAGGGGCCACAAGTTGGCACGCAACGACGGGTGCGGGTTTCCCACCGCACTCTGATGCTCCCATAAGCGCCCGCATCCTCTGCCGGGAGGTTCCTACCCTTCCTTACCTTCTCGTTCCCATTCCTGGTCCGGCATCACCGCGGTAGGAGTCCGGCCAGGCAGATAGGCAAGTTAGGCGTCAAGAAACAATCAGTGAAAAGTGAAAAGTGAAAGTGAAAGTGTTAGAATTAAGTTAATTAGGTGTAGGGCCCCCCCGTGCGCAAAATGGAAAACGCACGTGTATTGCGTTCAGGCAAATCTACGCCTACCACAGACGCCACACCGCCGTCGGGCCAAACAGGCTCCACGGAAACAGAAACGTGGAGTAAGGGCACCAGCACAGAGGTTACGTCCGGTGACAGCAGCGCGCGCACAGATAGAATAACCAATAACGAAAATGCGATAGCCGATTTAAATATTCCTCAGCCAGTGAGTGCGCCGGGCACAGTTGTAAATGTCCCCACGGACAGAGCGAGTAGCCGTTTATCCGTATTAAAAGCCGAATTAGAGTTGTACAATTCCGAGTTAGCGCGGGCTAGGGCGGCGTCCGCGGTTGCGCTAAGTCGTTTGGAGATAGCCAGAATAGAACTGGAAAGCTCAAACGGCGCGGAGCCACCCAGTGTAGAAAAGTCCCGCGTTGAAGGTTGGATCTCGGATCAACACGTTTTTAGTAGGCCGGAAATAGCGAATAAAACTCATGTCCCGGGACAGCCCGCGCAGCCGCTCGATGCGAATACGAGTGAACCACGCGTAGGAAAAAACGTGTCAGCGAATAATAATCTTAGTGACATGTCAATGCTGGCCAACGCGATAGTGCAAGCGGTAAACTCGAACAAATCAGGCGCGTCGGTACCAAAGTTCATCCATGAGTTACCTCATTTTGACGGGACAGTCGCGGAATGGATGGCTTTTAAAGCAGTCTATAATGACACAGAGGCCATGTTCACGGACGTACAGAACGTGGCCCGCTTACGAAAAGCGCTGCGGGGCGCAGCCCGCGAAACGACCAGGGCGTTATTGTTCACGGTATCGGATCCATACGAGATAATAGATACGCTAGAAAGACGATACGGAAAACCCGAATTGCTGATACTTTCCGAGCTAGAGAATATCAAACGCATGTCTCGCATGACAGACGATGGGCGGAACATAGGTAGTTTCGCGAGTAAAGTAGCGAATACAGTCGCGGCCATAAAATCCCTTAAACAACCGCAATACCTATACTCGCCCGAGTTAGTTAATAGGATAGTGGAAAAGTTGAGCACTATTTTAAAATATAAATGGTACGAGTTCAAGTCCGACCACACTGGAGCGCCCGAGCTAGAGTTGCTATCTAGATTCCTAAATATCACGGCGGACCGGTGCGGCGCTATGTTCGCCTACGAAACTGCCCGGGAAGACCGAAAATCGAAACAGAAACCGCGCGCGGTAAATACGGCCCACGAAAAGAATCGTAGACGCGACCGCTCGTGCGATTACGATAGCGACAGTTCGTGCCAATCGGACATACAAAATAAAAAAACCGTAGCCACAGTAAACAAACATTCCACTAAAAAACACGCACCCAAGAAAAACGCGTCAAATGCGCCGCGAGCGGCGGCCGAGCCGACCCAGTCGGATAATAATAAATGCGTAATATGCGCAGGTAGCCATAACAATGCGGATTGCGCCGATTTCGCGAAATTAAGCGTAGTCGAAAGATGGGATTCGGTTAAAAATAACAAGTTATGCTTTCGATGCCTAAAAAACGCGCATATAAGAATGTACAAGTGTAAGTACATACCGTGCGGCGAGAGCGGGTGCGAGGCGTCTCACCATAAGCTATTACACGGCTGCTATAAAAAAGATGACAAACGACCACCTGCGTCTCTGCCTACCCGCGGCAACGTGAGCTCGATAAATCATCTTCACAGATCGAATACCTACCTAAAAATAGTGCCGGTCGAGTTGAGCGGACCGATAGGAACGATATCTACCCATGCCCTGTTGGACGAAGGTTCAACGATGACCTTGGTCGAACAAGAAACGGCGGACGAGGTGATAACAAGGGGGCGCGGTCAGCCCTTATCCCTAGAAGGCGTAGGAGGTAATCGAATTAACGAATCGGAATCTTGCTACGTAAAATTATCAATAAGGGGCTTATGTAATAGGAACTTAGAAACTATGAACGCGCGTACAATATGTAACTTAAATCTGTCCCCACAGGAGGTAAGCAGCGACCTAGTACGCAAATGCGACCACCTAACCGAACTGGAAGGAGAGTTGTGTTACGAGTTGGCCAAACCGACCATATTAATAGGCCAAGATAACTGGCACTTAATTACCTCCAGGCAGTTAAGGGTAGGCAACAAAAATCAACCCGTAGCATCGCTAACCAAGTTGGGATGGGTGCTGCATGGACAAGATTTAAGGCCGCGCCATACCGTCGCGGTAATAAATCACGTACGACCCGCGTTAGCAGAAGACCCCGCGCTCCAGTTGATAAGGGATTATTTCAGTATCGAATCGTTAGGTATCGAGCCGCGTAAGCCTACTTCCGACCCAGACCAGCGCGCCTTAACGATCTTAGAGAAAACGTGTAAAAAATTAGAAAATTGCAATAGGTATGAGGCGGGTCTGTTATGGCGCTCGGACGCCGAGGTAATGCCGAAAAATAGACACCAGGCCCTCAGCCGTCTATTCAACTTGGAGAAAAAGTTAGATAAAGACGTAAACTTAAAAATTGAATATTCCAAACAAATAGACAACTTGTTAAGGGCGGGCTACGCGGAGGAGGTAGAGTCCGCGACGTCATCGCCACGTAGTTGGTATTTGCCTCATTTTTCAGTAATTCACCCACAAAAAGGAAAAGCAAGGCTCGTATTCGACGCGGCAGCCAAGTGTGGGGGCAAGAGCCTTAATGACGCTCTCCTAGCCGGCCCCGACTTGCTGCAATCGCTATTTGGCGTTTTGATTAGATTCAGAGAAGGTAGAATCGCGGTAGTAGCCGACATAAAGGAAATGTTTCTACAGGTCAAAATAGCCCAGCAAGACCGCGACAGTCTGCGATTTTTATGGAGGGGCGAAGAACGGGAAAAGCCGCCAAAGGAGTACCGAATGACTTCATTAATATTCGGGGCGGCGTCATCACCGTGTACCGCTATGTACGTTAAAAATAAAAACGCCGAAAGGCACGGTCAACAATATCCCGAGGTCGCGAGGGCCACAATACGCAATTTCTATATGGACGATTATTTAGGCGTCTTTCACAGTGAAAGCGAGGCGAAGCGAGTAATCAACGCCATGCATAAGGTCCATTTAGCGGCGTCCTTCGAACTCAGGGGATGGGCGTCAAACGTACCCGAAATAATAAGCGACGTTACAAACACGCGTAGCAGCGAGACGACCACGTTAGGTAAAAGCGACACCGAGCGTACGTTAGGTCTTACATGGAATCACGCACGCGATACGTTGGGCTTCAACGTCAACCTCAGAAATACACCCGCAAGCGTCATTCGAGGCGATTCATTACCTACCAAGCGACAAGTTACCAGCGCGGTCATGTCGGTATTTGACCCGCTAGGTTTAGTCTCGCCAATTACTATGGTGGGTAAATGTCTTATACAAGAAATATGGCGCAGCGGCATAGGATGGGATGACCCTATCACAAGCGAACATCACGTGACATGGCTATCGTTTATAAATAATTTGCAATTACTAAAAAAGTTAGAAATAAATCGGTACATACCTGCTACTCCCCAAGGCGAGGGGGAGTTACATGTTTTCTGCGACGCAAGTGAGAAGGTATATTCGGCCGCTATTTACTTCGTCAGTACCAAAACGGACGGAACCAAAACATCACGATTGGTTGTAGGCAAAGCTAAGGTAGCTCCGCTAAAACCTATATCTATACCGCGTTTAGAATTACAGGCCGCGGTATTAGGTAGCCGACTAGCAGAATCGGTCAAGCGCGAGTCCGATTACAAAACATTAAAATGTCACTATTGGTCTGACTCAAAAACGGTACTAGCTTGGATAAAATCCGACCCGCGCACCTTTAAATCATTCGTCGCACATCGGATAGCCGAAATAGAAAGCTTAACCACGCCAGCGAATTGGCGATGGGTACCCAGTACCGATAACGCCGCGGACGATGCCACCAAGGGTATTCCCGTTAATTTCAACTCGGAACATAGGTGGTTTAAGGGACCCGAGTTCATAAGGAACAGTCCCACGTCCTGGCCACAGGAAAAGCCAATAGTGGCGCATTCACCCCCTTCCGGGGAAGAAAGAATTATAAAACAAGTTCACGTAACCATTAGACATGACGTCAGCGACTACTTACCTAAGTTAGAACGTTTCTCGAAGTATATTCGGTTAGTTCGTGCTGCTGCAACCGTACTTCTCGCCGCTGAGGTATTTAAGGCCAAACTACTCAAAAGAAACACAAGAATAGAACTCGCACCAAACCACATAAAACTAGCAGAGCTATTGCTAGTAAGAAGGAGTCAATACAACTCGTTTGCTGAAGACATTACGACCATAGAGGCTGGGCGGCGACCACCGAAGAAGTCACCGTTCTCCAAACTCTCCGTGAAGATCGACCGCAACGGGATCCTGTGCTTGGATAGCAGAATAAAAGATGAGCAAAACATGCCAGTCCTACATGCCAAAGAAGGCTTCACACGACTGTTGGTGCATCACACGCACGCAACCTTCAACCATGGCAACCATCAAACTGTCATGAATGAGCTAAGACAGCGATACCACATAATAGGACTGCGCAATGTTATACGCTACATATGCAACCAATGCCAATGGTGTCGGACCTATAAGGGGATCCCCTCAAAAATCCCCTTAGGCGACTTACCTGCTGAAAGGCTGGCCCAAAATCAACCGCCATTTACTGCTACCGCGGTGGACTATTTTGGGCCCATGCAAGTAACAGTCGGGCGAAGACGCGAGAAAAGGTGGGGCGCATTATACACATGCCTCACCACGCGCGCAGTGCACATGGAGATGGCCACATCCCTCACGGCCTCTTCCATGATCATGAGTCTACGAAGAATGATAGCGCGCCGCGGAACGCCGACCGTGATGTACAGCGACAACGGAACCAACTTCGTTGCCGCTGAAAAAGAAATCGCAGAAGCCATGCAAAGCAACGATCAGAGCCTGAGAGCCTTCGCTTCAGAAAAATTGATCACCTGGAAGAAAATACCCCCAGGTGCTCCTCACATGGGCGGAGCCTGGGAGCGCCTCGTCAGATCAGTGAAGACAGCTCTAAAAGTCACACTGAAAGAAAAATACCCACCAGACGAAGTACTGCATACACTGCTGCTAGAGGCCGAACATGTGATCAACTCACGGCCATTGACCCCAGTAAATCCCAACCTAGAAGAAGAAGCGTTAACTCCCAATCACCTCTTAATGGGACGCTCGAGTGGGATGTCTCCGTTTGGCTCCTTTCAAGATAATAAAACAGACTTGAATACGTGGAAGGCCACCCAGGCGTTAGGTGACGTTTTTTGGGCAAGATGGTCGGCGGAATACAAACCTCTGCTGACACCCCGACCAGGCTCAAATTCCCTGCATAAGAATGTGAAAGTCGGTGACATCGTCATAATAGTTGACAATACAATGCCTAGAGGAGTATGGCCAAGAGGAGAAGTAACTAAAGTTTACCCAGGCCCAGATGGGCGTGTTCGAGTAACCGAGATCAGAACTGCTGCTGGATTACTTCGCCGCCCGGCCTCTCGCCTCGTCGTGATAACAACAACGGACTAATCACTAATTGTGGTGGTGCTTGCGCACGAGGGGGAGATTGTAAATAACAGCTTTAGATATTTAAGTAGAATGTAAAAATTAGCCCTAGTTATTTAAACAGATTTAGTCCTATGTGTTAAGTTCCTTATGTAATAAATTATAAGCATGCAAAGCTAGGCATCTAGAGTTAAATACATGAAAACCTGTTGTAAACTGAAAGTATACCAGAAACTTATTAGAATCTAGGATTACTAAAGTATAAAATTGTTATCATAAGACTAGAATAATATAAGCTATAAGTTTTTATGTTTCTCGGCATTCTGTCTAGTTTTAAGTGATTTATGAAAATAAAGTGCTGCCTTCCCTACACTGCACATTTCTAACAACGCCCGCCCAGCGGCGAACATTATAAATATAAGGCGCGCGTAGTCCCGGCGTTCATTCTATCGCCGCGCGCCGCCCACGCAACACATCTTTACACTTCACTCGCAGCATTGTCTTGAAACTCTGCAGTTTTATTTACCCGTGTCAAGAAACCTATGGTACTTCAAGAAAGTCTACAAAAAAAGAGGAACAGCAGTTACACCTCTTTCAGGCACAGTAGATTAACACGTCCTCTCCCGAAATGGTTTAATCTGTAACTGTGGGTTACGGATTACGCCAATTTGAGACGTAAACGTCACACACAGTTTCTGAAAATTTGCCAACAGACTGTCTAAGGATGGTGCCGGACGTAAAGAATAGCATCATCCCATCTCTTCCCGTGGCTGTCGTAGGAGGCGACTTAGGGACTTAGGTACTAGAAAATGGGCAGCAGCGTTCTCTATGCGTTTTACCACCATACTGCGATCACCAACCTGCCTGCCAAGCGTGGCGATTATGGCAAGCCCCTCCAAATTGGGGGAGGCCAATGTCCAGCAGTGGACGTCTTCCGGCTGAAATGGTGGTTGTGGTGGTGGTCTAAGGATAACCAGCGTCCAGCAGATGATTTCTAGTTCCAATTCAAAGAAATACCTTATCCTTATCAGGCTCAACAGGTGTAACCTCATTGAGGGTATTAATTCCGTTGACGTAGTAGGCCCTGTCAAACGCATCCACCTGGCACAGTTGGCTCGACAGGTCTGTGCAGTGCTTTGGGTACAGTTTCGACCACTTTTCCGCAGCTACCAGTGGCTCACAACCAGATTTTTTTAGCAGTTCCAATGCTGAGTTTACTTCGCCGATCTGTGGACACATGGAAATCCTAATCGTGTTTGAGCTTTAACAGTTAAGCTAATGTGGGTTTCGACGATCGGTTCAGCGGTTTAGGCGTGAAAGCGGGACAGACAGACCGACAGACAGACAGAGTTACTTTCGCATTTTTAATATTAGTAGGGAAGTAGGGATTGTACCCTCTCGTTGCTTGCGACACGGGAAGTCTTTAGGTGGAAACGTTTATAATAGGTCTTTACCTATGAAATTGCCGTTTTGTATGAAAAAATTTAAACGAATTTTTTTCATGATTTTTTTATTTGTATTAATCGAAGTAATCACCCATGCAATCAATGCATCTTTGCCATCGCAGTGGCAGTTTATTGATGCCCTTCTTAAAGAAATCAGCTGGACGGGAGGCAACAAATTCTTCAAAGGCATTTTGTACTGCCTCTCGGGTATTAAATTTTTTTCCCGCCAAGAAGTTATCCAAATTCTGGAAAAAGTAGTAGTCTGTAGGCGCAAGGTCTGGTGAGTAGGGCGGATGACGGAGAGCTTCCAACCCCAGTTCTTGCAACTTGGAGACCGTCTGCTGTGCAGTATGAGGTCGCGCGTTGTCGTGCAGGAGCAGCGGAGACGAGCGATTGACCAATGCTGGTTGGAGATGCGCCAGCTTCTCCATCATTGTGTTCAGTTCTTCACAGTACACATCTGCAGTAATGCTCACCCCGTTTGGTAAGAAGCTGTGATGAATCACACCGGCGCTAGACCACCAAACAGTGACCATCACTTTTCTAGGGGTAAGTTTTCGTTTAGGGCATTGTTTAGGTGCTGAACCAGGATCCAACCAACTTGCTGAGCGCTTACGGTTATCAAACAGAATCCATTTTTCATCGCAGGTAACAATGCGGTTCAAAATTCCTTCATTTGTGTGTCTGTTGAGCAGTGCAAGGCACGTCTCGACGCGTACTTCGCGCTGGCGATCATTGAGTTCGTGGGGCACCCATTTGTCAAGCTTTTTTACCTTGCCAATTTGACGCAAATGGACCAATATTGTTTTGACGCTAACGTCGAAAGCTGCTGCTAATTCAGCCGTAGATTGTGTATCATCAGCTTCCACAATCGCCTTTAATTCGTCATTGTCGACCAAAGTCTTCGGACGACCGCGAGGTTCATTTTTCAGGTCGAAATTTCCAGAACGGAAGCGAGCAAACCAATAACAGGTGGTGCGTTGGTTTGTAGTGTTAGCTCCGTAAACGTCGTTGATGTTGCGTGCCGCTTGTGCCGCGTTGCTGCCACGACGGTACTCATATTCCATAATTACTCGAATTTTTAACGTATCCATGATGACGAAAAAGATTGAAATGCGATGAAAATGTAACACTAATCAATAAAGAAATGACTACTTTTAGAAAAAAAATCCATGTTTTTAAAATAAAATTAATTTGAAATTAGAATTCTTAGCCAAACAAAAATTATTTTGATTTGAAATGGCCAGTACTGCAGAACGGCAATTTCATAGGTAAAGACCTAATATATTAAGGACCTATACAAGCTGAATTTTTAGTTACCGTTTAAATTTTTCAGGATTATAAGTACCTGTGAAATTGAACAACTTTCTCCAAGGAACATGGGTCGAAATATGAAAAAAAAATAGACTCTCATGCAAAATCAATAGTCTGCTGGTCGATTTGGGGTGATAGATCCTGAAAAATTTAAACGGTGACTAAAAATTCACCTTGTATTGACGTTTCGAGGCCAAAATATTCCAGCTTCCAATCCAATAGCATAATCAGCGTATAATGTTCCCACTGCTGGGACACAGGCCGGCCGGCCGCGTTGTGGGCCGTAACCCACAACGCGGGTCCAACGCGGGTGTGCAGATGACACAAATGTCTTCGAATGATTAGTTCTAAGACATGCAGGTTTCGTCACTATGTTTTCCTTCACCGTTCTTGTGAGCAGTGGTGAAGAAATAATTTTCACAATGTAAAGGATCTGTCAGGGTTCGATCCTACGACCTACAATGTAAGTCGCCACCATTTTTCCCAGCAACAACTGTGCTTACAATATGTTTCATCAATAAATAGAGCACAGGGTTCAACCCTTTAGGGAATACCTACAGGCTAGATAAAGTATAATCTACTAACAATCTTAACATTCTTCGTCAACAATATCCGATGCGGCGTGATCGTGTTAGCCCCAATAGGGGTTGACGCCAGGTCGATGGCCACGCTGGGCAATTCTGGCCGCCACGCCAGTCGAATGAGCTGGTAACCATACCAGAGTCCTACGTCCTCTTGAAGACATGCATGGGTTTCCACGCCTGGACCCCAGCGGATGTTCTTATTAAATAGACCCTACATCGAAGAAGGAGGTGGATGTTAAGAAAGCAAGGGAGTGTTACTAAGGGTTGACGTCTATTTTATGTCTGACAATTTTTGTATGAAAATGCTCTTTATGGAACAATTCTTTGAACATGTCAGTTATGTATGTGATGTGGCACCACTCTAATAAATATGGATAATGTCAAAATTATTCTTATAAACAAAGAATTCTATAAAAAGAAACCTGGCATTGAACAATTAGCCCACAATATGTTGTACCTGGCATAGAAACAACAGCCCAAAATATGTTGTATTTTGTTGTTAACTCACTACTCGTTTAATATTCCAATTTCGAATTTTAGGGAATATTCCGATCGTATCAATTGAACAATGGCGGACTCACCTGGCTGTCAGTCTATGATATGCACATTGTTTACTCGTCTGTGATTGGTGCCTACATTAGTGGAACGTCGGCGTCGCCGCCGCCGCCGCCAGTTTAAAACTTATCGAATATAACAAACTTTAATTAAAGCGTACCGCCACAAATGCGTGAAAAACTGTCGTATTTCTATCATTCATGTGAAAATCGAAAAGGTTGTGTGTGTAAAGTGCATCATCAGTGTAGTGTTGGGTGTAAACAAGCCTGGAAGATCAGTTCAAGATAAGGTAAGGTGGTCGTGTCTGGTGGGCAACTGTCAGATGATTGATTTTTGTTTTTGGGAATGACATCTCGTATGACTGCCTGTAGTAACCATAATAAATTTAGGCTTCCAGCTAGATTTTCGCTGGATAGTCAAAGCCAAAGATACTAACATTAAACACGCGTCCATCAGGGTAGGACATGAGGCCGTAGCCCTGCATGCAATTGTTGTAGAACCGGCCTTCATAGGTGGTGGCTAAGTGGTCGGGTCCTAGGTATCGCCAGCGGTAGTCACCGTCACCATGCATCGTGTCGCGTAGCATATGGCCATTGTAACTCTCTAGAGACTGTAAGATTGAAAATAGATGGATGATATAATTGATAAAATGTTCAAGGATGTACTTATAAACGGTCACCAAAAGATACATGTAAGCAGGTTCATCGGATATATTTAGTTCAAATGGTTCGATATCTACTAAACAGCTAAATAGGTAAAAAAAAACAAAGGTGTTCTTTCGGCCATCTACGCCTTCGCCGAATCTGGATATAAACTTCGGTGGAACTTCCGTCTCTTTTTAAACTACGAACTTCAGCGCTTAACTAATCATCATCATCATCAGCCTGTAATGTTCCCACTGCTGGGACACAGGCCTCCTCTCGGTGAGAGGGATTGGGCCGTAATCTACCACGCGGGCCCAGTGCGGGTTGGTAGATGTCACATATCTTCGAATTTTTTGGTTCTAGGACATGCCGGTTTCCTCACGATGTTTTCCTTCACCGTTTTGAGAGCAGTGGTGATTAAATAATTTACACAAAGTAAAGCGCCTGTCTGGGTTCGAACTCACGACCTACAACTCGTAAGTCACGGCCGTTACCACTTGGCCACCACTGCTCTCCTCAACTAATAACTTTGATTAATTTCGCATTAACTTTAATGGACTAGCGATACTCTAGCTGCTTCATACAGAAGGCAAATTCCGTAGATTGCTCAAAGAAAGCCGCGTCATAGAAAAGTTAATCATGTTTCCAGGATATATACTTTCGAAAAGAGAGCATCACAGCTTACGTACTCCTACAATATATTTTTGATGCCGTTGAAATGGTGAACGACCTAATGGTAGGTGGGTCACCGAAGAGCTCACCGCTAACGATGACTGTATGCAATACCAGAGACATTGTAGGTGAGTTGACATCCCAGGTTCAAAGTTGAAATACCTTCTAATCGAATATGCCTGTATTATCGTCCCTGTCCCTTTTCCACTTAATTCTGACTTTAGCTAGTGCGGGTCAGTCCTTTCCGGAAATATCTAACGTGCCTGTAATATCATGCTTCATGCATTTAGCATTATCAGCCTATAACGTTCCCATTGCTGGGACACAGAACTCCACTCTGAGAGCAGTAGTAGTGGGCCCAGTGCGGTTTAGGAGATGTCACATGTCTTAGAATTTTTCGTTATAGAATACGCCAGTTTCCTCGCGATGTTTTCCTTAACCGTTTAGAGAGCAGTGGTGATGAACCCATGACGTAGAACTTGCAAGTCGGCGCCACTGCCACTGGGCCACCACTGCTGTTCATTGTCTAGGTTAAGCAATAATAATACAGTAACCTTAGCGCCACTCCAGTGATGTGATCCCGTCCCATTCTTTCTATTCTCTTCATCTCTGTCCCCAAGATAGTACTCCACATAAGGCCATTTGGTCTCCGCATTGGTCTGCGGAGGATTGCAAGGCATGGATGTTAACACATTAGGTCACTGATTAACAAAAATAATATCAGTTTCGTGTAAATTGTTCGAAATGTTGTTATTGTCATAGATGATGGCTATGAATTGTCACATTATTGTGTGTTTTTAATTTTTATTAAAGGTTTGACAGCTGTGTAGGCACATAATTTGAAGAGCAGATAATAGAATCTATGAGAAAGGAGGATCCGACGTCTAAGTATCGATCTTGATGAGAACCTTATTTCATAGTACCTACTTGAATATTGGGTATTCTATAAACACTTATACAAACGAATATAAGACTCCATAAATATAAAAACCATTTATTTTATTTAAAAAAATATACAGTATGAAATATAGTCCTAAACTTAATTTATTTATTGGTATAAAATATTGTTATAGTTATAGTACAGACGACAGAACTATCAAAATAGTTATTAAACTTTATACCGTAAGCATAAGGTTCATGTTCAATTCAGTAAATTTTACAGTTTGGGGTAGCTTGATGTGCTGGCGTCTGTACATCAATATTAAAGTTAATAAAACAGTTTAACTGGCGGTTCCTGTCCTATTAACTTTTATTGATGGAGTAGTGGGTATTACATAGGTTGGCCCCTATCACACGAGGCTCCGGGCACACTTCTGTCTACCCTTTCGTTGAGCACAGTCATGATGATAAGATATTCTTACGTTGTCATTTCTTAACAACAACAGCAGCAACATTTCCGTTTTGCTCCTTCGAAGTAAGTGTATTCCTGAAACAATAGAACGGTACATAAAATACTTATTGGTACCTAAGTCGAACGGCTGGCGTTTTGAGGGGTTAATGTCTTATGTAATTTTGATGTTCGAAAAGGGCTGGTTCTCAGCCTAATATGAATAAATGGCTGTTTATTTTTATGAAATTAGTTAAAATCATGATGATAAACTTATTTCAGACACCAATCCACATGATCTGACCAAGATTATGTCCGGATTATAAAAGAGACTGTGACCTCTGAGTTTGCTTCGGCCTTTCTTCTCAGAGTAGTCAGATAGGAAACACTGATCTCAACTAGTTTAAAAAATATGATTGACGTGTAAAAGTGTTTGTACAAACCTACTTACAGAAATAAAATCATTTATCATTAAATTTCACCCTATTTATCCTACTTCTATATTTTCCAAACTAATAATAAGCTGAGCGCTGAGAGCGTTGTTTCTTTTGTCGTTTTCGAATCGCGAAATAACAGTCAGTTTTTTTTTTGCACTTGATAGCTTAATGCTCGAGTAAGGCTACTTCCATCATGCTACGACTCTTACTCTTCACAAAATCGTGGACGAAGTCACGGGCCATTTCTTTATAAACGTAAAAGTCTGTTATAAATGTTTGTGATTTCTTTATAACATGTTCGTTAATCACAACCGGATTTGACGTAGCCACAGCACTGCGCTGTGTCGACGCACTGTAGAAAGCCACGTCATCACATCACACACACAACGCATTGTGGAAATCTGATGACAGCGTCTTCGCGTACATACGATGTCATATGCAATGAAATTTTGCGTTACGTCACCACATCGTATTGTAGTGCGTCGTCGCAACGCACTGTTCTGTCCTGATTCTTATACATATTGTCACACTCTTACCAATAGGAAGGCAGCAGCCAATATGAGAGCTTTGTGTTTCGGCTGCACGGCGGGTGCAGGTACCTTCACTGTGGTGGTGAAGCTGTTCAGGTCTCTGTCCCAGCCGTGGGCTATCTTGCCGACCTCACGTAGGGAGTCGCCAGTCATAATCTGGAAAATTATAACATTAATCACTTTTAAAAATCCGTTCAGCCGTTTTTGCCTGAAAGAGTAACAAACATCGATACATACATCCATACAGACAAACTTTCGCGTTTAAATATTACTAAGGATGGCAGCCAGATAAAGTATAATTGCGGCCTACACAGCACAATACCTAGTAACCAAAATCCTACCTTAAACTCAGAGAGCAGCAGGGCACTCCTCTGCATTACAGCAGGTCCTTCCACCACGAACAGCACCTGATCACTGGCATCCCGGACCAGGAAGAAGGGCACCATCCATGTGCACTGCTGTTGCACTCGACCCACGTAGTCACCAGGGGGAGTTACCACTTGCATTTCCTGAAAAAGAACAAACCATATTAGATATTTCTTCCTCTCGCTCGTCAAAATGTTTGAATTCGTGATAAACAGGATTCGGTTACATCTTTACAGTTTAGAGTTAGCTTTATAGCTTTGCTTTATAGTACTTAAGTCGACATTCACACGGCTGCGCCGTATTAAAATGGCGGCAGGTTTTTTTCTACCACTAGATTTTCAACTATGGTAACACCGACAGTTGCCGAACAATGAGAATCCAAAAGTGGCCCTAGTGTGATCTTGAACAAACGCATCAAGCGCGTTTGGTGCTCTTCTCTTGGTCCGTCACCAAACCAGGGCCAATCAGAGCACCAAACGCGCTCGAAGCGTTTGATCGAGATGGTTAAATGAAACTCGCACTAAGGTCTCTGAACTCTGAGTGCACCGCGAGTGAATCTCAGCGCGTCGAAAAGACACACTATTCGATTTTTTACTGTCGACGCTATTTAGTGCGTTGAAGATTTAGTGCCAAAATCCCGCCGCGGTATTATAACGTCCGCGTGGACGTCGACTTATGAAGGATTTTCCGAATCGCCACATAAAGCAACTGACCTGCAATCTGCAAGGGAAGCAGCATGAAGCAGCCGCAAGTCTTCTGGTGAACACCATGGCTTCTTGTCTGGTATTATCGTGGAGGTGCAGGGTGAAGGCTCGTCCTGTTCCCCACAGGCAGCGCTGGGTCGAGCTCGATATCTCACTGGCAATGTACAGCGCTTCGCCATTTGGTACCCTTACAATGTATCGGTTTTCCGACTCGATTCTGGATGTCACTGAAAGTTAGTGAATATTTTTTTTAAACTCTTACTTCTTTCTTTCAAAGCATTTATTTAAATTAAACAGGCACTATTGACCTTTTATCGAATCAGTGAGTCAGAAAGATGAAGCTATTTGCCCATTCCAAAGCGTAATAGACACATGGAGAAGAACGCGGGAACGAAACTCCTTGGACAGAGTTTACATCAGGAACATAGGCATGATCCATGTTGAAATTATACATGTATAAGTATAATATGTGAGAAAGATGTAGAAAACCGAGAATCCAGACCAGAAGAAAACATAAAAAACAATTTAAAACTAAAATCAGTAATTACAACCATAGATGCTTGCAACTTGATATGGGAAGCACAAGACAAAGACTTCCTATCAGACAAATCACTGCTCCAATATAGTCCCCCTCAGTCATGATGCGTTCGGTGGCCCAATGATATGTACCTACCTTAATTCGTTACATTTTATTTTTATTTTTATAATTTATGTGAAATATCAATGTGATTGTATAGTTCTGTAATGTAATTAAATTGTTTATTTTTTCTGTGTAACTGTTGTATGCCCTAAGGGCGGGACGTAGCTGATCACAATTAAGTATTTAAGACCTGTATTATGTACCTACCTATGATCCACAATAAAGAGATTGAGATTGAGATTGATTGAGATTAAGACCCGTCGAAGTGGAGGAGCTTGGGGAGGCCTTTTTCCAACAGTGGACGTCTTTTGGCTGAAATGATGATGATGCTTGCAACTACTGTGAGCTTTTGTTAACGAACCACACAAGCGAAATAAACATACTAACCATGGTTAGTTTGTACGTAGGTTAGTAAGTGAATGTCAGAAAATTGGTACTACCACAATTTTATGCAAGATATTTTCAGTGTGCCCTTATTGTTGGAACGTTCATGAATTTCATGTTAAGAAAACGATTTGAAAATAGATACCCAACTAAAAAAATCTTGATTTATTTCATTTTAGAAGCGCTCTTATTATTGTATATTAAAAAATTGTGCACTATGAAATTATTCGAAACATGTAGATTAATGTTATCACCCATGAGAAATAGGCTTATTTGCTATCCTTTTATTCACAAGTGATTGAATATGTTATACATTACTTAAAGCTGCAAATACAAAAGTGAAGTGATGACAATATGGTAGATTTCTTGTAATACATATAGCAAATGACGTAAATAAAATTTAGACGACATTTGCAATAAGAAATAGTTTGATGACGTAGTCGTGCTTGTGATTTATTTGTTTGAGCAAAATTCTTCAAGATAAACGAAATTCCTTCTAGTCAAAGTCGAACAAATATCACTCCCTACGTAAGCAAATATCAGTGGTTTGCAGTCGATTCAATAAAGACGCAGAAAAATGTTACCAAACAGGATGCAAACAGGCCTTATTATTCGTATGGTTACTTATTTTTGTCCTACATGTGAATATAAAAATCTTTGTGTTGTTCTTTTGGTGAATCCTTTATCAAGTAGGAAAACAGTGCATAATATTTTTTCATACGATCAACCTTCAATTCATTCTATGATATATTATTTTTTTATAGGGTGGGAAATCATCAAATGACTTAGCGCCCGCTCTGGGTAGAGAGCAGGAGGGCGTGTTAGACTTTTACTGACTAAAACCTACCCGTGTTCCCACAGTTCTGTGTGCCAGGGGCGACGGTATCTCTTTCGAACCCCTGGCAGGCATTGGCCCTTGCGAACCCCACCAGTTGTTGCTGATATCTCTGAAGGCGCGCGTGGAACACGACGCGCTGTCCCGCCTACAACTTGTCGGCCGCAGGGGATAGGGAGAGCGGCCAACGCTATACCGACACTCCTCTTCCCCTGCGGACCCACCGCGTCCGCCAACAAACGGTGGCGGCCCCGTCCAGGCCACGGAAGGGAAGAGCGCTGCTCAGAAGCACCGGCACTCCTCCTCTGCCGCAGCCCGTAACCCTCAGCCGCGATGCCTCCCATTTGACATCGCGGCCCACCTCAGTTGCGGTGCACCTCACCGCAACCTACTTTTTGGCCGCTACGTCATCGGCTTCAAGGCAAAAGCCCTGACGAGCGGCCCCACCTTTGGGTTCCTCTTCGCTTCACCGTGGCTGGGAGACCACGGTTACTGAGCCCCCCCGCAACGGCAATGCGGCAACCCACTCGGGGGGGTTCATTCTACTATTTATTTCTAGTATCTAGTAAATATACACGGGGTGGCAGAAACACGAAACGTCGCACACGCTTAAACCATAAATTTAGCACAGTTCTAGCGTAGTTCCTAGGCATTTTTTTTTTAAATCTGCTGTTTAATATATAGAAATGTGGAAAAAGTGGAGGAGACAAATGGAACAGTATATTTTAAACGAAGAATTTCAAAGTCCCCAACTATGTATAATTGACTATAGGTACTTACGATCAGTCAGCTCCACGGTTTGCTGGATCAGCAGATTGGAAACTCCGATGAGGAAGTCCAGCCCATGAACCGGAATAAACTGGCCTCGAGCATTTGAGCGCCAGTCCAGTGTGGACACGGGCAGTTGGGCACGATCGGTCCCTAAATAACATCACCTGGTTATTGTATTAGCTGGACAAACACGAGATGGAATAGCGTCACCTGTGATAATATTTCTATTAGTTTTATCATCAACTTGTTCATGGATCTTTAGGAAATGCTTTTCTAACTTACCGTTTGTTGGTTGCACGCTTATAACTAAATCTGGCCTCACAGGTGTTCCATCATCTGCGGAAAGAGTATTATCATCGAATCAATCAGAGTCTACCAGTTTAATTTTGAGTCCTGTGTTTCTATTCTGGCTATCGGCTATAAGCCAGCTCTGTGTCAGTAAATCAATGCAGAAATCAGATGTTCATCGTTGTCTCTGTGTTTCTTTATCTCTTCTTTTCTACCATATATAACTCAAAGTACAGGGTCTGAACACAAAATGCATTAAAAATTAAAAATGAATTTTGCCTGCTTTATGTATGAGATGAGTAATATACAGGAAAAATTGTAGGAAATTCAGAATAACGCTAAATTCGTGTACTTATATACAGTTTTGTTGTAAAACCCTTTCACATTTAACGTGAACTAACAAAAATACCTAAAAGTTAACGAATTTCCTTGATCGATGATGTGGCAAACTATATTCATCATCATCATCATTTCAGCCGATAGACGTCCACTGCTGGACAGGCCTCCCCAAGCTCTTCCACTTCGACCGACAAACTATCTTAATTACATTTAATTTCCGAGTCTTTTGTTTGAACAAGCATTTTGTGTACGGACTATTATCTATGCACTCCTTATCAATATGATAATTTACACCATAATTAACGTCATTACCTTCAGTTGCACCACGATTATCAATACCACGAATTTCTGTTCTTAGTTCTGTGCCCCCAGTTTCACCCATTTTTGAAATAGCTTTATTTTTGGCACACTTTTTCACATTTGGTTCACTTAATACAGGTAGATGTTATTTGTTGTCAATGCGTGGTCAAACTGTGCTATCGGCAGTTTTTACTCGTCGTTATCGAGTTATCAATAAAAGATATCTCAGCGTTATTATCGAGTAGACATCGGTGTGTTGTAGGTACTGCGATTGGCACATTAATTACATCAACAGTAATCGTGTATGTACGAACATGCGCTTGTGTGTATTTTCCTTAGAGACAGCGTTATTTTTGATATGTATTACGTAGTGGAGTGATATTTTTCTACTTTTCTAATTAGCTCTCTACAGGCACCCGGTGCGCCAGCTGCGGATAGGGAGGTGTGGAGGTTGTGTTCTACCTGCTGCCTCCTTCTCGACCATCACGGCCTCTCAATGATTTTTTCTAGTTGATGTTTTTTTTGCTGTGGATTTACAAATTCGAGTACTTCTTGGTACGTGCCGTGCTCAGCTTACTATATATTGATATATTCTAAATCCATGATCAGTTGACTACGGCTACCTATCTAACTAGCATTTTCAATGATCTTTAAGTTTAAGGGTTTAGCAGGGGTTTTAGTTATTGAGGAGCTATATTCTCTATCTCCGAAGGTGTTCATCGTCTTCATAAAGATCTTCACTAAATTCAAACGGGACTAAAGAAGAATCCTCATCCAAATAAACAAGAATAATTAAAATCAGATAACAATTGACGAATATATTATCGCTGAACATACATACAAAAGGCATTCTGTCGAATTGGTAACCTCCTCTTTTCTGAAGTCAGTTTAAATGTAAGCGACGGCGTCTCACGCGTTTTCACTATGGACTGAACAACAGTTGGAAGCGAGAGATCATCCACAGCACCGGTTGCTGCGTCGACATCATGGCGCTGCACTTTCTAGGCTGAGCACACCTCAAGAGTGTGCTGCGTTTGTGTGTCGTAATGGAGGCAACCGGGCGTCGCCTCGTGGCCAACACGGTACAGGTACTACCAAAGCACCCATTTCTGCAGAGCACCTGTGTGAGCTGTAAAGTAAGGGCGCCATGAGCTTTCTCCAGGCACTTCTTAATGACAAGGTCTTACCCATGTAATCTGTCGCACATATTTCTTTCTGATCCGGATGTTCTACGCTATTCTTTCAGTTATTTCAGGGGGAACTATTTGAATGGGTAGGTAGGTACAGGTGTAGAAAAATTAAAATGTGATTGAAACAATTTTTATTGAAAACCATTTATATTCGGGTGTTAGTAATAATTACTTGAATAAAGTGATAACATTCAAGTCGTTAAAATGACCGGTACATACCGTACAGTATTTTTAATAAATTACATTCATATATTCTATCTAATTTTCATCACTCCGACTAACATTTATTGTAAATGTCGAGATAAAACATTGTAAATTTCGCATAGAGAGTTGTAAACGACGCGGTCAGATTCGGTACACAAAGGACACGTTTGAAGCTACATTTTGATCGGAAGACTTAGAGGCCGAGTGCAATATCCACTCTCTTAAAGACACTTGGTGACGTTAGACCGGAGTCGACGTCACGCGTGTTATCGAAACGATTTATTGTCCTAGTATAGTCTAAAGTGCCGCGACTAATACGAATGCGCTCTCAATCTCAGGCCTGATGGTTGACTGTGGGGGCGATCTGACGAAGCGATATTGTTTATGACTCACTTTTCCAATTCTTTAATATGTTACATATTCCTAAATATAAATTTAATTAAACGAATAGAAAATATAGATATAAATAAAGGTACACATCTATGTAAAATGTACCTATATGATATTTTTCATTTTTTCAATACATTGGAATATACTTCCGTTTATAATAGTCTCATATTTTGGAATTACATTTATTATACATTTAGTATTTTGATTAGTTTCAATACTTTCGTGGACACACTTAAATACAAATATACGTAAGTAAATACTTAACAACAATAAAGTTACCATCTCAATACATTCATATACACATCGATTTTTCGAAACCCTCACATCTAATCCTGCCCCAAGTTCACATTATATTAGATGAGTCTACACTTGAAATACAATCGCAAAAACATATCTAGCAAAAGTCCATACAACGTTCAATATATAATATAATAATAATAATTTCAAATTACATTTAACAATGAAAGCGTAGATAAATAACAGCTAGCTGACGTAACTATTGAGATCAACTTTGTGTGAACCTTAACGCTATATCCCTACGGGTCTATGGCTGGTTAGACTCGTACGAATACAATAACAAAGTTTTAACTAGATATTACTAATGGTGAAATGAAGGTATACGTTTAGGTGACGATTTAAAAGAACGTAGATTAATACCATCGGTCACGAGTACAGTTCGCCGAGACACATGTAGAGAAAGCCTTAGTCCATTCAATGAGACGTGGCTGAAGTGATTCTCGCCTTGAGTAACGTTCGCATGCGTGTTTTCGATAGTCTATCGCTGGAAGGCTCGCTGCCAGCCCAGGTTGAGCTTGAGGGTGGCAGGCAGACAAGGGCTGGCCTCACACTCTCCGTCGAGCTCGTCAGCCAGGTTGTCGTGAAGTTCTCGAAGCGCCATCAGTGCAGAACGAGCCGCTCGTTGACAACTCATATCTCCTTCGCAAGTCGTATCAGCTTCAGAAAGAAATACCAGGTCGCAGGTCGTCGGCGGGGCCTCTCCCTATAAAGAAAGACAAATATTAGATCTCAAGAAAAAATCTTCTGATAAATAGTACCGGGTGAATGAAAAGAACTTCTTACGCAAAGATAGCAGATCTGATGCAAGCTACAAAGCGGTAGAAACAGCTGTCCGCGGTCGCCAGCCAGCAAGTCTACTCCTCGGCAGCGCTGCACAATCTTCGCGAGAACCGGGCACGCGCCTGATGCACCTACTATAAAATGCAATTTGGTAAATATTGTCATTGTTCAAGATGATCGACGGTGTTCTTTTATTTTGTAATCATTACCTGAAGCCATTGCAGGAATACGATGTCTACCGCTGCCACCCATGTAACCTTCAGAGTATTGTTCTTCAGTTTTTCCATTTAAGTAGTGACCGGCTCCTTGTTCATCTTCAAAGTCATTGTTCCTTTCATCTCCCTTTTCGAATCCTGGTATGTCATTAGTCAGAATTTCCACTTTCTCCTTCTTTACGGCTACGCGTTTGGCTTTAGAATCATCAGTGGAAATCGGCCCTGGTTGCGTGTTCGGTTTTGTCTTTTGGATTTGCAAGCTCTGTTTAAACTCTTTCAGAGCCTTCCTCATTTTTTCCAAGCTGTAAGCGGCTGCTAAGCGTGACAATAACTTTTCTTTCATTTCCTGCTCCTCTTTAGAATCAAGCTCTTCGCCTACGTTTGAATAATGCAGTGCCTCATCAACAATCAGCCCTTCCATGTTTCTTAGTTTCTTGTCAATATTGTCTAGTTTTGAGTCGTTGTCAGTAGCTGAACTCCTCTTGTCTTCATTTTGCACCGCAAGATGAGCTCTATCTATTTGAATTTCAGTTTCTTCGTTGGGCTGCTTCGTTTCAACGTAGTTCCTTTTTACATTGCTGTGTTTGCGGAATGAATTTAAGGGATAAATCACTTCCTTGTTAAAGGTGTCGAAGTATTGCTTCCTCAATCTGTCTTTAGTCAATCCATTTACAAATGAAACCGGTTTGTTAATGCGTTTGTCAATTCCGAAATAATCAGACCAATCAATAGACTTCTTCCTGACAATAATTGGCTTGTCCTTATCGCTGTGATTGTGATCCTGCTTATGGTCGTGGTCATGGTCGTGTGTATGATCATGATCGTGTGAATGGCTGTCATGGGCGTGCTCATGGGCGTGCTCATGTACGTGCTCTTCTTCTTTTCCGGAAATACCTGGGTGATGAATGTTATGACCGTGATGTTCGTGGCTATCATCGTCGTGCAAAGCTGAAGTGTTATGTTCATGGGTGAGATTGTGAGCTGGTGTTAGCATTGGAGGCTTTACTTCATGCTCGTGCTCTTCATGATCAGTATTCCGTTTCACTGGATTTTTGATAATTTCAATCTCAGAATCGCCAAATATTTTCGAAAGATCTTTTATGAGCTTTGGATCAGTGCCAGCGCTGCTTCGAAACGATTTAGCTGTATCTCGTTTGTTTTGATTTGGGGCAAACCTTTTCTTTTGGGTATTGAGACTATAAGAGCCACTGCTTCGTTTGGTGACAGGAAAACGCTTTTCAACTGCATCGTATGTGTACTGATCTTCATCCGCCATATCAGACACGCTATCATCATCTAGTGGTTGGAAAGCGATGGCATATTCTTCACGAAGGTCATCTTTATCATCATCGGAAACGTCATAAGTATTGTAATTATTGGGGTCCACTGGGCCTGGGATTTGACTCTTCCTGTTCTCGTAATCGAACAAGATTGGTCGATCAGATTCGGAGTCGGAACTGCGTTTCTTTTTGAAAGCAATAGGACCCCAGTTATCAGGGAATCGTTTCTTGACGATTTTCTCTTTGTAAAGTTTAACAACGCCTTGAGGGGCAGTCTCGACATTGTTGGCGTGTTCTTTGTTGTATTTATACTTTGACCAAAGTTGTCCCAGAAGCAGCGCGTACTCAGCGTCATTGTCGGGTCCATCTTCAAATTCCTTCTTCTCCTCAGCTTCATTTTTATCCATGAACAGTTCTCGTAGCCTGTCGTTGTCAGAATGGTGGCTCCTCTCACGGAAAGCAGATTCTTTCTTAGACGCTGAATTAGCGGTATTCTTTTTCTTAATTAGTTTGTATTCGTAGGCTTCCGGTGGCCTTTCATCGTTGTCTAGTAACTTCACAATGTATTTCTGATTCGGTTCAACTTCAATGTCTTCAACATCAACAGCGTAATCAGGTTCTGCAATGAGAAAGGATTTTAAAATATTATAACGATTTCACAGTACGTGTTCTATATTCTGTACTTCTATATGAAAATTCAAATGAATTATGAATGCTATAATTCTAGCTAAAATAAACACAGTTGTATGCATTGCTAGACCGAAGTAGAGACTTGTGAATAGCGCATGAGAAGTAAGTGCCGAGAACCGTTTGTCACAGCAGTATAGGTATAATGGTGGTGATGGTATGGTATGGTGGTAGGTATGGTGGTGGTCCCAGTGATGGAGATAACGCGTGTAAAAACACGCATAACGAAGCCAAGAGTCGCTTAAATACTATCATTGTGATAATTATTTTGTACCGGATATGACCGTTACTAGAAGGTTCCCAGGAACCTTCTGGTTATGGACATATTGAACGTTAAAGTTCCACATTTTTTCACAAAAGCAAGTTTTAAATGAAACTTTAACTGCTGTACCGTTGAATGCACTGAGCTCGCCACGATTGCGGCGGTAAGTCCCCTCTTTGAGGAGTGGCTTGAGAGGCAGCACGGCGTCCTCACCTTTCGCCTGACGCAGGTCCTCACCGGACAGGGTTAATTCGGGAGGTTCCTGTTTCTGATAAGAAACAGGAACCTCCCTCCCGAAACACCCGGGCGTTTTCATTGCGAAGATCGCCCTGAGGACACGGTGGAGGTCTGCCCGGCTTGGACGGAGCACCGCCGTGTCCTTGTGGAGGCGATGCGGCGGCGCCAATCTCTCGCGTGCGGCCCTGGTCCAGGCCATGGTACAGAGCGAGAGTGCATGGGTAGCCGTCGCTTCCATCTGCGAAGCAGTGATGAAGCACTGAGACGGTGCACGTGAGGGAGAGGCAGAATATGCGTCCTCACGGCTCTAGTCTTCGCAGGAGACGCCCTGGGCGTCGGGAATCCCAGGCTGATACCCGGCCGCCGCAGGCGTGGGCTTGCGGACGGCAAGTAATGGGTAGCTCGCTGTCCGGTAAGGACCAAGCCCAGGGCGACGGCGCGTTGTGTTCCACGCGCGCCTCAAAGAGATGCCAGCACAAACTGATGGGGCCCGCAAGGGCCGATGCCTGCCAGGGGTGCGGGTTGTTCGAAAGAGACTCCGTCGCCCCTGGCACACAAGCTACTGAGGGAACACGGGTGGGTTTTAGTCAATAAAAGTCTGACACGCCCTCCTGCTTCACCCAGAGCGGGAGAAGTTATGTGATGATTTCCCAACCTCAAAAAAAAAAAAAATGTTCAATGCACCCAATGAGAGATTTTGCACACATAAAGATAAAAGTCCTTTCCCAGCAATATTTTGACTGAAATTTACTCATGAACATAACGGCTTGTGATGGGTATTTAACACCCTGGTATTCTTGAACCGGTGATGAAAGGTGATATTCATTGTGTACATACCGGGGTATCCTTGCGGTGGTACAAATTCATAAAGAGATTCGTAGTCCGGTTGTGGTAGGATCGGTCCGTGCATTCGTCCGCGCTGTCGACGTTGCAGCGCCTCAAGCGCACCTCGTAGTGATGATCCACCGCGGTCGGCGCTCGCGCATGACAGCGCGCACGCCACCAAAAGTAGCCATGTTAGGCCCATTGCTGTCAATAAATTTTCTGGAAAGAAGTTAGATTAACATTTGGTAAAAGACTACTAGAACCATAGAAATATAAAAAATATTATATAAATAACTAGAACTTAAAATGTATTTTTTATTTACTTTTTTAAAGTACATGTATTTTTTTTTTTTTGGTTGGGAAATCATCAAATAACTTCTCCCGCTCTGGGTGGAGCAGGAGGGCGTGTCAGACTTTTACTAACTAAAACCCACCCGTGTTCTTTCAATAGCCCGTATGCCAGGGGCTGTGGTATCTCTTTCAAACAAACCCGCACCCCTGGCAGTAGTACATGTATATTTAGATTATAATTGAATTGCCTGAGAATTGCCTTGTAGGTTCAATTCTTTAGTAGCATCGACTTAGTAGCCCTGCTTCGTACGACTTAGGACCTAAAAAAAAAAAAACATCGAGATTTCTTTGTTATGTGTGGACTTAATATTTAACCCATAAACCTTCCGGAATAAATTCGAAATGTTGATGAAACCAGCACCAAAATCCGTTACGTAGTTTAGAAGAACAATGTGATCTCACAGACAGACACGAAAAGCTGGTGTCCCTCCCAAAGGGTCCACTAGGAGTATGTATGGCGGCATAGAACTCGTATGCCAATATGGGCTCTAGAAAGTAGGTGGACTCGAAAATGTTAAGGTTTAAATGAAAACGTTCAAAATCTAGTCGCAAGTCTCATCTCCGCGACAAACAAATGTCAAAAACTTGTCAAAACTGTAGTTATAGAAACTCGAGGTATTTTTGACAGATTGAGACTGACGTTCTTAAAATTACGAAAATTGCCCCTCAGTTGATTCCACACGCGGCACCTCCATTAAGGAAAAGTGACGTTTGTATCAATTTACAACAAGTTTTAACTGTCAATGTCACGGATGTAGGTGGGGGAGGGTTGGAGGGTGTAGATAAAGTTAAATTAATAATTTGAAGAAGGTTCTCCGTATTTCATTGTTTGGCTTTCAGATGAATACAGGAAAAGTTTTTATCCAGTGCGCAAATTGTAACCGTGAATTCAGCATATCATTCTAGACGCCCTAGCGTAGAAATTTTTCGCCAGATATACAAAAAAAAATCTGCTGTTTCATAGAAAAGTGCAATACCTACGCGGTCAAAATGTATGGAACATATGATTCTTTTTTGTATAACCGGCGAAAAATTCTAGGGGTAAAATAAAGGGGTTCTAGAATGATATGCTGAATTCATGGTTACAATTTGCGCACTGGAATAAAACTTACCCTGTATATTGCTTTTTGCTTGTTCTTAAAGTACCTACCGAAGTATTTATCATAGCCTATTTTCATAAATTGTCCTTTAATTA